>JAQJVK010000007.1:15296305-15872466 GCA_035578135.1 Flexamia atlantica
TTGACGTCTATAAGCTAAAAATAAATATTGCAGAATCATCAAAACCCAAAATAAACTGAAAAATGTATATGAATTTTAAATTTAGAGGTCATTTTGGGGGCAAAGGAGTTGAGATAAGGCAAAATACGTAATAACCAAAATTGTAGTAAAATTAATTTCAACTAAGGAAATAACCTTTGTTTTTGAACAAAACCTTTATTTTAGCCACCAGAGGCAAAAATCAAACAGTACTTTTATCGAAATTCAAGTTTTCCCCCCATTTCAACCCCTTTTAGGAGGTAAGGGGGTTGAAATGGTTTGTTTTGGGAATTGTACATTTAGTATAACCACCCAATAAATATTCCTGCAAATTTATAGGGGCCCAGGTAGTATACCAAGTCAACTCTTGCCGGAAAACCTAGGGAAGATCTATGTAAATTGAAAAATCTAGTTCAATCTAAGGGTGAAGGAGACGAGATAGGACAAAAAGTCACAGGACCAAAGTTGTAGATCATGGAAAATCCGTGACACGTGGTGCAGTCCGTTTTTCAATAGGACCTCTGTTTAAGCCGCTATAGCCCAAAAACGAAAAGTACTTTTTTTCGAACTTCGATTTTTTTCTTCTTTTCCCCCCCTTTGGGGGGGTCGGGGGTGGAAATGTTTCGTTTTGATAATTTTCCCTGGGGTTTGACCACCAAAGGAATATCCGTGCCAAATTTCAAGTTTCTAGCTCATCGGGAAGTCGATTAAACTTTGTATCCCGACGGATGAGTCAGTTACACATCCGGCTGTATATATATTAGACTCGCCTTACGGCTCGCTGGGGGCTCCGCCCCCAGGCCCCCTTTGGGAGGCTCTCGGGAGAGGGGGGATTTGCATATTGAAGTCAACGTACAGATCTGTATCAAACTGTTTACAAACCCTGAGAACAAGGTATCTTTGGTGGTAATCAAGGAGATAGTTGGTGGTTGGGGTGTTTTTGGTTGAGTGGTAAGAAATAATTATATAAAAATGAGGTGAAACCAGAGGGTGGATGATGAAATTTACAGGACTAATGAAATTAAACTGTTTACAATGCCGCTGTACAAGAAATTTGTGGTAGTGTTAAAGGGGATAGTTGGTGGTGGGATGAGGGGGGTGTTTTGGTGGGGGGGGGGTTAACTTTGTTGGTGAGGCCAGGTGAGGAAAACGAAAAAATGGATCTCTAAACGATAAAAAATATTTATGAAAAATACGAGTCAAGTGCAATGGAAGTTTAACTTATGAGGACTTCTGAGGGGTTGAAAAGGGGGTAAAATTGACGAATGGCCTTTGATTATGCTAAAAGGTCAAGGGTTTTTGATATTGAAAAGACACAATACATAATTAATTTTACTGGTTAGGTTCAGATTCCCAGCTCATGGTATCTTTGGTGGTGTGCAGCATTAGGTAGTTGGTGGCGGGGATGGGTTTGGTTAATTATTTGATAGTAAACAGTGGATAAGTGGGGTCATGGGTAAGGCAAAATTATTGGTTTGGAAGTAACAATGCCTAAGTTTTGAAAATGCTTAATTCACTTCACTACTTAAGGGTGAAGGAGGCGGGATAGGGGAAGAAGTCATAGGACCAAAGTTGTAGATCGTAAAAAATCAGTGACTCCTGGTGCTGCCCGTTTCTTGGTAGGACCATCGGTTCGGCCACTAGAGCTCAATATATGATTTAGGCAATTAAAGCTGGAAAACCTCGGGTAAATGTGTGGAAATTTAACTTTCTAGAGCTACTTAAGGGTGAAGGAGGCGAGATAGGGGAAAAAGTCATAGGACCAAAGTTGTAGATCGTAAAAAATCAGTGACTCCTGGTGCTGTCCGTTTCTCGATAGGACCTAGAGAAACGGCCACTAGAGCTCAATATATGAAATGAAAATAAGAAGGTATTTGTTATATTTAAGGATGAAGGAGGCGAGATAGGGTAAAAAGTCATAGGACTCCTGGTGCTGTCCGTTTCTCGATAGGACCTAGAGAAACGGCCACTAGAGCTCAATATATGAAATGAAAATAAGAAGGTATTTGTTATATTTAAGGATGAAGGAGGCGAGATAGGGTAAAAAGTCATAGGACCAAAGTTGTAGATCGTAAAAAATCAGTGACTCCTGGTGCTACCCGTTTCTCGATAAAACCATCGGTTCGGCCACTAGAGCTCAATATAGCAGTTACGAAAGCTGCACAAACAGCAACAATGAAGAAAATGTCTAGCGGGTTGTATTAAAAAGGCAAATTTAAAATATTTTAAAATTGTATTTGCATTTTCAAATTCAGAACTTGTTGATACATATGTGACCTAAAGATGATGTGCACCACACCAAATTTCAGCCCTGTAACGTTTAAATTATATACAATTAAAGCTGTAAAACCTCGGGTAAATCTGTGGATTTCAAGAGCTACTTTAGGGTGAAGGAGGCGAGATAGGGGAAAAACTCATAGGACCAAAGTTGAAGATCGTAAAAAATCAGTGACTCCTGGTGCTGCCCGTTTCTCGATAGGACCATCGGTTAGGCCACTAGAGCTCAATATATCATGTCTAAAAAGGACTTTTTTAGCGATTTTTTCATATGTTTTGGGGAGAGTTTAAATAAAAAATGGCGAGATTTGATAATTTTTCCTGTATTTTATCCTCCATTGGTGATTTGTAACATATATGTTGTAGACAAGATGTGTACCAAATTTAAGCCATGTATGTTTAATATCAAGGCAACTGAAGCGGAAAAATCTGGGGGAAATATTCGAAAATTGATAGTTACAGAGCTATCTAAGGGTGAAAGAGACGAGATGAAAAATTTTTTTTGAGGGTCTGTTATCATTTTTGAGAGGGTTATAATTTAAAATTGCGATTAAAAAATATAACCGTCGGTTTAAAGCAATGAGGAAAATACAAGCTAAATTTCATATTCCTAGCTCAACCGGAAGTCATAAGGGGTGTAGGTAGTGTATGAAGGCGACACGGAATGAAATGCCTCGAGAATATTGTTAAGAATCAGTTATATTATTGCTTATTTGTAGCATACAGGCTGTATACATGATGTGTGCCAAATTTCAGCCCTCTAAGTATAATATTAAGTCAATTGGAGCTGGAAAACCTAGCGAAACCTTCGAAAATCGAAGTTTTTAGAGCTATCTGAGGGTGAAGGATACCAGATACGGCAAAAAGTCATAGGACCAAAGTTATAGATCGTGAAAAACCCGTGGCACATGGTGCAGTCCGTTTTTTGATAGGACCATCCGTTCAGCCACTTTATTTATAATGAGTAATATGATTACTTCAGTCATGTAGTTTTGTATTTCGTTAAATACTCATATTAGTATATCATTTGATTGGCTTAGCGGAAGTTTGATAGCTAACTTTTTGTAAAAACATTAACTACACTACTGTTAAATGGCAATAGCGTATTGAATAGGGTAGTGCCTTAATAAAAAAAAACTTTAAGCAGTACAGCTGTGTATAACAACAGATATCTCAATAACTGCGGGCGCTAGCCTTTTAAGCGTTTCACGTACTTAAATACTGATTGGTTTACGATAAAAACTATAATCTAGTATATTGCTATCATATATAAATTTTAAACTGGAGGAAAGTGCATGCCAAAATTCAGGTTCCTAGCTATACCTAAATCATACATAAACTGTCCTGAAAATATTCAGGGATCTAGGTAGTACATAAAGGTGACACTGATTGAAATACCTTGAGAAAATCGCTGAGATTTGGCAAATTTCGAAAATTTTTGAACTTTATATGCTTTTAAACATTAGGAACTGGTTATTTTATTATTGATTTGTAACATATATGCTGTAACGATGATGTATGCCAAATTTCAGCCCTCTACGTACAATATTAAGTCCATTGGAGCTTGAAAACCTTGGGAAGATTTTCGATAATTAAAGTTTCTAGAGCTATCTAAGGCTGAAGGAGACGAGATAGGGCAAAAAGTCACAGGACCAAAGTTGTAGATCGTGAAAAATCTGTAGCACTTGGAGCAGTCCGTTTTTCGTTCGGACCATCCGCTCGGCCTTTAGAGCTCAAAATAACAGTTTTTAGGACAGCTTTTTTGGGTGTTTATTGATAACTTTTTGAGGGGGTTAATATTTTAAATTGCGATTTTTGATAATTTTACCCTCGGTTTTAACCAATGAGGAAAGTGCATGGAAATTTTCAGGTTCCTATCTCAACTGGAAGTCACATATATACTGTTTGCAAATTTTCAGTGCTCTTGGTAGTATATGAAGGCGACACGGAATGATGAACCTCGAGAAAATCGGCAAATTTCACAGGTTTTTTAACTCTATAGGTATTTAATTATAAAGAAATAGTTAGATTATTCGTGATCTGTAAAATGTATGCTGCATAGATGATGTGTGCCGAATTTCAGCTCTTTGCGTAAAATATTACGTCAATTGGACGTGTAAAACCTAGCAAAGACCTTTGGAAATTCAAAGTTCTAGAGCTATCTAAGGGTGAAGGAGACGAGATAGGGCAACAAGTCACGGACCAAAGTTGTAGATCGTGAAAAATCCGTGGCAAAGGTGCAGTCCGTTTTTCGATAGTAGCATCCGTTCGGCCACTAGAGCTCAAAATAACGTTTCCTTAAACAAGTTTTTTAGCTATTTTTTTAAAAAAATTTTGAGGAGGTTAAAATAAAAAATGGCGGTTTTCGATAATTTTTCCTGTGGTTTGACCCTCCAAGGAATATACGTACCAAATTTCAAGTCTCTAGCTCATCGGGAAGTATGGTTTGACTTTGTATCCCTATGGGTCAGTGAGTTACACATGCGGTCGTATATAATATAGATATATAGATATAGATATAGATATAGATAAATTCGAACGAATGGTGTTTTTTGCTTCTGGTGGCCCCAAAACAAAAAGTTATTATGGTCTCGGGCTTAGGTCTTGCCATGAGACCTACGGTAATAGCTTCTTCCCTATGGGGGAAATTCGCTAAAAGGCTCAAGGATTTCTTTCAAAGTTTGGAAATAAGTAATTTATGACTAAAACCGTGTTCTAAATACGGTTACTTGGCCAGAGAAAATCTAACGTAACAAAAATAATTTTAAAGTTGTGAAATGAACAAGAAAAATGTAAACAAATAAAGAAATCATAACAGCTGTTTGCAAACTACAAAAAGAAGTAGATGTTTCACTGTCTAGGAAAAAGCATGTGCCAGATTTCATGGAAAATAAAAAAGGTACTTTTAAATATTATCAAATTGTTTTATAGTAATTGAATGAACTGGTAAATATGAAATTAAACCAAGCAAGGCTTGGTCCACCAAGTACTTAATGTGATGACCGCACTGTGATGTCATTACTTATGTATTCACTCATTATTAAAAATGTTGTTTAGGCTAGTTCTTAATGTTTCTAGTTTTTCTTTGTATTGGCATCACTAGACTCTCTCTTTTAACCGAACATTTAGTTTAACCGGACCACAAACAACGGAAGTGACTTCTTTTTAACCGTATGTTTTTTACCAACACATTGGTTTACCCGGGAGAGATCAGCAGGAAAGGGACAGTACTCCATCAACTATTCTTGTGGGGAAGATTTGAGACCAGTGATCACGTGTCAAAATCAGAGTTTTGCCTCACACAGTATGCGTTAGAGTTATAATTTAACTTATTTTAGGGTACATCAGTTTAATGGGAAAACTTTTTATCCGGACGGGTCTCGGTTCTGAGGTGTCCGGATCAGAGGGAGACCACTGTACCACATGAACACACTTAAAGAGTAAGACCTCTATCGGTCACAAGAGCTTGAAGAGGCAGTACCTCTGTTGGTGCTGATGAGGGAAACGTCGTGAGACAGGAACTGTCCCCAGGTCATGACGGCCAGGCTGTTGATGCCATCACTGATGGCATGTTCTGGGAACAACAGAGTGCGCAGTCTGCGAGCCAGTGGCAACTGCTTCCCCAACACCGACAGAGGCAGGCCACTGCGACCTGTAGCACAAGCAGTTACATGTTACTCATACTCATCGTGACAATTGCTTCCTCATTTCTGATAGAGGCAGCCATTGCGACCTGTGGCACAAGACAATCATCATGTTACTCATACTCATCGTGACAACTGCTTCCACTTCACTGACAGAGGCAGGCCACTGCGACTTGTGGCACAAGACAGTCATCATGTTACTTATTATACTCATAGTGGCAACTGCTTCCCTTGTCGCTGACAGAGGCAGGCCACTGCTATCTGTGGCACAAGACAATCATCACGTTACTCATGCTCATCGTGACAACTGTTATTTTTTTAAAAAGGTTGGCGGCCTCTTTTTCACCTTTGCCCCGCCCACATAGACTATTGATCTGTGTGTGGACGTTATCAAGCAAAGGCAAGGAGTGAGCCGGTAAAGTACAAGGATGAACAGTACTGTTAAAAGTATGCGACAGGTTCAAGTCTCGGACCTGCGACGCTTCGTGGTCGCAGTTCCAAGGCCAAGTGCGCAACCAAACTGCGCCACCGACTCACTAAAAAAATTCTTAACTGCCTCCTCGTTTCTGACAGAGAGGCAGGCCACTGCGACCTGTGGTACAAACAGTCATCATGTTACTCATAATCATAGTGGCAACTGCTTCCTCGGCAGTGACACAAGCAGGCCAATGCGTCCTGTGGCACAAGCGGTAATCATGTTACTCATAATATGAGTCTCTGACAGAGACAGGCCACTCCACTGCGACCTGTGGCACAAGACAGTCATTATGTTACTCAAATGAGACACTGACAGAAGCAAAATCTTAACAACTGTATTGTTATCCTATATACAGTATAAGGTTACTCACCCATAAGGAAAATGTTTTGCGTCCCTGAGGTGATTTTCATGTTGCCTACTTTAAAAAATGTCACTACTTCAAAAGTTGCTATCAGAGGAACACTCCTAAGTATTAGTAGGAGAGAGTCGTATTTAGTGTTTTGTATATTTTTTGTAGTGATACAGTACTATGGTAAAAATGACCACTTTTAAACTTGTGATAGTGTTGCAGACTAACTGTTCTTCCTTGCATAGACAAGTTTCATGAAAAGAGCCACTTTATTAGTATGGTTTTGTCAGTATGCATATGGTTTGAAAGTATACTCACTACATGAGTAGTAAGGTGAAGTTTAAAAATGCATCTTAACAAATTTTTTTGCCAGATTAAGGTGCGAGTCGAAGCCTAGAGGGCAACAGAGTAGGAGATATTGGACTTGAGCAAGTGTGGTAGATGTTTTTGAAAACTGAAGATTCCGCAAGCTACAAAAGACAAAGATTCCCTCTGCAAGCTGAAGTGCAACTGAAAATTTACCCATGCTAAGACTCTGAGAGGGGGGGGGGGTTGGTTTGACAAAGTACTTGTGAACCACTGAACCTTATTCCTCGTAGGAATAAGGTGCCACTTTGTTTGCTG
This sequence comes from Flexamia atlantica, assembly GCA_035578135.1. Classification (NCBI taxonomy): domain Eukaryota; kingdom Metazoa; phylum Arthropoda; class Insecta; order Hemiptera; family Cicadellidae; genus Flexamia; species Flexamia atlantica. The sequence goes on from JAQJVK010000007.1 coordinate 15,303,696, forward strand.
GTAGCACTCAAGAGGGTTAACAAGGAATGTCCTCTTGCAGCCATTTGAAATATCTAATGTATTTACCCTTGAGGACCCATGGTCAATCATTTAAGCTAATTAAGCTATCAATTTTTCCTAAGTCTATTACCAGATTTGGTTAAGTATTACAATTCAGAAAATTAAATGAAAATTTATCGGCGACCTGATTCAAAAGGTTATAATCAACACAATAAGAAATAGATGAAGTTGTAGTTCAGTTACGCCAGAAGGGCAAAACAACAATACAGAATTCTTTATACAGTACGGGTTATTAATTAAATACACATACGATTTACGTGTAAATACATATACGATTTAAATTTTATAAATTAAAGCAAAAAATAGCATTTTTTGTGTAGCTTCCCAATTACTTAATACAAATAAAAGCTTATATTACCTTGTTGCTGTCAGTGATCCTTTTAATTCCAATGTTGGATTACAATTGTTTCGGCAGTGTAAACCACCTTCTTCAGATCCAATACAATATCAAGCTTCACTCATGACAAGGTCGTTAAATTAAAAAAAAAATTTAAATAGACACACACGAACATTGAACACAAAACAATTACATTAAAATTTAAACACACTGTGGCGACAGACCTACACTGCTCAAAAGACATGTCCGGACTGCAGTGGTGGCAGGAGTAGAGTTGACCAAAGGTCTGATTGGTATTCCCTCTTTGTGGAGTTTGGGTAAACCTCTGAACAATGGGGTTGTTGGGTTGGTTACTTTGAGGAAATTCATTTCTTGAGGAGTTAGAATTTCTGTACATTCGTTAATTTTCTTATTAATCAATTTTGAGAAGTTTTTTGTTGGGTCTTTATTAACTGGGTTGATTTTATTAGTTGTAAGGAAGTCATGTATTTTTTGTATATAATCTTTGTTGTACATAATGACAATGGTATTTCCTTTGTCAGCCTTAGTTATTAGTGCATAATTAACTGCTAACTTATCTTTAATTCCCTTGGCAACGTTCCATTCTCGTCTGTACTTAGAAAATTTCTTACTATTATTGTAGCTGTCATTCTTTGTGTGAGTTTTTATTTTCTTATTTATTGTGACGCGAGATTCATTTTGATTTCCTATACTTGAAGTTTTTATAGCTGCTTCAGAGTTGATTGCAGTCGTTATCAGTCCTCCGATGCGGAAGGTTGTCCACGTGCGCTGCTCGAAATCGCGTGACTAGTCCTGCTCGCGCCCGGCCTACCTGTCTGTTCGATATATTTGCAAGTGTTTCATATATAAAATTTGTTTGAATTTAACTGTGCTGTACCCGTTTGGTGTCAGAATTCGGGCCACAATATTTGGTGCGGTTTCGATTACGTTTACATCAGCCGCGCCAGTGATCTTTAAAATATGGCCACGTGTAACAAGTGTAAATTGGACATCACAAATGTGAGGGAAAGTGTGACATGTTCGGAATGCGGATCGAAAATTCACGTGTCATGCTGTAGAATTAGAACCGCAGCCAAGTTTAGCAAAATGACTGATGCTACGCTCGCCGTTTGGAAGTGCGACGACTGTCAACTGGAAAACGCCTCTACTCACAGCCGCTCGGACAACGAGGATTCGTCTGTAGTCGTGGAACTGCTGAAGAGTCTAAGGAGTGAAGTGGCGGAGGGTAAGAGACTTAATTTAGAGAAATTTGAAGGTCTTGGTAAAGCTATAAACACGGTGAATCAAACACTTGAGGGCCTAGCATCAAGAATCACGGCTGTCGAGGCGGATAACTCTGAACTAAAAATATCATTTGACCAGTTAAAAGAGAAAAATATTAAACTGTCGAAGCGGGTGTGGGATCTTGAGGCAGAGGTGTGTGATGTACAGCAGTACAGCAGAGTCAACAATGTGGAGATACGTGGCATCCCCCTCACCAGAAATGAAGACGTCTACACTTTACTGCAGGCTGTCGCTCGTGCTCTCGCACTGACCTACAGAAGAGAGGACTTCTCAGTCGCCCATCGATTGCCGGCCCCCAAAGACAAGCGTTTTCATCCAAATATCGTGGTTCAATTTGTCTCCAGAACCACGAAAGCAATGTGGCTTACAGCAGCCAAAGAGAAGAGGATTAAAACCACGGATCTGTCCTCGGCCTTCACCCCGGCGCCCGTCTTTATCGGCGATCACCTCACTCCATATAATAAGGCAGTTCTGGGCCGCGCCAAGTCCCTGGTCAAACAAGGAAGACTCGCATATGCCTGGTCCAAGGACGGCAAAATCTTCGTCCGAAAGACAGCGGACTCTCCGTCTGTAAGGATGCGTACTACGGCAGAAGTGGAGGCGGAAGCTGGTGGTGGGACTACAGTGACGGCGGCGGGAGCGTCGACGGCTGCGAGGGTGGCGGCGACGGGCCCTGCGGCACCGGCACCGGCGACAGTGAAGTGAGGTGACAGCGGTGGGACATAGTACAGTACAATAACTGGAATTTTTCTCATGCCTAAATTGTTGGGTTATTTTTTTTTCTCTTGCTGGAAATGTTTGTTTTCTCTCTTATAGTCGTTTTACATTAAAAAAAATGTTTTTCTCACCTATGTTGGAATATTATTATTTTTAATCACACCTATATATTGTGAATTCAAAGTATCGGATCAGTGAGGTAAAAACAATCTGAGGGGTCTTAAAGCTACTAGTGTGTTTTTTAATAAAGTTGTGTCTCTTTCTTAAATCCTAAAAGTATGTAAATTTCAGGAGATATTAATTAGAATGCGATAGATCTAAACTAAAATTAATGTGGCAGCCCAGTGGTAACTTGTGTTTTGCTCTTTATCTTATCTAGTTCTTATCTACAATTCAAAAACAATCAATTCTAGCTGCCTCATTGGTTTTATAATATCAGCTTCCCCTATGTCTCAGGGTGTGAGTTTTTTTTTTTGTTTTTTCTTGTTACGAAAGCTAAAGAAATTCTGTTATAATAATACCAATACATAATATTATATTTTTAATCAATATTATCTTAAACACAGTAATATTTTTTTAGCAGTCCCTATTGTATATATAATTCTGTATGAAGCCCTAAATTGATGGTATTTGTTTATTTAAAATGTAGTCAAAGAAAGATAACAATGTCCTCTAATTTATAAAGTTTTCTCTGTTTCGTTTTTTTTCTGAGTTTATAACAAGTTATATCTAAGGGTAATAGGATTTTTCTTTTCTTTAATTTTTCACGCAACTTATCACTTTTTCTCTGCAGAAATAAATATAAATGTTACGAAATAATAAGTAATTCCAATAAAAAATGCAAACAAAAAGTACAACTTTAATTTAATAATGTTATAAAACTATAATTGTTGTTATTATTGGGTAGGACGGCGTAAGAGTTTTTTTTTTCTTTCTTCTCTGACATAGACAGAAATAATAAAATGTGAAATATTTTATTAATTTTTTTCTTTTTTTTTGACAGGTAGGTAGGGTTTTAATGTACCAAGAATGGACATCGTTGCAAATAATGACGATGTATTTGAATGTGCTAGTGAAAGTTTGTATGAAGAAATTAATTCTTTCGATTTTTTCAGAGAATTCAAATCAAATGTTAAAAATTATAAAGGTATTAGTATTTTTAACGCAAATGTAAGAAGCTACAACAAGCATGCCGATGAACTCCTTGTAATACTTAATAGCCTGTCAGACAAGTTTGATATAATCATACTCACTGAGACTTGGCTGAATGAATGTTGTGCGAATGTGGGAATGGATGGGTATGATGTGATTATGAACAAAATTAGCAGAAATCAAAACGATGGTGTGATTGTGTTTGTGAGTAAGAGGTTTGCGGTGAGTTATGAGGAAGTGTGTTTGTATGGCGCCACAAGTATTAAGGTTGATATTTCGTTTGGAAGCGAGCGGTTATCTGTCCTGGCTATTTACAGAAGCCCAAGCCCCGACCGTGACCTTGAAAGGTTTATCAGCGACCTGCAGTCGTACTGTGACGCCTGGAACAGGAACTGGACCATGCGCTGCATTGTTGGCGATATTAATTGTTGCATACTACCGGAAACGTTAGAGCCTACGTCGCAACGATATTTAGACGTTTTGTATGGTGCTGGTTTTATAAGCTGTATTAACGTTGCGACGAGGGTTACTGCAAACACGAAAAGCTGTTTGGACCATATTTTTATCAATGCTAAACATGCTAAATTAACGCGATCTGGTGTTATCAAGGCGGAAATGACGGATCATTATTTTACTGTGATTGAAATTCAAAAGGAAGTTAACACCACGCATCTAAATCATTTACTTTCCTCGATAATGCCTCATTAAAAGTGCTCCTGTCTGACGTTGATTGGTTGCCTGTTTTAAACACATTTGATGTAAGTGTAAGCTGCAACATTTTTGTTCAAAATCTTCAAAATTTAATATCTCAGGCCTCAAAAGTAAAATTCTTCAGTTCTAATAATATTAAAATAAAGCCTTGGATTACTAATGGCTTGGTCAAATCCATTCGGACAAGAGATAAACTTAGTAAACAGGTGAAAAAACAACCTTTCAACCCTGAGTTAAGAATACGTTTTCATAATTATAGAAATATGTTAAGTAATCTAATTAAAATGGCAAAAGAAAGATATTACACTAATAAAATCAATCAAGCACATGGAAATTGTAAATTGCTTTGGAAAAATATTAAAGAAATTACTAATACTCACAAGAAAAAGGATAGTTTTCCAATTGAACATTTTTTGAAAGATAAAAACCCTGTAGAAGAGTCCGATATCGTAAGTGTTGCAGATGCACTCAATAATTATTATTGTAACGTCGGCGCTAAACTAGCAAGAGCCATTCCCCCTGTGTCTGAATGCGTCATAGACGACAGCGCCTTCCAACTCGACACCACCTTCCGGCTGCGCCCTGTCACTGAGGATGAACTTGCACGTGTTGTCGGCGAACTGAGAGGGGGGTCCGCCCTGGGATTAGATAATATTCCTGGTCACGTCATAAAAGACAATTTCAACTCAATCAAAGCTCCATTACGGCATATTATTAACTTAAGTTTGGTGCAAGGAATTTATCCACCTATTTTCAAAACTGGGAAAGTAATACCTATTTTTAAATGGGGAGAAAAAGACAAAAGTATTAGTTATAGGCCGATTACCTTAGCCAGTGTTCTCGCTAAGTTGATAGATAAATGTGTTAAAGTACAACTTGAAGAATACCTATATGAAAACAATATTTTATATGACAATCAATTCGGCTTCCGGCGTGACAAAAATATTAATGATGACCTCTTCCTTTTAATGAAAGATATTCACAATGCGGTGGGTAGAAACAAAAAAAGTTTACTGATTTTTATTGACCTCGCAAAAGCCTTTGATACGGTCGACCGGCATCTCCTTCTTAAAAAACTTTCATTTATTGGCATTAAAGGATTGGCATTTGAGTGGTTTAAAGATTATTTGTCTGATAGATATCAAGTTGTATCCATTTGCGATAAAATAAGCTCTCAAATTAAATTAGACTATGGGATTATTCAGGGGAGTACCCTTGCACCTTTGCTTTTCCTAATCTATGTAAATAATATTGGTAAATTAAATCTACATAACGGTAAACTCTACTTGTATGCGGATGACACGGCAATTCTCTTTGAGGGCGACAGCTGGGAGGGGGTGCATAGCACGGCGGAGCGCGGCCTTCTGGAAGTCAAGAGATGGTTTGATCAAAACCGGCTCACTCTAAATTTACAAAAAACTAAATATATGGCAATTTCATTAAGAGCTGTTGGTGACCCGGATGGCCATTTCGTGAGACTTCATACTTGTGGCGGCCAGAATGCATGTGTGACGTGTGAATGTGTTGAACGAGTGTCGTATTATAAATACTTGGGCATAATAATTGATAATCGACTCAATTGGTCAGAACACGCTCAGCATCTTAGAGTTAGGCTTAGGAAATTGATTTTTGTTTTTCACACACTTGGGCGTATACTATCGCCTAAGGTGCTTAAAAGTGTTTACTTCGCGTATGTTCAATCAGTTTTGCAGTATGGAATTATAGTTTGGGGTGGTACTTCTTCAAATGTGTTAAAACCATTAACTATAATTCAAAAAGCCATTATGAAAACAGCACTACAAAAACCTGTTAGATTCCCAACTGAACAACTTTTTGATGAATTTAAAGTTCTTAGTATCCCTCAGCTTTACGTTAGATCATTAATCTTATACATTTTTAAAAACAGAACGACAATATTTGAACAACCAACTCATAACTATCAAACCAGGTCCTTAGTAAACACCGGTATAGTCATTCCTAAACTCAACAAATCAATTAACGTTACCAGCCCCTTTTATATTTCAAGCCTTTTATTTTCTAAACTTCCAGAACAATTAAAATTTCCGAGTACAAACAAAATCGACACTTACAAAACTATGGTAAATAACTGGCTCCTGGATGTAGGTAGGCAAGGTATTGAAACATTCATTACTTCCTTCTATCGATAATATTCGAACCAAAATCAAGTTTCTTTGTAGTTTGAAGGTATGCAAAGTGAGAGAGAGAGGGGGAGAGAGAGAGTGAGTGAGTGAGTGAGTGAATTAGTGCGTGTGTGTGTCTGTGTGTGTGTGTGTGTGTGTGTGTGTGTGTGTGTGTGTGTGTGCGCGCGCGCGCGTGTGCATGGCAGCCAAGTCTTCGGTATGTAAATGGTTCTTATTTTTATATTTATATTTTTTTTTTTTATTCCTGGCAAGATAAATTCTTTTTTGTTGTGGCTTCAATTGAAATAAACTTATGAAAGATCTTTAAATACGGTTTTTTTTTAATATTTTTTTTATTTACCTTTATAAATACATGTAATTCCTCTTTTGTTTTGTTTCTTGTGATGTGTACAGTGCATTTTGGACTCGTGAACTGTTGCAGTGAATACTGATGGACACGATAATTACTCTATCTCCGCACACAGGCTTTGACCCATGCGGGGGTATTATTTCGCACTATAGCGATGTTTTGTGCTTGTATGTTATTATTTTTTGAAATAAACATGTTTGAATTGAATTGAATTGATTATCTCACTGAATAGGTTCTTTTTACCTAAATGTGGAATGTTGTACTTTAAACCTTTGTTTAACAAAATCATTTCTTCTTCAGAGAGCAGTATATTTGTTTGATTTACTGTTCTAAGGTAGAATGTGTGTTGACAGATTATTTTTACTAAGGGAAAAATTTTTTTTCCATGAGATGACAGATTATTTTTTTCCCTCAGTCACAAAAAATGGCTGCTTATAACAGTTTCATACACCGGATGTTGACAGTTCCATTAAGTGAAGAGGACCGTGACAAGGAAATAATTACAATAAAATATATAGCAATTTCCCGTGTTGGGCCGGGACAGAATGTCCAACAGTATCCCCTGCTTGTCGTAAGAGCCGACTAAAAGGGGAGGGGGGCGCACTGGTCCTTTTTCGCGTCTCCTTTTCATAACTCCATTCTCCGGTTCATTTCAATAGCCCGGTTGTTTTTTCTAAATCATTCCGGCCTATTTGCCGGGGTGACTCTGTGTTCTTCAGCCTCCATTGCGCTGGAGGTCTAGGACGAGCAGAGGGTACAGCTTAAAAACTGGGTTCTGCACCTCCCAGGCTGCCGGATAGTACAGGGGCCCGGGTCAGCCCAGCCAGCTGACCTGGCTGCCCTATCAGCCGGCGAAAATCCCCTTGGCCGTGGCGGTGCCGGTTGGCGACCGGATAGGGCCCTGCTGCGGTCACGGGGGGGCTCTGCCGAGGCCACTGCTCGTCTAGGACCGCCGGTGTTTTGGAGGCAGTCGAACATGGATGTAGTTGCTCTGGTGATGGGTCGGTTTGACAATCACATTGGGGCACTGTTTTGGGGGCTAATCCAGACACCATGGCTAGTTCACAAGATATAACGATTCAAAAGGTGCAAGAATCTTCCCGGGGTACCCTAACCCCAACATCAACAAGGGACATCAACAAGGCCTTGCGGGATGGGCAATTTCCAGAGTTGCCCGCCCCCACTAAGAGCCCTTTCGAAAGGAGTAGCAAGGTGTTGAGGTCCCCCGAGCCAAAAACGAGGGGTCAAACCTCTTCTCCTGCGGTCGCGCCGGGTTCCTCGGGTCCACCGGACCCAAAGACTCCGAGGCCAAGCTCGCAGCCAGTTCCTGTACTCTCACCGGACGAAAAGAATGCTGCAATGGCTCAAGAAAAGGTTGAGGAGGAACTGAAGAGGATGAGGAACACTCTCCTGGACATGTCCGCCGCAACCGAGAGGCAGAAGAACGTGTCGATGGGCATCAAGAATGGGATAATCTCCCTGGACGCATCACTTGATGTCCTCGACTCGATGCTTGGTCTCTGGAAGGCATCGCTAAGGCGGCTCAAGCTTCTTGAGGAGAAGCAGCAAGCTCAACGTCCACCTTTGGAGCCTGCAGCGCCTGGCGTTGGTGCCAAGAGACCGGCGAGCAGCCCTCCGGCGCGTCCGACGGAGAAGAGGCAGAACACCAAGGCCCAAACTCCGCCGGCTGTTCCTATTGAGGAGACCAGAGAGGGAGCACCTGCTGATGGGGAGGGTTTTATCCAGGCCCTTTCCAAGAAGCAGAAGAGGAGGCTCCGGGCAGAGGCCAATGCCCAGAGGAAGCGGGAAGAGGCGAAAAACGCGCCTTCCCAGGCTCCCAGCCAGAAGGAGAAGAAGCCCAAAAATAAGGCCCGGCCTAGGAAGACCAGGAACCAGGTGGTCCTGATCAAGCCGAGCACCGGTAAGACCTACTCTGAGATCTTCGGATTGATGAAGAGGGAGGTCACGCCAGAGGATTCCGGTACTGTTTTCAAGCAGATCCGGAAAACGGCGGCCGGTGGTGTCCTCCTCGAGCTCTCGAAGTGCGACGATCGGGGGAAACTCCAAGAAGCACTTCGGAAAGCGGTAGGGGACAAGGGCGAGGTCCGTTCCATCATCCCGTAGCTGAGGTTAGAGATTCTTGATCTCGACACCCTGACTTCGGAGGCCGATGTTACCACGGCTTTAAAAAGAGACCTTCCGACAATCTCCGGCGAGCCTAAGGTCACCCTGTTCACGCCGAATAAGCGGGAACAGAGGAAGGCCGTTGTTGAGATGGAAGAGAAAGACGGGCAATTTTTCCTTCGGGCTGGGAAGATTAAGATCGGCTGGGTCGTCTGCCGCATTCGGCAGCGCCTCGAGGTGGAATGCTGTTTCCGGTGCCTCGGGTTCGGCCACACACGCCGGAGTTGCTCTGGTCCCGACCGCAGCAATAATTGCTGGAAGTGCGGTAGTGGCGATCACAAGGCCACTGCTTGCACTGCGGCAGCTTCTTGCGTCCTCTGTGCCGGTACCCCCGGAGTGTCTTCGGATCACTACCCGTGCTCAGGTGAATGCGGGGTTTTCAGAAAAGCCCTGGACGCCAAGAAGGCTCGATCTGTCGCGAAACGGTTACGTCTGGGTGAGACTTCGGCGCGTCACCGCCTACAGCGTCTACCTATCTCCCAACTATTCCGCCCAGGAGTACCGGGAGAGGTTGGAGGCGCTGGAAGACGATCTTCAAGATGTCTCGGGGGGCGTAATAGTGGCCGGGGACCTCAACGCGCGCGCCGTTGAGTGGGGTATGCCCGTCACTAACGCCCGTGGGAGACAAATCCTGGAGATGGCCTCGAGGCTCGACCTGGAAGTCGCAAACAGAGGGAACACGCCGACTTACCGAAGACCTGGTTTCGGCGATTCCATACCAGACGTCACGCTGGTATTGGCAGGGTTGTTTCCTCTGCTAGCAGAGTGGGGGGTGATGGACGTGTACACTGCCAGTGACCACGACTTCATCTCCTTTCACCTGGAAGAAATCGGGTCGTCTCGTCAGTCCAGTACCCGAAACCCAGTTGGCTGGAACTCGGCCAAACTGGACAGGGGAAAGTTCGTCGAGCGGCTCAGTCGCAGCCCCGAGGCCTGTCAGACGGATCGCTTCGACTCCACTGACCGACAGCAGGTCGAGACTCTGGTTGGCTCCACCATGCAGCTGATCGAGCGTGCATGCGACTCGTCGATGCCTCGGAAAAAACCTGTCCGGTGTCGTCGCCAAGTCTACTGGTGGACGGACGAGATCGCGGAGCTCAGGAGAACGGCGCTGATGCTTCGCAGAAGAGCGCAGAGAGCTCGAAACCGACCGGAGGCTTTAGCCAGGTCGGCAGAGCATAAGGCTGCGAAGAAAGCTCTGGCCAGCGCCATTCGCCTGAGTAAGGCTCGCTGCTGGAAGGAGCTGTGCCGGGAGGTTGACTCCGATCCGTGGGGTAGGGGGTACCAGCTCGTCACGAAGAAGCTCGGGGGAATGGGGGCCAGCAGCGCGGCTATGTCTGCAGGAACGGTCACGGCCATCGTCGACGCTCTTTTCCCAAGTCACCCAGTGAGGCGGGAGGAGAGAGTTGTGAGGCCGGTTCCTGATGTTCCTTTGTTCACGGAACAGGAGCTCGTGGCAGCATCGTCTGCCATGCACAACAACAGAGCTCCAGGCCCAGATGGCATCCTGGTTGAGGCTCTGAAGGTTGTGGTGGAAAGTCACCCACACTTGCTGCTGCGCATGTTCAACGCGTGTTTGGCGGCGGGTGTGTTTCCTTCACGCTGGAAGATAGCTAGACTGGCGCTCATCAGTAAAGGCAAAGGTGATCCAGAGTCCCTGTCGGCGTACAGACCTCTCTGTATGCTGGACACGGCGGGTAAACTCTTTGAGAGGTTGCTGAAACCCAGGTTGAGGTCGGCCGTCGAAGCCGCCGGGGACTTGTCCCCTCGGCAACACGGCTTTCGGAAAGGCCACTCAACCCTGAATGCCGTAACTGAAGTCCTGGGCGCCGTCCAGCAGGCTGACACAACCTGCCATCTGGCCAGGCCGATCGTGCTGCTGGTCACCCTGGATGTGAGGAACGCGTTCAATTCTGCCCGTTGGGTGGATATGCTCGAGGCGCTACAGCGTGACTTCAGGGTACCCGACTACCTCTTGGTCGTGGTACAGGACTACCTGAAGGATCGCAAGCTGGTGTACAGCACTGAAGCAGGAGTCCGTTCCAAAGTGGTCACAGCCGGCGCGGCACAAGGGTCGATCCTCGGCCCTGACCTTTGGAATGTGGCATACGACGGGTTGCTTCGCCTCGAGATGCCACCAGGAGTTTTTCTCGTGGGCTACGCAGACGATGTAGCCGCAGTCATCACGGCTCGGGATCCGGAGTTGGCCCAGCTTCGCCTCAACCAGGTGATGTTTCGGGTCAACAGATGGATGAGCGGTCATGGACTTGAGCTGGCGGTCTCCAAGACCGAGATCGTCATGCTCACTCGACGGAGGATCCGCACAGTAATCCCCATGACTGTCGGTGACGTCGAGGTCCAGACGAAGACTGCGGCGAAGTATCTGGGAGTTGTGCTCGACTGCCGTCTCACGTGGTGGGAGCACATCCAGACTGTCTGCGACAAGGCGGCGAGGGTTGTTCTGTCGCTCAGTAGATTGATGGGGAACATCGGAGGTCCGAGGGCTAGCAAGAGGCGACTCCTCATGTCCACCGTCAACGCCATTCTTCTCTACGGCGCAGAAGTGTGGGCGGGTGCCATGGGAGTCAAGAAACACAGCAAGAGAATTCTCTCTGTTCAACGCAGGGCTGCGCTCAGGATCGCCTGTGCGTATCGCACCGTGTCTGGACTGGCTGTCATGGTTATGGCTGGAGTGATTCCCCTCGATTTGCTCGCCGTTGAGAGGCAGAACATCTTTCGCCGCGCTCCGGATCTCGGCAGAGACCAAGCTGCTGAGGAGGCGAGACTCGTCACTCTGCGGGCCTGGCAGGAGCGGTGGAACGACGGACCAGAAGGGCGATGGACATTTCATCTCATTCGAGACATTAACCCGTGGTTGAGCCGTACCTTTGGGGAAATTGATTTCTTCTTGTGTCAATTCCTGACGGGTCATGGCTACTTCAGGGATTACCTTTTTCGCATGGGAAAGGTGAGGTCACCTCAGTGTAGGTACTGCCCGGAGGAGGTGGATGATGCTCATCATACCTTTTTCCGGTGCAGACGTTTCGCTGAAGATAGGAGGAGGCTTGTTTCTGCAGTCGGCGATCTATCCCCGGACGTCGTTGTGGGAGCAATGCTTCGCAACGAAGAATCCTGGAGAGCGATTGCGCTTTTCGTGCAATCCGTACTTCGGCGGAAGCGAGATGATGGATGCTTAGGTGACCTCTAAGTATCCTGAAACAGTGACTTGACCCGTCAGGGCGCAAGACACGCGGACCAGTGCTGATCGAAGTTGTCCGATAAGGGTTCCGGCCTGGTTTTCCCCGCGGCTCCGTAGGAGGTTTAGTGGGTACACCTCGACCAACATCTGAGAGGGAGTCCCACACTGTTCCTTGGGTTCGCGCATAAAGCATTCCTCCTACGTAAAAAAAAAAAAAAATAGCTAACGGATTCAGCAGTTCTATTGTTGATAATATCATTAATAAACAAAAGAACAAAAAGATCTCACAAGAAACACATTCTTTTGAAAAGAAAAAGTACATTGCAGCTGAATACGGCCAAATACACTACCCTACACACTGAAAAATGAATTAAAGAAAAACAATGTTACTGTGGCATTTAAAACGTCCAACAATCTTAGTAAAATACTAACAGAAAAAGTCCAACGACCATCTCATGACAAAACCGGAGTATATAAGATTGTTTGCGACGATTGCCCCAAATATTATGTAGGAAAAACAGGCCGCCCATTCCAAACCCGATTTAAAGAACATCTACCAAAAAAGAGTCTTAACAATACCAATTCAAATTTTGCAGCCCATTTAATCAGATCAAACCATAATTATACCGATTTTTCTACCAACATGAAACCTCTGCAATACTGTACTAAAGGCCGATTCATGGATGCTGTCGAAGAATTCAAAATTTATAAAGCCTCAAGGATAGATCCTGGAGACCTCCTAAATGACCAAATTAGTTTTAAATCCAATGAATTGTTTGACTTACTGCTCCACTTACAACAGAGATAACTGAGGGACAAAGGTCAACTCTACTCCTGCCACCACTGCAGTCCGGACATGTCTTTTGATCAGTGTAGGTCTGTGGCCACAGTTTGTTTAAATTTTAATGTAATTGTTTTGTGTTCAATGTTCGTGTGTGTCTATTTAAAATTTTTTTTAAATTTAACGACCTTGTCATGAGTGAAGCTTGATATTGTATTGGATCTGAAGAAGGTGGTTTACACTGCGAAACAATTGTAATCCAACATTGGAATTAAAAGGATCACTGACAGCAACAAGGTAATATAACCTTTTATTTAAAAAAAAAGGTATTTTGTCAGCTCAGTCTCAGCAATCTACTACGTAATGTGCTCTTTTATCACATGGGCATATGATTAAGTTTCATCAGTCTTTTCCGTCACAACATACATATGTCACCCAACAAGGTACCTAACTAAGTTTACTTTATATTTGGTCCATTAAAAAAAATCATTATATTATCAAATTTACATATGGGCAAAATCCCCTGAGATCAGATTAAGTTAGGTCAGCTAGACCTAGAAATAAGTTAATTGTTTGGATAATTATGTTTTTGATTTATACCGACTACTCACTCATAATAGTCACTAAATAGTAGCTTAGCAGTCACAATAATATATATCAGAACTAGATGCAAGCTTATAATACCGTATGTTGAAACAAACCATCCTTGTATCTAGCAGGGAGGAGGCGGACCAGAGTGGTGTTGGCCATGCCGAAGGAGGTCACCCAGAGGTTGTTGCAGGAACCGTTGAGGGAGCGGTAGGGGGCGGCGGGGTCGCAGCGGGGGCGGGGGAAGCAGCGAGCGGGCCAAGAGTACGGCTTGGGCCCCCGGTGGGCGGCAGGGCGGGGGTACTCATACCCCCCCACAGTAGCCTTGGCCACACTGCAAAAGTTAACGTTTTTATAAGCATATTTTTTTGTTTTATAAAAAAAGCATATATTTTGTTTTATCACCCCTATAGGGAAGAACAAGTTCCCGTAGGTCTCGTGGTATAAGCCTAAGACCACCATAACTTTTTGTGGTCCCTGAATGCCAAAAACACCACTTGTTTATTTTCATATATTACTATGTTTGTCTTAAAATAACGATAAATTGCATTAAAATGGTCCGATCTGAATTAAATCTATAGAGTGTTTTATTCCGACGAGTTCGAAAGCCAGCCCGTTCCGATCCATCCATCGGAAGGGGAAAAGGGACAGAAAAATAAAAATTATCAATTTTTTTCATTGTTGTATTCAGCTTGAAAAACTATTTTAAAGAAACAAACAATAATTGCTCTATGTCCGTTGGTTACTGAGATATCAGTAGTGGCAAGGAAAGACAGCACGTTGTCCCAATGTCAACTTATGAGAGATAAATAAAAGTACTTATTTCTTACTTGCTTATTTCTCAACATATTTTAATAAAATCTGGGACTGGTATGCAGCTTCATCTAGTTGGCATCATACTAGTTGACATCTACTGGATTATAGCTTATAAAACCCTACATTTTCCATAGCTCGCTGGGCAGCAAACCTTAATACAAATTTCCTATTTATCGTAGAGGAGAATATCGAAGTATGCTCATCAATAAGAATAAGAATAAGAATTAAGAATAAGAATTCATTTATTGTCTCACAGGCTTAAAACAGCATTGACAAAGTCAAAAATAGGAGTGCAATACCACCAAGTCAAATTCCTCACACAGAAAAAACTGGTTGAATCGTTGAATCCAACTTATTTTGTTAAACCATTTTATTAAAAAATTTAGTTGGTTCAAACAAATAATTGTTAGTTTAACAATTCGACTATTTGATTCAACAATTCTGTTTTGTTGGAAAGTTTGTTAAGTTTGAACAAACTACTTGTTTGATTCAACGTCAAAACGTTATTGGAACTGAAAGAGTATTTATTTGAAATAAACAATATAATTGGTAAAAAAAACTCCCGCGACTTGCCAAGTGTGACCAACCTGATAACATCATTGAATGATAAAGCAGTTTAGTAATAACAGGATCAAATAATTCTCATCATAATATAAAACTGGGTTTCTGATAGTAATATGGTGATAAAAATTTATTTGTTGCCCGTAAGATGTCTGTTTATTTAAAAGTGAGAAAGTTTTTAAGTATTAGTTTTGAGTTGTATTGTTTTGGATAGTTGGTAGTAGTGTTTATCGTTCGCTGCCTCGTACCTCCAAGCATGGTGAACGTGCAACTGCAAGATGGATGAAGAGGTGACTAAATTAATTACTAACGGATTGGGAGCTACCACAGCTCGTCCCAATTTTTGCAGGTAGGTTGACTTAATTTAATATAATACATTAGTCTTCTAGTTAGCGTTCAAGTACCGTAGGCCCACCAGGATGAATATTGTCAAGTAGTCTACACCGATCACCGTTTACCTAACTGTTTGTAGTAGTGGGACATCAATGTATGTCGAAATTCCGAACTAAGTTCAAAATACCGGTAATTACAATCCTTCAAAGATCAAATCTAATTTAAAAATCCCTCAGAAACTAATGTAGGTAGTCCTTGTATGTTGGGCGGGTCAGGGGACAGTTTTATTTAAATACAGGACTATTGGCCAACCATTAACTTTAAAACTTGCAAGACTGTTTCATCTTTCATCTTTAGGCCTAGTTTGTTTCAACTGTTTCAGGCAACTTAGCGTAACTTTATTGAGAATCCGATGTCTAGGTCATGCACATTTGAAAGTTCAGGGGTACCGGTAGGATTTAAGCTAAAATAGGCATGGATAGTGATTTTGGTGATGTGCTTATTAGTAGGTTAACTAGCCTAGGTTGGGTTTTATATTTTTTAGCATTCTCAAGTAAAGTTTGTGGTAGGCTTATGGCTCTGGGTAGTTGGGTGTTCCCGGCAGGAATTTTTCCCTAATTTTTTTTATTTACCATACTTTTTGGGTGAGAAATTCAATGGAACCATCGCTGTCCCCCTACGACCCTCCCTTATTTACCTAAAGGTGGGGTTTTGGCCCCCCTAATAAGAATTTTGTTCCTTAGATGGATTTCTCTTATTTCTTTGATTATAAATATCCCAGGTTTGCACCATCTATCTCCCTCAATTTTCGAGCTAGGGGGCCAACATCCCCCTTGAACTACACATAATATAGGGGCCTGGGGAGCCACTATGTTCCAGTTGTGCTGTAAGGTTCAAACTTGGCATGTAGGCCTACACTATTTTTGGGGCGAGAAATTCAATGGAACCGTTGCCGTTCTTATATGGCCCCCCCTTATTTACATGAAGGGGGTTTAATCCCCCTAATTAAAAATTTACTTTAAGTAGATGGATTCCTCTTATTTTTCTGATTTCAAATATATGGGATTTGTTGCTATATCTCCCCCCATTATGGAGCTAGGGGGCTAAAACCCCCCTTGAACTACACGTATAGGGGTCTGGGAGTCACTATGGTCCAGTTGTGCTGTGAGGCACGCTACTTTTGGGTCAAGAAATTAATGGATTAACTTATGAACTTGTTTGCTTTGTACTTTAGGCTATAGGGCCCACCCAATAACTTAGATAGGCTAGTTTACTTTCAGGGTAGGCCTACCATTTTAAAAGAGTTACAATAAAAAACTGGTTAAAAACTTTAATATATAAAAAACAGAATGAAAAATATTGATTCATCAACCGAATAGAATAGTTAGACATAATAACCGTCTGTTGATTATTTTCATATGTAACCTAAGAAACCGAAGGGGCTTACTCGGTCAAAAAATTCCATTGACTCGATTTGTCTGTTTGTGATTGAATAACGTTATCTTTTAAAATATAAACTTCCAGCCCAACCCAGTTTAGGCTTCCCCTAAAATTGAACATAATTTCCCAGGACTTTTGAAAGACTAATAGTGGGGCTCACTCTGACGAATGGTAATTAGGCTAACTCGTTGAACTCATTGCCGCAATACAGCATACTGCGGGGGTTAAGTTCGGCAGGTTTATCATATAAGTTAGTTAAGAATTATTTAGGAATAACAGACATTAAGTCCTCCCTTTCACTACAAATACATGTACGTTATTGTAGAAATAAGCGGAGTGTCTGTGTTTCGCCTCGGTGAGCTTTCGGCCAGTGACCCTCAACCCTAATAAACAATATTCACCGAACAAACTTATGGTGTTAGGCCCTACCTATTATTTTTATTTGTGGTAGTTTCATGGGAAAATACAATGGTCTCGGAACAAATATTTGTTCTTATATTTTATTACCTTCAAATAAACTTCTACTAAAATGTCCGTGAATTTTAGGAAACTGAGTTGTACGTGCCAAAAAGATGACGATTTGTTTGTGAGGTATTTGCAAAATGTTAGTCTGATAATTAACATACCAAACTATGAGTGGTTGAAAGGGGCTAACCAAGTACATTTAAAGTGTATCAAGACTGGCAATAAAGAACATCTTGTATACGTAATTATTAATTTTTTACAGATATAATACCTAAGTTGAATTTATTTGTCTATAGGCCCTAATTGTTTTTCGTTTCAATTCAGTTGTGATAACGAGTAAAATAGCTATTCGGTTGTTAATACCAAACATTTAGATCAATATTCTTTATTCAGTTTATTTTAAAGATTTTTCTAAATTCGGCTTTTTTATATTATGCCTCGTATGGAACTGAACCCCTAACCTTCTTTTATTTCTGGCAATCCTATTTTTTTTCAAAACCATGCAACAAAGGCAAATTTTACCTAAATAATTCTATCTTTTTTCAATCAACCTAAACGAGGCCTAACACGAATATGTTTTAACAGTACCAAATGTTTTACAAATTTTATTGGTTTATAAGTTACCATTTAGGCAATAAGAAGGTGAACCTAAAAATTAATTACATATTCGTGTCAAAAGATACACAAATTTTGAGTAGTCAGGCCTACCCACATCAAGCATTTTCATTATTAAAAATACTCCCAAAATTTTTCCTTTTGTTCGCGTTTTCTCGGGTGTTCGTGACAGTTAATTTTGATGTTTTTGTACTTAATTGTAGCATGTAGACTGCCTTACCTACTGGTTCAAGTTAACAAGTTCGCTACCACACTCTTCAAGAAAATCTAAACCACAGACTGCTGCTGCAATTTTGCAGCGGGTGTGTCCCCTACTCACAGCCGAGCAGATCTGTGGCGTTGGTTTAGAGATATTAAATGAGAAAATTATCTGCAACGGTCTATTTTTAAAGTTTTCATCGTTTAGGCACGGTCTACGGGATAGTTCGCCACCCTATATGCGGTGCTTGGTCTGTGGGTAGCACTATCGCTAACATATCAGGACATTTTGAAGCGTAAAACATATTTTATTCGTGGTCTGTGGTGAAGGTCACTCACATTAGGACCGGCCCACAGAGAAGCCTTCTGGTTTTTTTGTAGTTTGTGGGAGCAATCATTAGCAAACCATCAAAATAACAACATTTATATATATTTTTCTACCTATTCAACCATCTGAACACGAAAATCATATTTGTTTGTGTCAGAAAAGTTCAGAAAACAGGGAAAAATTGATACTACTGTGTGGGTGCTCAAAATTTATTAAAGTTTAATATTTGTTTCAGAACAAGAGATTGATATTGGTGCATTTAACCACCTTACAAAGGAGTTAATTCAGGAACTAATTCCAAAGATTGGATTGAGAGCTAAATTCCAACGAAAATACTTTGAGCAAATAGGCCTACTTAGATGTTTCAAATGATGATGCTGGCTGCTCTGTTTTACCAGTAGGTGTTGAGTTTGATTTATGTATTTTTTGTGTTTGCAGTTAAAGTGACTGGCACTTCTAGTCCATTCTAGAAGTGTTGTTTGTGTATTGATGCCGGTATGTCTTGTAATATTTTCACAGAGAAGAATCAAACAGAGGTTGCTTTTAAATGGGTCCATTGCGCCCAAGTACAAGTTACAGTAAAATCCAGTTACAGTTAAGTTACTAGTTACAGTAAGTTAAATTAGGAGAGGGCAGCGATGGTGCTGCTCTCGCGGCGTTAATGGTGAACTAAGTTCACCAACTCGACACCTGCTGAGCGCAACATTAGAAGATACCTCTGTTTGATTCTCAGTTCAAATTAAATTTCTGTTAACTTAATCTTAAAATTAATCTGTTTGAACTCAGATTAAATAGTTTCACCATCCATTTTGTAGTATTTGACACTTTAACACTAGATTTGCCCCTCACCTGTGATAATGGGACACGAGACTTAGGTTCAAGTAAGTTACGTTTAAGCTGGTGCAAATTTTTTTGGTCCTGTGTCAAAATACTTTTATTTTGGTCTAGGGGCTACCACACAGCAACAATTTTTGTGGTATTCCACAGTAAAAATTTGATAAGTAGGCTACCTATATAATTTTGCTGATAGCTGGTTGTAGTTACGATCTGTTTCATCGTAGTGTATTTATTTTTTGTAGGTTACACCAACCAGTTCCCCTTTGTTATCTTTAAGTGAAGAGCCTTCTACACCACAGGACAATCCAAAAAGAAGGAAATTTACATATTCTCCGGGTTCAACATGTGATGGGATTTTTACAGAGGTGGGCCTAGATGCTATCATACTTAACATTGTAACTTATAAGGTTACTAACAGTAGGAATGAATTAATTAGGTCTCTCTTACTTGTGAACTTAGGCGTATTATAGTAAGCCTGGAAAATAGGATTGATTTTTAAATGTCTTGCCTTCTCTCTCACTGCTCTTTTAAGAAGTATCTACGGCCAAACCAAACAACTTTTTTTTAATGATTAGCTAACTTAACCTCATTCAATACCGTGCATTATATTTGTTTACATTATAATGCATTAGGCCTAACTTGCGCGACCCTACATCACTATGCAATTTTGCTTTCACAGCACCAAGCTGCTATGCATTTATTAGCTTAGTCATACACCTGGCATTTTTATTTTCCGTGGAAAAATTTGTTGAACTATTTACTTCAGGCTACTTGATCTAACCTAACCAATCCGCTAGGGAGTCGTGTAAGCTAAATGCACTGTTGTGTACCAGTAATATGTCAAAACGGTATGTTAAGTTAACGAAATTTAACTAAATAAATCTATAAGGTTTGCCTTGGTTAGCTTAACATCGTGGTTTAGTAAGATACAGTTAATTTAGGTGCAGTTAAGATTTCAGTTTTTGCGACTACAAATTAGTGATTTTGGTATCAAACCAAAGAGGTGTAGTTAGTTTTAGACAAAAAACAAGTCTTTTATGATAGTTTTAATACCAAAGCTAAGTATTAATCTAACTTACATATTAGTACCAAGTTTGATTAAATTATTATTTTGCTTTAAAATCATCATATCATTATAATATATATCTACATATTATACATGTTATTTTTAAATCAATACTTTTGCCTCACCCCTTTGAGCCTACCAAGCTCTCCACTTTCGTATAATTAACCCCCAAAGCCCAAAACCCTACCACCAATAACCCCCTAACCCTTGAACAAACCCGAAATAACTTGTGCTGAGAATTTGTAAAAGGTTAAATTAATTTTCACCTGTATTTTTTTATTAAATACGTTTACGTCAATCCAAAACCCATTAGCCCTTCCCCAACAAAAAAAAGCCCCCCCTACTCTATCATGAATCCCTTCACTGACTACTCCCCCCACCTACTGCCCCCCCCCTCAAACGGTAAATTTTCCCAGGATTTGTCAAGAGTTAATTTGTATTGTGACTGTTCAGTACACACCTCCTTAATTTTTTCCTAATCTCCAACTCTTACCAACACTTGCCCCTGAAAGCCCCACAATACGACCTAAACCAGGGCCAACCTTCAGGACTTGTTGAGGAGCCCCCACAACCAAAAACCCCCAAAACTAACTGCGCCCCTAAAATACTAATGACACCTTGACCTGAATATTTATAAACTGTTTAATTAATTTTGTATCGTAACTTTTATTTTTCCAAACCCCCCGACCACAACCGGATATACATGGTATGGTGACTTTGTATGTAAACAAATAAATCAATTTAACTACGTGACTTATCAATATTAAAATCCCTCTGCAAGGGACCCACAGTAGCCGTAAGGCGAGTTACTCTTATAAAATGGCAGATATTAAAAAAGTAATGTTTTTTAGAAATTGTTTCTTTCTTTAGATTTATTATGTTGGTATTTTTGAACAAGTTTATAGCATTGATTGCAGGCGTTTAGGGGGCAATAGTAAAGTTCTGCAACCCATGGTTATACTTGTGTCCAAATCATATCACAATTTTTTTTCAGGATCTGAAAGGCTACCTTGAAAAAAGTAGTAGTGGGCGTATGGTTATTCAACACTACTCACAAAATGGGACGTTAAACCGCCAGACAAGGAGGTCATTGGTTGAAATAATTGTAAATGGCGTAGTAAATTCCAGAGCTGAATCCAACAAGTATGTTATCTATTTTATGTATATATATTTCATGAATATATATATATATGAATTTGAAATACTGTTTGTATAAACCTTTGCAGTGCCTGTGCTAACTTATACTTCAAGCTTGCTGTCTTCATCAGTGGACTGGAAAACCAGATTTGCAACAAATATTTTAAAAAAATTGTGGGTACAGAAAATAACCTGAATTTTCTTTCCATTTAATTGAAGTATATTTCCTGAATTCATAGTGATAGACAGTAGTACATTAGCTATATGCAAAACACTGTCATAAGTGTCCCCTCTTGCGAAAAGTTGTTACCTATCTATTTTATTTATTTATTGAATCCAAAAGACAATTTACAATAGATTCAAATGTATAAGATGACATAAAGTAGTTGTGATTATGACAATTAAATAACACTTACAACTATTATAGGAATGCAACTATAAATAATACCAAACCAGCAATATTATCAAGCATTAATAAATTACAGATATATCAAGTTACAAGTGACTTAACTATCCAACAACAGTTTCAAAGGCAATAACAGGCAGCAAGCAATATGTATATATTACATTATTCGAAGAGCAGTAACATGCTAAAATGGTAACAACTAAAAAGTTAAGAATGATAGTAATAAATAATACAAATAATGTTACTAACAACAAGCAGTTATGACTTGTCAATCCAATAATCGGACGTTACCACCTTTTGTGTGAACGTTACCACCAATACAGTAATAATAAGGAATTGATTTTCAGGGTAAAGCATTACGAGTGGCAAGAGCTGGCTGAGAAAATAACAGTGACATTCCCTACCGAATTACCAGAAACATATTTTATCCCTCCTTTAACTGAAGGCCCATTGCAAAAGATAGCCAAAGGAAAGTTAGTAGACAAATTTCGAAACACTGTAAGACACCTGCGACTGTCTGGGCTTTCAAATATCAACAACTCCCCCACACAACAACAACAGACAACACAACAACAGAAGTCTACAACAACAGAAGAAAGAGGTAAAGCTGTCTCTGGATATGTATAGCCTAGTTTAAAAAACTAAGTTCTTTGCATATAGGCTATTCTCTAAAATCTATTTTATAGAATAGTAATTAATAGGTGATGCCCCGAGCTTTGCGGGATCCCTGATGGCAGGTAACTTTTACGGTCAGTACCCGATATTCTTGGTAACCAGAAATGAAATTTTCTCTATTTTTTGGCCGGTACCCAGGCAGGGAAGTGAACGCGATGGCGGTCTGCAATCCAGCAGCCAATCCGTGCCTGTGGGCGTGGACTGGAGGGGGGCTGGGCGGGGGGAGTCGAAGCCGGAAGCCCGGTCATCTCTCAGACTATAGTCACTGCGGTATGAAGGGGCTCAAGCTGATGGCATAAAACTTCCCTGGAGCTACCGTAAATTACCCCAGGTTTAAAAACTAGTTTAACGCTTTAAAAATTCATGGAAATTCACTGACACGTTGGATAAAATTGGTTTGTAAATATTAAATTAGCATGGAGAGAAAATAATAAATATTTATGAAGGAAATGTCAAACAATCTATTTAAAACCAACTACAGTAGAACCTCGCTAGTCCGACCTCCGATAGTCCGACTCCTCGGTTAATCCGACCATGCCGCCAGGGAAATAGGCCTCCGCTAGTTCGCCCTCACGGGGTTTTCTCATCGGTTAAACCGACCACGCAATTGGAAATTGATGTTTGTTTACATTTCCGGTGCATTCCTCCGTTCAGATTGGCTCCTGTCGATGACATATTACTCATTGGGAGTGCGTATATCGTTCAGTAGAGCAATAACATTTGGTGCGGTTAGTTTTTTTTTTTGTCCTTATGTCTTTTTTTACAGAACAGTAGCTTGTTAAAACACTGCTAATGCAATTTTTTCTGATCGAAATACAGTTTTTGTACGTTTTCATGTCAATAAAATGAGTTCATCCGATAATCCGACCTTTTTGCTGTTCCGACCATGCCCCCGGTCCCGTAGGTGACGGATTAGCGAGGTTCTACTGTACAAATATCTTTCTATACAAAACATTTAAAATTCCTTATTCAGGTTTAAGAATTATCCCCCTGTGTAGTTAATAAATGTAAATGCTGTACGATTCTTGGGTTTTAACATCTGTTAAAAACTTGTACCATTTCGAAATGGCGAGGTTTTTTGTTTTCAAAGCTAAATATTTTAAAAGCCGTAAATTTTAGAAAAATTGCACTAGAGACAAAATACCCCCGTTGCAGCAGACCTGCATACTCAGCGAATTTCAAATGCAAAACAATATATTTTAACCTAACATAGCGAGATTTGACATGTTTTTGTAAGCTCCATAAGATTAACATGGGGAATGAGTATGCAGGTTTGCTGCTACAGGTTTGTTTAAACTGGTTGGTTTTAATTCAATATTTAGTAGATCTGAACTAGAAGAAGCCATTTACCAAGTTTTATCAAGATATGTTGAGAAATAAGCGAGATATAGAATTTTACTTATTTCCCATAAGGTTAACATTGTTACAACGTACTGTGTTTACCATATTCAATATCTCGGTAGCCAATGGACATAGAGCAATGATTCAAAATACTAAATTGTTTGTTTTTTTGAGCTGAATTCAATGGTGCCCACAAAAATTCGATAAATTTTATTTTTCTATGAAAAAATTCAAAAAACCCATTTTTGGGGGGGTTTATCCCCCTTTACCCCCCCTTCCGGTGGTCCGATCGGGCTGGTTCACGAACTCGTCCAATTGATTACCACTTTACATGTCCATACCAAATTTCATAAAGATCGGACCATTTTTGCGGCCACTATCGTGCTAACAGACACATAGATATATATATATATATATATATACATATATATATATAAATTCAAACGAATAATGTTTTTTGCTTATGGGGGCCCCAAAACGAAAAGTTATAGTGGTCCCGAGCTTAAGTCTTAACATGAGACCTACGGTAATAGCTTCTTCCCTATAGGGGAAATTCGCTAAAAGCTGCAAACTTTAATCTAATTAACGCTGATATTGAGAATATGATGATCGAACAACAAATAACGGACAAGTTTTGACTTATCTGAATAAAAACATGGTTCTTTAGAACATACCGTCTGAAATGTGCATGTTTATATTCAGATAATTCAAAATTTCTCCATTAGTAGTTGTCCGATCATTATAATCTTAATATTAGCGTTAATTGGATCAAATTCCGCAACTTTTTCTCCTTAAATAACGTTTCTAAAATTAACGGTTTTTAAGATATTTAGTTTTTAAAACAAAAAAAAGTCGCAATTTTGAAATGTTACAAAGATACTCCTGATTTTCTAAGAAAACTAAATTCTTTACCTCAGCCTCTTCCGGACAACAGTATAATGGTTACAATAGATGTCTCTTCTTTATACACGAGTATTCCAAATGCCCATGGTCTTTCTGCAATAGAATATTTCCTAGAAAACAGAGAAAATGGATCCGTTCCCACTACTTCATTCCTGGTCACACTAGCACGTTTCATTCTTGAAAAAAATTATTTTCAGTTTAAAGAAAAATTTTTCCTCCAAATCTCGGGCACCGCCATGGGAACAAAAATGGCACCTTCCTATGCAAACCTATACATGGGCAGAGTAGAAGAAAGTTCTTAAAAACACAATCAAACACCCCCCTCTGCTGGCTTAGGTACATTGATGACATTTTTGTTATATGGACTCATGGACCTGAATCACTGGAAGTTTTCCTGAACAATCTTAATAGTTTCTGCCCTTTGAATTTCACCTGGGAAATTTCTAACCAACTCGCAACGTTCCTGGATATCAACGTAGAATTAAGAAATGGTTTCTTTTCCACAACAGTCCACATCAAACCTTCAAACCATCAACAGTATCTCCATTTTGACAGCTGCCACCCCCAAAACACAAAAAGATCCTTACCATACTGCCTAGCCTTGAGAGGTTCACAAATAACATCAGACCCCAGCAATCTAAAAAAGTACAACAACCAACTACAACAGGCTTTTGAAAAACGAGGTTATCCAAAAAATCTAGTAAGAAAACAGATAGAAGCTGCCCAAGATAAATCCCGGACTCCAAAGATTAAACCGACCAACAACGCAGTCAACCTAGTCACTACTTATCATCCAGGCCTACAAAAATTAAACAGCCTTCTGAAAACTGGTTTTAAAATAATAGAATGCTCCCCACAAACAAAGGACCTTCTGGAAAAGCCCCCAAGTGTAGTATACAGACAACCACCCAATCTCCGGAAACTTGTTGTTAGGCCTAAACTACCAGACCCTTCATCAGTCAAAGAAAAACTTCCTCCAGGCTCTTATCCATGCAATAGCAATCATTGTAAAACCTGTAAAACCAACCTCCCTGCCTCAGAATTTACCAGTAGCTACACAAAAAAGAACTACAACATAGAAGGACATCTCACCTGCAGCTCAGAAAATGTTATTTACCAGATTCAATGTAAAAATTGTCCAGCCCAATACATAGGCCTAACAACAGAAACCCTCAGAAAAAGAATGAATGGTCATAGACATGACGTTAAAACAGGGAAGGACAAACCAGTGGCCCAACATGCTACAACCCACAACCTAGATTTTGACAGTTGCTATTCCACAAAAGCCCTAAAATCAATTCCAAAAACAAATTGCAATAGCTCCACCCTTAGAAGATGGGAACTGGCTTATCAACATGTAACAGGATCCAGAAACCCACCCAACCTAAATCTGAGATGATCCCAACCCTTCCCAACAACTGGCTTCAATAAACAAACTTTTAATACTTAGGCCTATAATGTACATAGTTACTGTGCTTATAAGTTGTGTATATAGTGTAGTTTAATTTTGTATATGTGCCAAAAAATCAATATACAGCCTAGAGTGTTACATGCAATATAACCTTTGAAAAGACATTTTCCCATTTGCTGTGTTGGCAAAACTGCATTTTTCAATTTCAAATTCCACCACCATTAACAGTCTTTCTCCATCTTTCTACCCTTGAGAAAGGTCCTACTAGATGGACCGAAATATTGGGACTTTTCCTGTGTTTAGTGTTTTGTGTTTCTAATGGCCTACTCAACTTCAGGTAAGCCAGTTGTTTCCTCTATTATCCTATTATAATACCTACCCTTTAAGGGCCTTCCTACAAAAATAAGGTAGAAATTTGATATTTCTTATAAAAATTGTTCCTAATAGCGGTCATCCACATATCAGGTTTGAAGTTTATACATGAAGAGGTTCACGAGTTATGATTAAATATGCAAAAATCACGAACACACACAGACGGAAAACGAAGCACTTTAGGACAAACCTATGTTTATATGATTTTTTTTCTTATTTTTATCTCTACTATCATATACTAAAATATTTTACCATAATTTCCGGACACCCTGTATAGTACCTGGTGGACCGAGCCTTGTTCGGTATTATATCATGTTTACCAGTTCACCAAATTACTATTTAATATTTCAGTGTCATAGAACCGATAAGTAAAAACTGTTCTTATTCTATGTAATCTTAACCCACACGCTATATTTTTCCTAGATAGTTGTAGTTTGCATACAGCTGTTATGATTACTTTATTTGTATAATCTTTCCTTGTTTATTTTGTTGCTAGCGTGACAACTTATAGGGCCATCTTAAAATTTTAAAACTATAAAAATCATTATTACTTAAATACATTATATTTTTTTCTGGCCGAGTAATCTGCATAGAACACTCTTTCGAGTCATAAATTATTTATTTCAAGACTTGAAGGAAATCCTCGGAGCCGTTTTTGAGATAATTCTGCAAACAAGCAAGCAAGCAGATAACATTGGTCATATTATAAGAGTAATACCTGTGGACCGAGCCTTGCTCAGTATAATTTTATATTTACCACTTCATCCAATCATTAAACTTGATAATAATGTTAAATACACTTTTTTGTTACTCCATGTAATCTTTATCCCACCTGCTCTATACTTCCTGGAATACTTTAGTTTGCAAACAGCTATTATTATTACTTTATTTGTTTTCACTTTCCTTGTTAAATTCGACTCTCATAAGGCCGAAATTAACAATTTCCAACCTTAAAATTAATTTTATTGCTTTATTGGATTTTTTCTGGCCAAATAATCCGCATAGAAAACGTTTTTAAGTCATAAATTTCTCAACATAGCTTATCTCAATAAAACTTGGTATAAGGCTTCTTCTAGTTCCACTAAAAATTGAATTAAAACGCCCCCGTTTTAACGTACCTGTTGCAGCAAACCTACATACTCATTCCCCATGTTATTCTTATGGAGCTTACAAAAACATGTACAATCTGGGCTATGTTGGATTGAAATATGCTCTTTATTTGCATTTGAAATTCACTGAGTGAGCAAGTCTCCTGCAACGGGGGTACTTTTGTTTCTCAACTTAAATACATGTTTGGCAAATTTGTACCTAAGCAAATAACATATACATTTCCATGAAACGCCTTAATTAAATAGGTATATTATTATTGGTGCAGTTCAAAATCGAGTAAAATGACAGGCTAACCGTTAACAATCCAATATCCTTCGCATTCCATAAGTACACGGGCTTTAAATTTATAATGGTTTTAAAACTTGAATTTTTAGGTTAATATTCAACTAATATTGCTATATTAAATCTCATCTCCAGACTTCTCTATTGGTTGTTAGAAAATCTCATCTCCAGAGCACCTTCTAAATTACTTATGTTCCTTTTTTAAGTTTCCTTTTTAAGAATAAAAATACATTAAATTTAGATGATTACAGACAGTTTTCCTTAGTTTCAATAGGGCAAATGCTCTTTCTTATTTTCTGCTGCCTTAAAAAACGTGAATATTTTAAGAAATCAAAATTATAATGTGGATAAATGTTAACTCACTTTTGCTAGCCCCTGCATTCTGTGTCGCTGGAACTGTTTCAAATCTTGATAATCTGTTTTGTTACAAACAAATGTGAATTGGAAAAAGTTCAAAGGATCTAACACAGATAGTACCACTTTCGCTGGAATTTCGAAAGCCTCCTGCGTAAGCGTAAAGGTTTTTCATGGGATATCTTCCAGACCCGCAAAAGGAACATCTAGAGAGTAATGGCTTTAATTTGATACCAAATATGATACCAAATATTTGTAGAAAAATTAATTCCTAGAGGTCGATATGCTCTGCACAAAATCCCAGAAATTCTGTTAATAATATAGATAAGTGAATTTTGTCATTCCCAAAATGTTTGTCTTCTTAAGAGCTTTGAAATTATGCATAACGACTTATTTTTACATTAAAAAATCGAACCAATGACCTCCTGTTTTTGAAATACCCTATATTTTAAAAAGGTTAATTTTTACGTTTTTTCTTGGGTATGAGTTAGTAGGGAAACATTTTTCGTCCTTGTATCTCAAGCCGTTTGTGTACAATCCGTTGAGGACGACATATACAGGGTGAGTCTTCTAAGCCGTCCACAACAGATTATAGGCGAACGGCTTAACATACAAAGATGAAACAAAACATTTCCCCACTAAATCATACCCAAGGAACAACGTAAAAATATGTTTAACCTTTTTAAAATACAGGGTTTTCCAAAAAACGGGGGTCACAGGTTCGAATCTTGGAATTTTTAAATGTAAACATATGTCATATTATACATCATTTTAAAGCTCTAAGCAAGATAAACAATTTGGTGAAAACAGAATTCAATTATCTTTATTATTTCTTTATTATCGTTTTAAATATTTAGGATTAATAATCGACGAGAAAATGAACTGGGAATATCATATTAACAACTTGCATAGTCAAATTAGAAGGTCGATTCGAACTTTTTATTTTTTAAGGAATGTTTGTGATACTTCTTTGTTAAGAGCACTTTATTATGCATTGATACATTCTAGGCTTCAGTATGGGTTGGTTTGTTGGGGTAACACTTTTAAATATCTAATAGATAAGTTAAGAATAACACAGAATTATTACGTTAGAATAATTTTAAGAAAAATTAAAACAGATAGTTCTTTTCCTTTATTTGTTAGCTTAATGATTTTGCCAGTGCAGCACTTGTACGTGTTTAAAGTTTTAAGATTATTTTATATTAAAAGTGGCAACAAAGGCACTGATAATAATTATTATTATGTTACTAGAAGCCAGAACCAAGGAATTTTTAAAACACCCAAAGTATTGAAATCAATATTTCGGCAGTCTATAAGTTATGTTGGACCCAAATACTTTAATCAGTTGCCAAAAGAAATTAAACGAAGCTCTTCAATAAAAACATTCTGCTCACTGGTAAAATCATGGCTATTTTCAAGAACGGAAATTGATTTCTTAAATAAAGTTCTTATTTAAACAAGACATGGGTATTTGTAAATATATAGCTAGAATAAGAATTATACCTAATTATCAGTAAGATATGTGCATGAGGCCTAAACAAATATTGATAAGGCCACTACGGAGTGCTGAGTGCTGCGTCGTCACATCATTAAGACACTACAATGGTGAACTGAACTCACGTTTTTGCTTGTTAATTATGTGCCTAAGACTTTTCCTGGTCACATAACTGGATACAGTGACCAGTGTATTATTCCAATTGAAATATTGTAAAACCTGTGTACTGTATATTGGAATAAAAAATCATTATTCATTTTCAAAATGGCGGACGTTTTTGTGAAAAATATTAGTATTTACGGAATACCCTGTATCTCGAGAACTACTGAAGGTTTTTTCGTTCTGTTTGAAAATTTTTAATCCTTGTAAACTCAGCTTAAATTTGATATGCAAGATGCCAACATTAGAAGAAAATAAATTTTTTTTTAATTTTTATTTTTTGTAAATGTTGGTAGCATTGAAAATCAAAAATGTTAAAGGGCAACATATGTTAAATAGGATATCATTTTAAAGGTCTTGCAAAAACCAACAATTTTCCAATTTATACTCCCCTTCTATCTTTGGTAGTTTTTCAGAAATAAACAAAAAACTCTATTTTCCCATATAACGCCCATGTTAAATTTGCTTTACTCATTGTTAAAGGATGCAAATTTAAATGCTTTGAGTACTGCACATTTAACATGTGCGTTATATGGGAAAATGGAGTTTTTTGTTTATTACTACAAAACTACTTAAGATAGGAGGTAAGTATAAATTAAAAAGTTGTTGGTTTTTACAGGACCTTTAAAATGATATCCTATATATATGTTGCCATTTAAAATTTGTGATTTTCAGTACTACCAACATTTACAAAAAATAAACATTTTTAAAAAATATTTATTTTCTTTTAATGTTGGCATCTTGCATATCAAATTAAAGCTGAGTTTAAAAGGATTAAGAATTTTTAAACAGTCGAAAAAACCTTCAGTAGTTCTCGAGATACAGGGTATTCCGTAAATACTAATAT
Organism: Flexamia atlantica; assembly: GCA_035578135.1. Taxonomy (NCBI): domain Eukaryota; kingdom Metazoa; phylum Arthropoda; class Insecta; order Hemiptera; family Cicadellidae; genus Flexamia; species Flexamia atlantica. Next base: position 15,334,392 of record JAQJVK010000007.1, read on the forward strand.
TTTTCACAAAAACGGCCGCCATTTTGAAAATAATAACGATAATTGAATTCTGTTTTCACCAAATTGTTTGTTTGCTTAGAGCTTTAAAATTATGTATAATATGACATATGTTTACATTTAAAAATTCCGAGATTCGAACCTGTGACCCCCGTTTTTTGGAACACCCTGTATTTTAAAAAGGTTAAACATATTTTTATCTTGTTCCTTGGGTATGATTTAGTAGGGAAATGTTTTGTTTCATCTTTGTATGTTAAGCCGTTCGCCTATAATCTGTTGTGGACGGCTTAGAAGACTCACCCTGTATTCAAGTCTCACCATACACAGGGTGTTCACGAAAAATCCTTCCAGACTTCGAGATATGGTTACTTACATCAAAACTAAGAAATAAGTTCCTATAAACATGGGTTCTGAAATCCTCGGTTGTCCGTCTGTCGGTATGTATGTGTTTTTAACATGATTTTTGCAGAACTTCGGAATCACTAGAGATATCAACTTCAAAGTAGGATAGGACTAATAGGACCTATTTTTTAGCGGAATATCACGTTTCTGCTTTGTACCAATTAAAAGTGGCAGCCATTTTCATATTTTTAAACTTAATATCTTAAAAAGCGTAAATTTTACAAAAAATGTACAAAAGACAATAAAACTGCGTAATTGTATTTCCTAAAAAAACTATACAAATGTTTTAAGATCCATCCACAAATAAAGGAGTTATTGCAATTTTTATGCAAAAAATGTGCTATAATTGCCTTAAACTTATTCTATTAGAAAAATTGCATTAACTCTTTCAATCGAAAATTAAGGAAAATACGTTTTCCACCTTAAACAGAAACAAATTCATACAACACTAAATAAAATTATTTTAGAGCTATTTTAGGAATTCGGAAACAAGAAAATATAAGGGATTCCTTAAATAGTTTTGTGAGACATAAGCAGTTAAGGAAAATATTTGTAATTGCATTTATTTGATTTGAAAAAGGAGTAGGAGAGGCAGTAGTAAGGGGGAGAGCAAGGGGAGTTGGGGTGGGGGCTTTTGGCTAGAAGTTTGTTGAGGACCTGTATTTAAAATGAATTATTTTAGTTTCGTCACTTCCTTTCTGGGTAATACAGTGTTGTTGGATTGAAAGCAACGGTGCCATATCGAACTAACCTTGGCAGATGGCTCGGAGTGACATCGCGTTGAGCTGCGTTTACACTGTGCAACTTATTTTATAAACTTGTGTTGTACAACCAATTATAGTAATTGGTTTGAACATATTTGAGAATCCCATGAAAAATGTTGTACTAAGATGTATACAAATGTTGTAACAGCAGACCTGCATACTCAGCGAATTTCACATGCAAAAGAACATAATTCAATCCAACATAGCGATATTTGACATGTTTTTGTAATCTCCATAAGAATACCATGGGAAATGAGTATGCAGGTTTGCTGCAACAGGTATGTTAAAACTGGTTGGTTTTAATTCATTATTGATTAGACCTTAAACTAGAATGAAGCCATTAACCAAGTTTTATCAAGATATGAAAAAAATAAGGAAGGTATAGAATTTTTTCATTCCCCATAAGGAAATCATGGGGAATGATTATGCAGGTTTAAAATGGACTGCCGTACAAATGGAAAATTCGGGAATTATAGACTAAAATGCATTACATATCTTCTAGATGAAGCCACAAACCAAGTTTCATTAAGATATGTTGAGAAATAAGCAAGATATAGAATTTTACTCATTCCCCATAAGGTTAACATTGACTGTGTTTACCACTTTCAATATCTAGGTAACCAATGGACATATAAAATTACTCAAATTACTAAGTTGTTTGTTTTTTTTAGCTAAATTCAATGGTGCCACCGAAAATTTTATTATTTTTATTTTATATGTAAAAAACTCAAAAACCCAGTTTTGGGGGGTTTATTCCCCTTAACCCCCCCCCCCTTTCCGATGGTCCGATCGGGCTGGTTTACGAACTCGTCCAATTGATTACCACATTACATGTCTGTATTAAATTTTGGACCATATTTACGGCCGCTATCGTGCTCACAGACATATATTCTAGACTAGCAGTTGCCCGTGGCTTGGCTCACGATAAAAACTATAACTCCCACTGCCTAAATGAAGATAGCGCCACATTTTGAGTTTATGATTGAACAGATAAGATACAAAAACTAACGATGACTTTAATTTAACTGACTAAATTAAATTTAACTTTAATGTAGTGCATATTACCTTAAAAAAATCATCAAAACAACTATTAATCCATTATGGAAGAAACCAAATTAATTATAAATCAGCTGTAAAAACGTATCCGTATGTGAAGCTTGAACCATCTGCTTGATTGAATGAACATTGCAAATTCAAACAAAAGTTCATCCATTAGATTTGTATAGAGAAATTAATTTCAACACTTCGACTCCACCAAAACCCCTTAAAATTTCGAATTTTGAAAAAAAACCGTTCTAATAGCTGATGCTCAAGCCCTAAAAGGAAAGTCCATGCAAAGTTTCAAGGTTGGTTCTCAGTCAAGTAGTTTTGGCTGTGCGATGATAGGTCAGTGGTATTTTACACTTCAATTGAAAATTCAGTTAAAACTTTCATAAACCAGAAAGATGTTTTTAGGAATCTGCTAAGTCCGCAGGTCTGCTGTGACAGGAGTATTTATATTGCTGCCCCCCACAGGAGGTATTTCTATTTGGCCTCCTTATACTATACACGCGAGCAGATTCAGCGCCCCGCCGACGAAGCCCCCATAAGGTGCCACTGCCCTAAGAAGACTTATGCCCAATATCGTCGAATATGCTTGCATGTATATTAGAGAGAGGCCCTTAGGCAGGAACATAAATAACCCCGTCGCAGCAGAACTTGCGTACTTAGCGAATCCTAAAGCAGTTTTCTGTTTCATGAAAGTATATGTACGTAAGTACATAGAACATAGATCATGCCTTGATTTAAAGTCAAAATAATTCTAAGGTTTTTAGGGTCTAACTTGAACAAAAAAGATAAAGCGGTTAAATTAAGAGATACAATCTTTAAGAGGGTCCGTAGCGGAGTCCGAGGTTCAGATCAGGATGAAAACCATTTAGTTGCCCTATTTAATAAGGCCTAAAGAATGAGTGTACACAATTTCAGCTTTCTAGGTGTATGGGTAATATAAAATTAGTGATGAGTGAGTGAGTGAGAGGGACTTTGCCTTTTATAGGTATAGATAGATAGATAGATAGATATATAGATAGATAGATGGATAGATAGATAGATAGATAGTTTGATATATATAAAAATTCGATCAAATGATGTTTTTGCTTCTGGTTGCCCCAAAACGAAAAGTTATCATGGACTTAAGTGTCACCATGGACCTACGGTAATAGCTTCTTCCCTATAAGGGAAATTCGCTAAAAGCAATACCAGTACTTTAGAGTATAATTTATTTAAATAATATAGCATAGTATGGATATGTTAAAAATATGGGCGCTAAATGGGTCCACGCGAAACCTTACATCGCAAAATGTGCACTGATTTAGCATGGGCTCTTATGGAGCCGATGTTCCAAAAGTCGCAAGAAAAACGAAAACTACCGTGGGAAGGGAGGACTCTTAAAACCAGGTATAAGTGTGATGTCCAATTCATTTCTTCTGCACATGGTCGCGGAGTATAAAATAACGGTTTAAGAGTAAGTACCAGTAGAATGACCGGTAGACTTACATTTTCTTCAAGGTTGGTCTTGGGTGATAAGGAAACTCCCAATAACCCCTCAGAAATAGGAATTCGGCAACTGGAACGGACTTTGGATGTCACGAAGAGCCCGAAAACTGATTAAAAAACGGATTTTAATTAGTTAATTCACTTTTTAACGGAAATATTACAAGTTTGTAAAAAAATGCAGGTAAGGTGTTATGATTGTCCTAGACTTTGATGATTTTCACGCGATTTTCACTCGAAAAAGTTCAATTACTAATAATTTAATTTATAAGTTCAATTAGATGATGCGGCCAGTTGCAATTTGTCAGTATAAGACAGGAGAGTTTATAAATCGAATTCCATGAAATTCCGTGCACTGGTCTTAAAGCAAAGTGAAAAAACTTTTAAACCGGTAGGTGATCATTTTATACCGGTTTATTGTATTGTTCAGTTTGATCATTGACTTAAAATCAATGGTTTGATTTATATCAACCGGTCGGATGTTTGGTGTACCGATTAACCGGTTAAAAGTGACAGTTCCTGTAGTTTCTCTGTGATCGATGTAATCAGTGTTAAACTCATTTGTTCCATGCCCCCCCCCCCCGAGTACATAACCAAATTACGACAAAGATACCGCGGTTAAACACTTAAAATTAGGCCTAAGTGAGATGCCTCCTTCTTTTCCCTCGCCCAAATATTTTTAATACGTTATTATTAAGGTAACAAACATAGAGAGTATCTCGCGCCCTTAAAAAATAAATCACCGAGAAGTAAACATTCTTACACAGAAATTCAAATCAATATAAATATTTGACTCCAAAATCTTTTATATAGCACAATAAATAAAATACCCCCGTTGCAGCAGATCTGCATGCTCAGAAAATTTCAAGTGCTTCAATCAATCATTTAAATGGAGCCTTAAACCAAGTAAAATCAACTTAAAATCCTAATTTGGCCTTTGTTTATTTAGGTGAGACCTTTAAATTTCAATTGAAAAGCTGAATTTGATTAATAAAGTTGAGTTTGAAGCCATACACTTGATTCTAACTGCAGATGAGTTTCTCACATCAGAAACCATATTAAAATGCGCAATTTGCGCATGGGCCCCCTAGTTTTATTTATTTCCCATAAGGTCAACATCGGGGCAACGTACTGTGTTTTCCGCAAGCGATATCCATCGATGTAAATGAGTACACTGGATTGGTAACTCAGGCCCTGTATCGCGAGCCGGCATATTAAATGTTGTATTTATTTACATCGATGGCGATATCTCGGTAACAACTGCACATATGACAGGAATTCAAAACACTAAGTTATTTGTTTCTGTTTTTTTCAAGGTGAATTCAATCATAGTGTAAGTGTAAAGAAAAAAGAATCTTTTTTTTTTACACCATGAATTCAATGGCTTTAACCACATTTATACAAATTTAATTTTTCCATGTAAAAACTGTGCCAGTGTGACGAATTCGCTAAAAGGACAATATTAAAAGATACCGTCGCATATATTAAAAAAATTGCTTTAAGTATGATTATTTTCATTATACTTACAAATATTATGCTAATTTTTTCAGCTCGCGAGTTGTGAATATTTGATAAAATCTAAGCACTCCGTCAGAATGGTATTTTTACTTTTAGATATGCACTATCACACTGTAATCCATGGCAGTTCTTGGGGTTTACGGCTATCCAGGAAATCTATAATTATCTAATACGCTGAGGGTAGTGATACGAACAGAACTGCTCCTTACATTTCAAACCAATTCAAATCATTTTGGGGGTGTTCTTCAACCCGGCTCCAACCTTTATATGTTATAAAAAAGCACTTGCACCCGGCTCTGGCCCTTTCACCGGTCGCCATGACAGTATAGCAACCCGGCTCCAGCCCACCTCTTACCCATTCCACCCACACTACTCCCTCCAAACCCCTGCTCTCACTTTTCTCTTCTCTTAATCACCTCCCCTTTCCGTAAGAAGCCGTAGGTTCGCGCTGTCCATGCCCTCCCGATACCTCAATTAAAATAATTGGGCCCCGAGCTTTACTAAACAAAGGTGTGAGATGGCTTTAAAAATGAATGGGGGCGAGCTTTGTAAAATGAAGGCAACACTTTGATAAATAGTTGGGGGCCAAACTTTTCTAAATGAACATATTATGCGGAATGGCAGGAGCTTTGTAAATTGAAGGTAACTTCTCTCGCTACAGATTTTAAGAAATTAGGGGACGAGCTGCGCTATGAAATAGACTATAATAAAAGTTGTGGCCGTTTTTTATTGCGAGAATCTATTATTAAAAGAATTTCTGGGATTTTGTACAGAGCATATCGACCTCTAGAAATTAATTTCTCTACACATAATTAGTATAAAATTAAAGCTATTACTCTCTAGATGTGAGTTTTGAGGGTTTGGTAAATATCCCGTTAAAAGCCTTGGTACAGGAGGCTTTTGAAATTCCAGCGAAAGTGCTACTATCTGTGGTGGAACCTGATAACTTTTTCGAATTCACATTTGTAACAAAACATATGATCAAGGTTTGAAATATTTCCATTTTCCCTTAAACAACTGGAAGAAGTAAGGGATGTCACACTGGACGGTTTTTCCCGCTGATGTCGAGCGGTTTTCAACCGCTGCGTGTGGCACCCGCCTCCATTTAAGTAATGTGGTTTTCCTTCGCGGGCGGCAAAAAACCGCGCAACAGCTGCGGGAAAAACCGCCCCGTGTGACATCAGCCTAAGATTCGTAAAGCAAATCTGGTAAAGCGGGAAGATAATTCGAGTACAGTATTCAAACCATGTGAAAAAAATACGTCGGTCACAACGAACGTTTGAACCCCATAGCGAATTTTTGAAATGAAAATTGTTTGTATAATTTGACTAAAATATGAAGCCAGATGTTATTATCATCTTCTAAAATGAGGTACGTATGTTGCTTTGTTCCTTTAAAATAAACTTGGTGGTTAAATTATCAATTCAGGCTTACTTAAAAAAAAACAAGAAAGTTAAATTTTTTGTGGCCTATTAATAAACCGCAACCAGTTGAATCTACAAATACGTTTTATCTATATTCTACAAAACAGTTCTATGATACCGAACTATGCGCTATGTTTTTAAAGATGACAAAATTACCTACATTTTTAGACCACAATCGTCCCTGAAGACTAAACTTAATATAATAACAAATAGCGAGTATAATAACAAATAATATTAAATTTTGGAGACAATATTAGAGCCTTCATAAATTGAAATGCCCTAACAGCTATACAGCTATGTACAACTGTTCACTCGTGAAAATACAGGAACCGGGAGATAATTACAGCTAATACAATCTTATTGCAGGATTAATTATATAAATAACGATCTAATAAGGGAGCAGGATTATTAAGTGTTGGCTAATTATAGCATTGACGATTGTTTATGCATTTTAATCCACGAATTACTCAGATTTCCCCCCAAAGGGATTTTATTTTTAATATTCACTTAGGTTGGTATTATTGTTTCCTTCCACCTCTTCTTCTCTCATAGACTCCCGCCTTCGCCCCGCCCTGCGTGTACTAATAAACCAGTGTTGCCAGACGTGGGGATTTTTCCCCACAGTGGCGATTTTCAGCTAGGAGAATTGGTTGGTGGGGAATTAGTGGGGATTTCAGCTTTGAGGGGAATTATGTGGAGATTTTTTGAATTTCGGGTAATTTTTGTTGGTTGAACTGTGTAATCAGCAAAGAAAATGGGAAAAACCGCTCCGGGAATCGTGGTATTTGATTGTTTTTCTAAAATAAGCATGCGCAGTCGTTTATTTCATGAGTAATTAGTCATTATTTTTATATTTGAACGTCCATTGTTGTGGATAAAGGTTGTGCGCAAGGTTTCGTTTGGTCATAGATAAAAAATACCCCTGGGGTATTTTTTATCTATGGTTTGGTTCTGTAGGTGCCCCTTGTAAATGAACCGCTTTGTCAAGGAATGAACTCAGTGTTTTAGAATTGATTTTTAGAGTTTTATTTCTTCATTACATTGCAATTTGGTTCATTTATGCCTCAAATTAGAGAAATTGTTTTTGTAAAAGTGATTAAAGTGGGGAATTTGTGGGGATTTTTGTGTTTTCCCTGTGTGGGGAAATGTGGGGAATTTTCGGTGGCACCAGTGGGGAATTAGTGAAAATCTATCTGGCAACACTGTAATAAACACTTCGACCAATAGCATGACAAAAGACCGCCATCGCGTTCACCTCCCTGCCTGGGTACCGGCCAAAAAATAGAGAAAATTTCATTTCTGGTTACCAAGAATATCGGGTACTGACCGTAAAAGTTACCTGCCATCAGGCCTCCCCCCCTGCCACCATACGTTATTTATTTGCAATATTTCATAACGGCGTTCTCAAATTGTTAAAGTAATTTTACATAAAAATGTCATCAAACTACTTTCGTGTGTTGCAGTGTTCCTGGCTTTTGGTAACTCTCAGATCACTTATATTTTAATTTAAATTATTAATTTATATTTTAATTTAAATTATTAATCATATCATCCCCATTTTCGAGAACAAAACATTTTAACACTCGCTTCCCTTTTTATATGCTGCAATCGGTTTGTTTTATTCCACTAATAATAAAGTCAAAATCTCAGCTAGCAACGAATACACACTATTACAACACAAAAAAATCTAAAATGACAAAATTGTATGGATTCGTTACTGAGGGATAAGAGTTTAGAACTCGGGGATAAAAAAGGGATTTTTTGGGCGCGTTATGTTGAGGGATACCGAGGGAATTTTTGGGCGCTCATGCAGGGATAGTAGTGGCGATGTGGCGTTTCTGGCCCAATCAAACTTTGACAGGCAGTCAATTTTTTGACAGCTACTTCCGGTCACGTGACCGGAAGTGACGTCATCAGCTGTGACGTAGCTGTGACGTGTTGTAGGTGGGTATTTAAAGTTTAAATGCCCTGCTGTGCTGGGTATTTAAATTTTAAATGGCCGGAAGTGTGTCAAGGTCGATTGTGGATGTTTTTAAAAAAGATCTTGCATTTTCGGAAAATCCGAAAATGCAAGATATTTTCTTTTTTTATTTATTTGTTTTTTTTACAAAAGTATTATTTTACAAGTTAGTAAAGTTTGTTTTTTTACAAAAATATTATTTTACAAGTTAGTAAAGTTTGCTCCCAAATTTGAAAAGTAAGTTGTTGTCGGTGCTGAAATTTCTTGTTTATTTTCATTCTTCTTGTTGTTGTAAGTTGGCAAAAACACATTTTTTTCGTTTTGATTGTTTTTTGCATAAAGTTCTAAAGATAAACCAAACCCAGTGGTTATAAGTTGTTTTAGTTCTTCACTAAAAATTTCCAAATCCTTGTAGGTTGTAAGATTGATAGTGTTGTAGTGAATCCCGCGAATGTTGAGAGACATGACTAGAGTTGTTTACTCGACGAGAGGTGTAGCAGGAATGACTATTGCAAAGCCGGTGCTGCAGGTACCTCCGATGGTAGTGGGGGGTAGTGGTGGGGGTAATGGCAGGTGTTTGTTTAATCACTTTGAATTTAATCGTTGCCACAATAGACCGAGTCGATGTTGCAATTCTTCTAGTTTATCCAACCGGTTCTTTTGATATGTTTTGCAACTACATTTACAATAGCAGAAAGAATTACATTTTGTACAAGCTTGTCCGTCAACTTGATCTTCAGGTATTCTAAAACATTTTTCTTTGCAACAATAAGTTATAAGTGTTAGATTATTTCTTTTGGATGACATGTTGGTTGTAGCTTGTCTTAAACAGAACTGAGCCTCTCAACGTTAAAGTTTCGTATTTATGTAAAGTATTCGAATAAAATAATCGAATAAAATAATCGAATAATACTATCGATTAAAAGTTCAAGGTCATCCGTTTGAGGTTTTAAAAAAATACAACATATCAGTATATAAAAACATATACTGATATGTTGTTGTTTTTTATCTTTTTATTTAAAACATTTTTTTTACAATGTTATTTTTGTGCGATGTGCAGAGTTAGTTCCGTAGAGTTGTTTCCGCTCATTCCGTGTGACACCAAATATAATGATCCTGGTTGAATTTCCCGCAGATCTTCATTTTGCAGCAACTGGACGAATCGTTTTGGAAGATATACTTGAAACTTTGGTTCATCACCCGGTGTATATGGTGCATCGGATAAAGATGCGACGACTGCGTCTCCATGCGTTGTATCAATTTTCTTCATTTCATGAACAATATAATGTTTCTGTTCTTTTAATTCTGAACATTTCTTGATAATTAGAGTATTTGATTTTGAATGCAAGTTGAATTGTTCAACTAAACATTGGAGAAACTGTTGTGATGCCATCCTTCACAGGAGATGTTGTCCGTTCGGAGTATGGAGTTAGACTGATACTCGGGGTGTGTTGCCTCTTCGTTTATATAACCTTCGGAACCCCCACTACATTCTTCCGTTTGTTGTTGTAAGTAAGCAGCCAAGTGATACGCGTTTTGTAATGCGCATTGAGATTGGTTGTGTTTCGGATTTATTGTAGAAACACAAATATTTCTAGCATCAAAGTGAAATGTTTTGTCCACTTTTATGTTTAAAACTTCTTTGTTTGTGTACTGTCGTATCCAATTCTTTTTTTCCAATCCTCTGGTATATATGTGTGTAAATTGTTTGCAAAAATGAAACATAATTTTGTGTACATTGTTGTACGGTAGGAAACCTTCATACCAATGGATATGATGAAAATTATTTGTTAGCCATCTGTTTGTTATTTTAGCTTTTGACTTTAGTTCATGGACAGAACACGGTGCTTCAAATAAAAACGGGTATGCTACTTGTGTAAGCAAATCCAAAATTACCAATTCTTTTATGATAAATCTATCATCGTTTCCGCGAAATGCTTGAAATTCAATTACACAAGGTTTTGCTGCCATTTCTTCATCCTGTCTGCTCATCACGGTGTCTGCTGATCAACTGTTTTCCACACCACGGTAGGTTAGATATATATATAAACCAGGCCGTACAGTTGTAGGCGCGTTGGTGTATGTTTAACGTGGGCACCATCCCCAGTAGGCCTACCCCACGGTTTATTCTTTTGTTAAATTACATTGTAGTTTTAACCTAGCAAAGTTTTTTCTTCTGTATTATTGTTGTTGGTGGTTTCTTCTTCTGTACTGTTGTTGTTGTTGTTGGTTTCTTCTTCTGTATCCTCCGTTGCAACTTCGGTAAAAGGTTCAAAGTTTCTTAACTGCCTCCACATTTCCACTTCGTGAGGTATTCTATTAAAGATGGATGTATCTATTGGTCCGTATTGTAAAGTGCTTTCTGGTTGTTTTTCGCATGCATCTACCAGATATTCCTTAATAACAGAGCTTGAAAATACTAATTGTTTCATATACCTGGTAATAGGTGATGTTGCATAGTTTAAAATGTAAAATTCTTCACGTGTTAGAAGAATTTTATTTTCAAATTGTGTCGAGTCTCTAATTCTTACTTGTTGTTGACCACGATGTTTAATAATGTCAATTTCATTGTCACAATCCAAAAGTCGAATGTTAGTTTTTCTTCCAAAGAAACTGTTGGCTAAATAACATTCAATAAGATGTAGATGTTTTAAAAAGGAATCCCAAGCATTTTCTGAAAATAAAACCATCTTTGTTCCATGGCTTAGTATTACTGCGGGAGAGTAGTCTAATGATTTTACCAATCCTATCGACACACTTTTACTCATGCAAGATGAAATAGGATAAAAGATGCGAAGGAAAACTTCAGTTAAAATGTTTGGTGGAATATTTTCTTCAAGTTTTCTTTTCTTTCTTACGTTTGTTTTATTATTTTCCAACTTTTTATTTTGTTTTCCAAACTTTAAAAAGTCATCAATTTCCTTTACAATATTTTCTTCAAAATGTTTATCATCATTTTCCAATAAAGGTGCTGTTTCGGAAACGTCTTGTACAACTGATAAAGAACTCATTTTGTTTATAATGCTGTAGACGATGTTACCCATACAACTGTAGACAGTAAACTAAACAATTTTCGTTCCCGCTCCTGCTTTTATAACCGAGTGGTGGGGGTATTTTTTTTTTCCTTTTCATTTTACAAAACTGCTTTTACAATTCCTGTTAAAGGTGTATATGTAACAATTTTGTCATGTAAAATTAAACAATAAGCAGATGTATCTTTGGGTACATTTTGTTCAAATTCCATTTCTATTTTTATATCTACACTGGAAGATTTTACAGATTCGTTTTGTTTTGAACAATCAACTACAACAATCGGATAGTTAGATTTAAATTGGTTTGGCGTTAATAAAGGTGTGTTTGTTTTTCCATAATATGAATTTTGGAATCTTGCGTACATATCGTACAAAACGCTAAACCTGTCTTTTGTAAAGTTTATGTTGAAGTTGTCGTATGGAAAAAATTGAGAGTTTAGAAACACCTTAAAATTTGTAAGTTTGCAATGATCAAATTCACCAGCATGTTTAGTTATTTCATTTCTTCTTTTTGTTTGTAATCCAAATATTACATATCTTGCCTTTTCCAAATGAGTAGAAGTTTTTACAGTCCATGTATGACGTTGTGTTTCCGGTAAAACCGGATATTCATGAAACTCCCAACTTCTGAATGGTATTACGATATCACGATCTGATTTTAAAGTTCTTAATAATGAAATTCTATTCTGATCGTTTAACCGTACATGCGGTACTCTCCAAACAATCTTGTCTAATTGCATTTTCCATTCTAAAGTAGCTTCCGTTGTTCCATCAGTTGCTTGAATAATATCTTTGTCGTTTGATGATCTTAACAAAACTAATTCTTGTTTTACGTTAATTATTATTTTTCGGTAATCTTCGGCAAAGCCTAAAAGTAATCTTAAAGGAATGTAAAAGTCAAAATTGCCTGAAGTGTTTGGAGTGATTGTACTGGAATCGGGTGCTACCCATCCTGCGGCGGCCAGCATATTTTTTTCACTCGGTGTTAAAGATGCTAATCCTTTTAATGTACTTGTAATTCCCACCTTTTTTGTTGAATCTACTGTAACTCCGGAAATTTCATATCTTATTTCATCAAACAAATATGCCATGGGGTTATTTATGAACGGAACAGTACTTGCAGTGCTTCCATCTCTTTTTGTTACTCTTCCTTCGATATACAAATAACTTTCACATGGAAGTGTATAAATATCCTGTTGTTGTATGGGAATTCTAATTTCATCATTATTATTTAATTTTGATGAAGCGTAAGGGTTGTGCGTATGATATTCCTTTTCCCATAAGGTTTCGTCGAATGTCGGACCCTGCGCTATATCCAATATTTCCATTATTAATAAGTTTTAATCCAATTTCTTCTAGAAAACGAATGTTATCACTTGTTAATCCTTCTATAGCTGAAGTGCTACTGACTTGTTTACCAGTCAGCTCTTTCTTTTTAAATGATAACCCCATTGTTATACGGTTGATTTTATATGTATTCGTATAGTTATAGGTTCGTCTCTAAAATCAATATGATTTCCGTCTTGATCTAGTATGTTCACCACAATGTCTGAAATAAAACTGGTGTTTAACGGTAGGTACACCAAGTTTTGTGGCTTTTCCACAATTTTAAAACCCGGAGCGACCGTTGGATAGAATGTGTGCAATATATGAGTATTTTCACCATCTCTATAAGAACCATGTATAATATTACATGTAATATCTATACTGTTAACTTTCATTATTGTTACAGTTCTAGCACCTGAATGGTTAATATTAGGTTCTAAAATTTTTGTTGTTTTAGGAAATCCTAATAAACTACCAATTGAATGTTCTTTGCTAAAATCTATATAATATTTAGATTTAATTTCAGCTTTCATAGTATTGTTATTTCCTTTTATTGTTATATTATCTTTTCCCATATGATTTTGTATCGCTTCATTTATATCATCAATTTCATATGCTCCAGTGGGTAAACTAAATACTTGTATATCTGAATATTTGTTTGTATTTTTATCTTTTGTTTTGTAATAATGTATTTTGTCATTAACATTTTCAGTAACGTTGGGAATAGAATTATAAGTTGTTATATCTAATAATGCGGCTTCCCATAATTTATCTTTTTCCAAACGTAACGCAGGGAAAAGAACACTTCGCAAAGTAGATGAAGTTCCAGTTAATGATACTGTATAGGAAGACATCTTAAAGTTGACTAACGCTTTTTGTTAAAAAATCTAAACATAAATGTCCACAGATTACCGTATCATCAGGTTGCTCTCTTTTATAATTGTATAGTACATTTTTAGCTGTTTTAAAGTAATATTGTAGTTCTTTTGGTGGTGGGAGATTACCAAAACTATCAAAGTAGTAAATAGTTGATCCTAGTTTCTTATAACATACCCAATGAGTGCCTGATCCTTTACTATTATCTAAATTTACTATTCCGGTTTCATTTTTCCATATTTTAACAGGTAATGCATCTTTCATAAACACTCCTCTAAAAAATGGAATTTTTAAACAAGAAACATAAGTAATTAATTCTTTATCTGTTAATTCTTTATTTGGAATTAGTAATTGTTTTTTTCTGTTTAATACACACGATACGGTCTTAGGTATAATCCTCCTCCTTTTTTTATCATTGACCATATTGTTTGTTTCTTTTTATTTTTACCTGCGGTGGATCGTCGTTTTCTTCTTATATTTCCTCCACGTTTCTTTGCAGGTTTTCTTCTCCTTTTTCCACCTCCTTTCTTCTTTCCACCTCCAAACATCGTTTTACCCTTCATTGCTGCTGATACCGCTAAAGCTGCTGCTTTTTCACCGATACTAGCGTCACTGGATGTTACTCTTTGCCAAGCTTTTTCAGCAAGTGCTCTATCCGCTATTGATCTATTTTTAGTATCTGCAAACTTTGAATATGCTATATCGTGTTGTTTGCAGGCTTGATCAAGTTTATTTATTCCAAGATCTCCTCTAGCAAGTCTTTTTTTCAATTTTGTTCCTGGACCACAATATTGATAACCTCCTGGTAAATGTAGTTCTACAGGTAATAAATCGATAGCTTTGTTAACTATAGCTCCAACCGGCTTAGTAACAAGAGAAAGTGCTGTTGATGCTATTCCTCTTCCTCTCTTTATAACGTGTCGATTATGACTGATGCGTTGAACTTTCAACATGGTTTTTTATAGTGAAAGGAAATGCCAATACTTGTTTATTTTATAAATTCTTTATAATGAATGATGCACTTATTCTTTGACATTGTTTATTTATAATAAACATGTATTTTGTTTATGGGTAATAAACTTTTACCCAGTCTTTTGGTAGGATTGTATCCTTTTTATCAACATCAACTTGAGCAAATCTTAAATTTCCAGTTTTCATATTTAAAAAATATTTTTCTATAACATTTTTCTTAACCCAATGTAGTTTTTGATCAGCTTTTATGGGCTTTATCGTATTATAAACATCATATAACACTACACTTAAGAGTCTTATAATGTAATTTACATTAACAGCATCAACAATATCAATAGGGTCATCTAAGCTAGTCAATCGCAAGTTTTGACAATGAAAAAACTTTTTGTGTTTTTCTGTTCTTAAGCATCTTTCACGCCATTCTTTTACTCTAACTGCATCACTGTCATTTACTCCCATTCCAACATTAAATAGTGGTCTTTCTTTACAATCAAAGCCTTGTTGACCAAGTCTTGATGAAATTTCTTTTAATGCAGGAACTTGTCCAATTGTTGCTACATCAACATCATTCAACCCTTCTTTAACATTAGTAATTATTTTTGCATCCGCATCCCATTTGTTATTGTTTAATTTCATTATTTGACTTATTGTAGCTGCATCTGATTTTGCAGTTCCCTCCTTAACGTTAGTTAACACTTTATTTTTGCAATCAATTGACTTAATATCATGTGTAATACAATGATCTGTAACATATTGAAGGTTTACCGCATCTTTCATATCTTTAGGGTCTCCAATATCGTGTATTACAAAGTTGTAAAAGGAAAATTTATCTGTTTTTTCAGGTATGACTGAATGTAAATACTTTTTGGTAACTGAATCTTGATCATTAACAGGATCTGCTATATTGGCTATTCTAAGATCTTTTGCATCATATGCTTTATTATTACTTTTAGGATCATATCTTAAGGTTTGGTTTATGTACCACATTAAATATTCTTTATTTACCGAATCATTCTTATCTATTGGTTTTGGAAGATTTGCAATTCTATAAAAATTAGCGTTATACACTTCATTTTGAAGCTTTAAGCTAGGTAATGTTTCACTTTTTAAAGTTTTGAAATTTACTGCATCATTATCATCTTTTGGATCATTTACAAACTTTAAACGTTTGTTACTTATATCATAATCTCCATCGGATGTTAGTGGTAAACCACCTCTTTTTCCATAAGATCCTGATTTGCTTCCAGTTTCGGAATACCGTCCAAACTTATCCACACTCATGGTTATACTGAATGTTTAGTCGGTTATGCTTGTATTCTATATACTCATATTTTTATGCAATTACTCCTCGATTTCGCAATTCGCCGACCAAAGCTACCCATTCATTTTCTAAACCACTATGTCCGGCTTGTTTAGCTTCATATATCAACTTCATTCTGTCAACCAATTTGTTTATATCGTTGTAGTATATTATATTAGTATCATACAAGTTTTTTAATAATCCTTTTCCTGATAAACTTGATTGATTTGTTTTTCTTCTTTTATGTAAAATATTTATTTCAGCAGAAGATAATGATTTTCTTTTTATGGGTTCCCTTCTTTTTGGTGGGAAAAGTTTAGCAATAATAGTTTTATATTTTTCTGATGCATTTCTATGAACATTAAAATTTTTAGAATAATTTTTCTTATGCGCATTTGTATCCTCCAATATTTGTTTAAAAATGTTTAAATCCTTTTTAGTATATTTATTAGGTTTCGGCTTAAAAATAAGTTCAAACAATCCTTTTGTACCCTTGTATTGTTTATTATTTATAATAATATTGTCATGTTCGTCTACATCAAGTTTGCTATCTCCAATCATTAGCCCATTTTCTTCTATTCTAGCACCAAAAGTATGATATTTTCGAGTTGGTTGTGCAGAATGTAACATTTTTAATACAAATTGTCTTGCAAGCGGCCCTTTATACGCGATATCCGAGCCCAATTTGCTCAAGTTGGATGGATTAATAGGCTCTTCTTCTTCTTGTTGTTCTTCGCTTGTAGAAAGACCTTCTTTTTCTGTTAAAACATCCGTTTCTTCACCTAGTTCGCTTTCTTCTTCAGTTGTTTCTCCTTGTTGTGTAAAACTTGTATCACTTTCATATTCTTCTTTTTGTTCAAATTTTGAAATGGGTAAAATAGCATCTCCGGAAAAATTAAATGTTGAATGTTTAACATTTTGTCCTAATTGTTTTAATGGCTCAGTAATAGGTTTAAATGTTGATTCCAGAAATTTCTCTCTTTCACTTATTCCTAATCTTAACGCTCTGTTTTTATGTCTAATAGAATCACTAAGTGATTTTATTTCTTTTAATAGCTTTTCCTGATTAACCATGTTTACACCATGAAGACTTGTACGATAATGTTGTTAATTAATGTATTAAAACAAATTTATCAAAACCTATGCGGTAACGACCATCTGTTATAGCTTTATCTTTCATAATTACCAAAAATCCATATTTTTCCGCCCAAGCTTTTCCACAAAGCTCTTTGAATTTATCAAATGACATATCAGCATTTACATGATCGTTGTATATATGTTTTAGGTTTGTATCGTCTTGTTTGAATAAAACTAAAATATTTGCATTGTCTCTAATTAGTTGTTTTGGAATTTTGCTATATGTTTGTCCGATATATATGCTATCAATATTATTATGTCTTCCCATGGCAAAATAGTTTCTAATAGTATCATGATTTTCACTAGATACATCATCAAATACAAATACAGAATACGGCTTAGCCTGGTCTGGTTGCATAACACTGTCACTAGCATTAAACTTGTAATAGTTAACATCGGGCACATCAGTCAGGATCTTTTCCAACAATTGATACTTTGGTTGATGTAAGGACTTTGAAAAAATATATAGGTTATTAAATCGCAATCCTTTTGTGTTTGTAATTAAGTTAAACACAACGTTAGTTTTGCCACAGTTTGAAGGACCGCTGACTATACATCGTACAGTGTTTGGAAATAAACTGCCGTGTTTACCATTGTTGATTTTAACGTTATCTACGGTTAAATCATCAATGTTATTAATATTAAATTTATCTTTATGGTGAACAATCTCCATCTTATTCAAAGGCAGAAGAGTAAATAAGTTTATTTAAAACTAAATCAAATCTTTTATAGGTATCCACGAATCTTCAGTTTTATCAAACCCCAACCAACGTACTTTAACTTGGTCTTTTTTCCTTTGCAACACCTTTTCAACAAGATAAACATCGCCTACTGTTGACTTTAACAATTCATGTCCGTAAAAACCGCCTTGTAACAAATTTCCTTTGTTATCTTTTAAAATATAAGTTTCCGGTACAGTAGGTTGTACTTTATACACTGTAAAAACTTCATTTGTCCAATTGGGCAGGTATTTTTTAGTAAACACTCCTTTGTATTTACTAATTCGAACTTTATCATTTACATTAAATTTTCTTGGTTTTCTTTGTTCCGCTTTTGGCTGTGTATTTTTTTTAATTCGTTGTAAAACTAGTTTAGCGTTTTTCTTATTCACTTTGTTAGGTGCCATACCGATAGTTCTATGAAACTTGTTGTTGTAATCGCTTATTAATTTTGGTAAGATATCAACCCATACGTAAGAACCTCTTTTCGAAAACATTTTATACATTGCACCTTTTAAGGTTCTATTAAATCTTTCGATTATAGCTGCCTTTTTCTCAGAATTTGTGGAATAATGATTTATGTTATATTTTTTCATTAACAAGGCAAAATGTTTATTAAAAAATTCTTTCCCATCATCAGTTTGTAAATGTTTAATTTTATTTTTATCTCTTTTTATAGCTACTTCCATAGCTTTTGTTATGCTGTTACCAGTTTTGTCTTTTAATGGCAAAGCATCTGCAACTTTAGTAAAACAATTAATAATCGTAAGTATGTATTTAAATCCTTTATTTATTTTACTATGCGGTTGCATTTCAATTAAATCTGCTTGATATAAATCATTTATTCCTTTTACAACAGTATTTCGTCGTGGAAACTTTATTCTTGCAGGTTTATGAAGTTCATTAACAATCTTTTCCTTTAAGTCTGTCATGATGATTTTACTAACAAAGTCAAGTTAGTATTGACTGTTTCTTTTTCTGCATCCGCTTTTATAGTTCAAGGTCATTTCAACATATTTTAAAAAAAGGGGAAATCACAGCGAGCATGCTGTGATTTCCCCTTTTTTTCTTTTTTTCTTTTTTTCTTTTTTTATTTTTTTATTTTTTTCTTTTTTTCTTTTTTTCTTTTTCTTTTTACTCATTGATAGGATTGAGAGAGTAGTGGCCGAATGGTAGAGTGTGAATTTTGTCTGGAAGAATGTGTCGTTTGTCATCATTGGAGCAGAGTGCTTTTTTCACTTCTGTTACGCTGTACAGTTGATGGTTGAAACTTCTGATGGTGTTGAATTTTGCAGTTATAGTCGTTTCTTCAAATAAGCATTGCTTGTAGTGTTCAAAATTTACATTCTTCTTAAGATACAAACTTTTTACTCCCTTAGCTTTTTTAATAATATTGTTTTCTTCTTTATGCAATTGTAGTGAATACAATTTTGACATTAGTGCAATAAGTTCTTTCAGTAAAATTCCATTTGCTTCGTCTTTAAATTTTCCAAGTTTCTTTTTGTTCCGATCATTGTCATAATTTAAATGATCTTTTGGATAGTCACTAAAATCAAATTCATTTTTGTGAACAAATGTTCGAAGATCCAAATACATATCTTCAGTAAGAATCCAGTAGATGAAAGCGTCCGTGTCCATGTAGGCGATTCCGATGTTATCTCTACCGTAGAAGGCGACCATTTTATTGTAGTGGAAATCGTACATGTGGGTTTTGGAAATATCCAAGATTGACATTCCAACGTACAACGGACGATCCATTTTCACACTTGTCTTCTTCATAGATACTGCCACAAGGTTTTCATTGATGATAACGGATGTTTCAAAGTTTGGTTTTTGTACAAGTTTTTCTAGTTTTATAGGATCTGTAATTAATTTAACATTTTTGTGTTTTCTTTTGTTTTCCAATGTTTTTCCAAATATCGCGTTATTCATTAATTTAAAAAAGTCCTTTTGAAATGTTGATGTTGCAGCTGCTCTTCTTCTGGTGTTTGAATCAATGTACGGTTTTAACCAGCAAGATTGGGAAAATTTTAAAACTCTATGAATTTTGGTTATACGTAAACCCAATTGGAGTGCTTGTTGAACAACCCAAAAGTGAGCTACGTATCTTTGTTTATTTTCAAGAGTCATCATTAATTTTGGATGTTTGCCAATTGGTGAAACTTCTGTTTTTGCAAGGAGCGGAAGATCGTAATGAAGATCATGCAAGTGTTCTGGATATTCAAAGTCACAGTCCAATATGTATCCGGTGTCTCCGTCTTTTGAAATTTGCGAAATATCACCAATAGAGTCTGGATTAACCCATTCAAAGTTTCCAAAAGGAAGTGGATTAGACATGGCCCATCCGTATAAATTGTTGGCATCGAAATATCCTAAGAACACTGATGGTTTTTCTTTATCGTAGTTTGGAAGATATTTGTTGTTAGCTTTAACATGTCTAGTAACACTTTGGGTCAATCCACCTCTAACGCCCGATTCGATCATCAACACCATGTCAATATCTGTTAATAATTGAAGGTTGCACTTTGTTTCTTTTAGCATAGCTTGCCAAGCTAGTCCTGGAGAAGTATAAGAATGAAGAGGGTCTAATCCGTAAGCTTCAAAGCAGGTGTTTCTAAATTCTTCCATCACATCGCAGAGAAGGGTCACATCAAGTTTTACATAAAAGTCAGAATAATCTCCCAGAGTGTTCATTTCCAATTCGTCCCAAACTCTGCATGCGTGTTGATAGTCTTCAGGTGAAATGTCCAAATCGGTAAGTTTACTTTTGAAAGCTTCTGGTGGAGGAAGTGACGTTTCTTGAAATTTATGTAGTCCATCGATGTAATCATACGGGAAAACTCCTTTCCGAAGAACCAAATCCATTTTTTCTGCAGGTACAATTTTGCTTGTTTCTATTAAATTTTGTCTTCTTAAATTTTCAGAAAGTTTCATAAGACTGGAAGGCATAAATCGAAAAGAATCAACAAATCTAAGTTTAATTTTGCCCACCTTTTTTGAAAAGCTTATAAATTTTTCCATAGTTTGTGCTATAACGTCTATTTCACCGTTGTCTCTTGCTAATTCAGGAATGATAAAATGTCCATCGTATCCGCTAAGATTGTGAAAAACCACGGGAATAAAAGATGGTAGTTTGTAGTTGATGTTACATCCGTTGCAAGCTGCACCTCTGTAGGCTCCTGTCAGATGGTCATGGTCGCGAACTTTAACTTTAGTTTCTGTAAATTGATTGTTACACAAATAGCATGTTGTTGTCGAATCATAAAGATAAATTTCTTCCGGTGTCATAGGTGACATAGGAACCACATTGCTATACATTGCTTCCACTTTCCCAGCGATGTCGTATAAATCATCAACAAAGTATCGAGCTGCTTCTTCTCCACGATAGATCTTTGGTGTAGATGTCAAACCATATTCTTGAAGATGTTCTTCAGGCAGAGTGGATTTTACTATTAAACAGTAGCTGTTTGGTTTGTGAAGTTGATACTTTGTTCTGCTTGTAATTTCCTCTCCTTCTTCTTGTTCAAGTGGAAGCAATGAAGATTCAAAATCTGCATACACTACAACGGGGATTCTGTATTGTTGGATAACTTTATCAAATTTTACTTGTGATCTGCTAGGGTGTGGTAATTTAATTCTTACTTCATAGTTTCCATTGCATAATCTTTTATGTTCTGTTAACCATTCTGAACCTCCTCTTCTTAAAGGTTTGTTTACAAAACAGAAACATCTTTTACAAGTTGTTTTTGGTTGTTCACGTTTTGATAACTGTTTGCAAACTAGAGCTTCAAAATCTTTAATATATACATAATGTGAAATATCACCTTTAGTTATAAATAATAAATCGGTATGATCTCTGCGTTCGGTGGGTGTTATACGTAAGGGATAGACATTGTTGGATGAATCTAAGCCAAAGATGTTTACAGATGCAAAAGGATTTTTCTTTTCAAATTTTGATATGTCTTGAATTGAAACAGGATAAGTCATGCCTTGAAAGTTATACATATAGGAAACCTCATCGTATGCTCTACTCGGTCGTTCCACATGATCTTCTACATATTTTGCAAGCATTGCATACTTGAAACATTCAGCATTTTCATTTTGTACATTAACACAAGATTTGGTTACTCGAATCTTCCTTGGCAAAGCAATATAACTACTACCTCTCATTCCATATCCATGTTTATGAACTCTCACATCTAAGCTTGTTATACTTAACAAACTCCATCCAGAACCTCTTCCTTCATGTTCTTGTAATTTTGTTAAAAGTTCTTCAAAACAATCATCCACAATTGAGCTTATATCCGATGCAAACATGATGGTTTTGTTTTTAGTTAAAAATCCTCTTGGTGATGTTTCATTCTGAACATTTGTAAATACAGTATCTAATAATATTCCAAACTTTATAAAATTTAATCTTCTTAGTTCATTCTTCAATGTTTCTGTTACTAATGTTTTTGCTTTCAATATAAATTGTGCTAGTTGCAATTGAGCATTGTCAATCTTAAAATGAGTTACTACACTGCCTGGTAAAGCTCGGGCGTATAATTCCACATCCAAAGATGGTCCGGGTGCGTATTGAATAACACTTGGTCTTGAATTTAGTTGTTGTTGATGGGTAGCCAGCATTTGATCTAATTCTTCCAAATCTTCTTCTTCTGCATTGTTTCTTGTTTCGTTGTTATGGTACACTTCTTTGTGTATTTGTAGTAAGTTTTCATTTTCAAAAGATTCTTCACAACTGATGCAGTAATACATGACGTAGGTGTGCTCTCCACAAAAGTTGCAGTAATAATAAGAACCACTCTTAAACTACCCCTATTTATAGCACTACCCCCACCACTTTTTCTGTATTAAACACAAAAAGTGTTAATAACAGTTAAATTTCTTATATTTCAAAACTCCTAAGTGTCAAATAATGCAGGTATTAAAAAAATCTAAGTGTCAAGGTCAAATAATGAAAGTTTTAGAAAAAATCTAAGTCTCAAGGTCAAATAATGGAAGTTTTAAAAAAATTCTAAGTCTCAAGGTCAAATAATGGAAGTTTTAAAAAAAATCTAAGTGCCAACGTCAAATAATTTAAGTTCAAAATAATACATATATTATGCGTCGTAAGTGTGATCATCATTGCTGTTGTTTAAATATGTTATTTCCAAATCGTTATCGCTTTCATCTTCCTCCATGTCCGATGCCGGAAACAAACGTCGCCGAACAAGAGCATGTATATATTGTACTGGATCATAGTTAATTGTTACAACATGTGTTAACGGTGTTTCTTCGCCTATTGCTACTGGTACTTCCAAAATATTTTCTTCATCACTTGTAGCATCAGACGTAGCATCGGATGTAGCATCGGATGTAGCATCGGATGTAGCATCGGATGTAGCATCGGATGTAGCATCAGATGTATCTTCTACTGGAATCAAACTATTTTCAAAAATACTTTCGTCATCCGTTAAGTCTTCTGGTTCAACTATTTTATATATTTTTTCACAAATTGTACATCCAAAAGGAAAATTGTTGTCTGTTGGAGGCATTATAAAAGAAACTTGATATTGTAAAAATAAATGTTGAAGCAGATGTTTGAAAATTTTTCTAAGTCCAAAAGTATTAATTATTAGGAAGTTTTACAAGTCCAATGTAAAGTAAAAATAAAGAAAGAAGTGTTGTTGCCTGTTTAAACAGTTGCAAAAGAATGATAGGTTTGAAAATTTTTCAAAGTCCTAAAATATTAAATATTGAGAAGTTTTAACACTTAAAATATTTACAAATCCAATGTAAAGTAAAGAAAGAAATGTTGTTGCCTGTTGGAACAATGGCAAAAGAATGATGGAAACCAAACCCGCAGTAAGGGTCCTGTGGTTTGGGAGGGGGTAAGCGAGGAGGGGGGATGACCTCAAGCCGAGTTGGGGTCCGGGATCTGCGCGTGTGGTTCGGCATCAGTTGCTCGCTAGACAGTGAGGTGGTAACATGTTCAGAAGGCGCCCTGAACATTTTATCATTTTTGCTGTTTGGTGAAAATATCTTGGTGTTATTTGTATAATAACATCTTGACGTAGGACTGATTAATTTTAAGGCATGGTAGTTGTTTGTGCTTGTAGATACCCTAGGGTTTGTAGTTTGTTTTTAATTTGCTGGTTTGGTAGTTAGTATTATTTTAAAATCTTTCTTTTACTTACAATATATTTCTGCCTGGAATGTTTAAATTTAAAGTAAAATTTTTGTTTTTAGGAATGTTATATGATATGTTTTTAATACCTTTCTATTCCAATTTCCTTTTTCCAACAAGCTTGTTGAGGGCATTCCCTCTCTTGTCTTGTACTCCTTTTTAGTTAGGGACACCTTTCAATTCCAATTTCCTTTCCTTTTTTCCTTCCATCTTTTGCATGGTAAAACCAATAATGGTAAAACCGGCTACCGCTTTTGTAGTGATTACGCTCACCAAAGCGGGTCACTTACAACCTCTATACGTGCTGGATGGGTAGTTCGCCTACCTCCGGAGTTTCGCTAGACCTCAGTTGTTCTGCGTCGCTAATGGCGAGACACTGGCTCCTTTAGTGTTAGGAAATAAAAAACATATTTGTATAACATTTTTTCCTAAATTTAATTAAGCAACTTGCTATTTTAAAATAACATTTTTGTTTTAGCTTAGCGTTGTGCGCTTATGGTGAGGTGTGTGAGTTCGCTTACGTGATGATCACACTGTAATCATGATGTGCAGCGCTGGGCTGTCTAGCTATTTTTTTTTTAAACTAAATTTTATTTCTTTATTTTTTTATTTTTATTAATTCTTAAACTCTAGGCAGATTGTATTGTAAATTAGCTTTTCTTCTTTTAGGTTTCCGGGGGTGTACGGTTCTGTCAAACCGTACACCCCCATTTTCTTTTTAGTTATCGAATGACCTTGACCTACTTATTTTCAAGGTCAACAAAAAGACTTAGCGAAAATTTCTAAGTCTCAAGGTCATTTATATATAGGTAGATTTAGCTTTTCTTCTGTTAGGTTTCTGAGGTGTACGGTTCTGTAAAACCGTACACCTCCATTTTCTTTTTAATTATTGAATGACCTTGACCTATTTATTTTCAAGGTCAATAGCAGTTAGCGAAAATTTATAAGTGTAAAAAGTAGGTCAAGGTCACCAAAAAATACCCTATGAACGGGGGAATAGACCGCTAAGTAATTCTTTTAAAATTACAAAGTGGTCTATTCCCCCGCTCCTACTTTTTTTTATTTCATTTTTACACTAACCTCTCAGTTTTAACAAAAGGAGGTATTTGTTGTGCGCACTGCATAATGTTTGATTTACACAACACATCTTTTACCCTTTTTTAATAATATACGAACATTGTTCTTTTTTAGGACTAGATTGTAAAAAGTAAAAAGTCATTTTGTTATCCCGCTTTTATAAAAATTAACCCTCCATTGTAAATTTTGAAAATAGGTCAAGGTCATTCAAAAATACCCTATGAGCGGGGGAATAGACCGCTAAGTAATTCTCTTGGAATTACAAAGTGGTCTATTCCCCCGCTCCATTTTTTTTGTCTTGTGTTTAATTTGACCATTTAACTTTATCAGATGGAGATTTTCTTACTAAATAATAATGAACATTACTGATATTTGGAATTTGAAGATTTACTGGTAATTTGAGCAAGTAGAGTTCATCACAACATCTAAGAACAACATCCCTGTTACTGATCTTTTTTACAAAAACATATTTGTGGTTTAATTTCAATCTGTTGATTTTAATTCTTTTATAGTTTTCAATTTTTTCTGGCAATTCACTTTTGGAAGGTTCAATTTTGACTTTTTTAGAAGGTTGAATTTTGACTTTTTCGGAAGGTTCACGTTTGTTATGCAAATTACACAATTTTTCACCTACACTACACAACTTCACACACCTTTCACCTTTGTTCGCTCCTTTTTTTAAAATATGAGCACATTGTTCTTTCTTAAAACAGGATTTTCTTAATTTTTGAAGTTTTTGAAGTTTTTCAGAAATTTTTTTAGGAGATTTTTTTGGTGAAGATTTTTTTGGAGAAGGAGATTTTTTCGGTGAAGATTTTTTTGGAGAAGGAGATTTTTGTTTCACAATAGAAACAACAGATGATGATGATGTTCTTGATGACGAGGAAGAAGACCTGGACGAAGACGAAGTGCCTGCCATAGCGCTGGATCCTAAGAAAGTAAAGATTACTCTGTTTACTCTGCCTTTATAACAGCTCCCCACCCATTTACCCCCTCTACTTTTCGACGTCAAAAAAATATTCATCCAAGCTTTCTAACACTGGCAAGGAAACAGTTTCAAAAGGTTGATACAAAATTTCATAAATGTCTTGGTTTAAATTTTGCGAAGTTTGAAGATATTCTTCTATTTCCTGTACAAATTTCTGTTCGAATTGTTGGAATTCTTCTATATCCTGTAAAAATGTCTGTTCGGATTGTTCAAATTCTTGTTGTTCTAAGTTAAATGTTGGTGATTTCAAGTCTTCTTCCAATTTTTTAATGTAATCTATTGCATTTTGAACTATAGATTGTCTGTTAATTTTTTTTTGTTTTTGACTTTCCGGTACAACTAATTTTAATTTTTCAAAACCTTTTTTTAATCTGTGTTGTCTTCTTCGTTCCCTTCGGTTTCTACTTAATCTTTGATCAATCAGGTATTTTAGGAAAGATTCCATAACGTTTTGTTGATTCAAAATGTAGCAAACTATTAATTCTATAAAGCTTCTATCCGCTCAATATATAGTGGAAACCCGGGGGGAGGGGGAATCACCTTCGCCATCAAGGTGATTGGTACGTATTTAAAGCTTTGAGGTTTGCATAGCCAGACCATAACTATGAGCTCCTTGTACGAGTTGTGTCTGCAGCGTATCTGCACCGATAACCCTATGCTCCGGCATATCAGAAGGGTGTCAGAGCCGCTGCCGCCAATTTTGCAAGGAGAGCTCATTTATGAGCATAAAAGACGATGCGTCTACAAAACCAAAATTTGGTTTGAAGGGCCAAATGTTGGCAGAATATGTGCCGTATGTCACATGGTACGTTTTTTCATTAACTGCATTGTTTATTTTGTTAACAATATATTATTTTTTTTAATTTCTTTAAACTAATAATTTTTTTTTTTTTCAGGCGCTTCCTCTTGCCGGCCCGGGGGACGAGCTTTATCGAACTATTGCTTATAGAAGCGGAATAATTGGGTATAAACTACAAATGCCGGCACCTCAAGAAAAATGTCATCTCTGCAATTTCTGCCCCCTGGCAAAATATGAAATTAATTGTATGTGTTTATAAACACATATAATTATGAGAAATTAAATAGGGACGGGGAACAGAGCAGTTTGTGGTCTAACCACTTACTGCTCTGTTCCCCGTTCATAGGGTATCTTCAGATGACCTTGACCCACTTTTAAAACTTTATGGTGGGGAAAATGTATATATAAACCGTGGATTATATGAAGAGGCATCACTTCCCTCACCGATAATCATGGAAAGTTTCCGTATGTTTTACAATGTGTTTTGCACTCCTCAACAACATATTCAATTTATGTTAAATTTAATCCATGTCCTCCAGAATATTAATTTTCTTACGATTAATGTTACTGGGGAAAGAATGGTAAATTTAACATATCAACGTTTATTAGTTACCATCAACCCTTTCGTAGATCCGAATTGGTTTTCAACACTTGAAACATACATTGATACTATGGCTTTTGAACAAGGATTCCATTATCTTTGGGTTGATGTAGATTACATCAACTTTCAAAATGAATCAGATGATGATGGATATGATTCTGCAACATAAAAGTAGACATTAACGGAACTTCTCCCCCTGCCTTTTAGGAAAAAAGAGAGGAACAGTGTTAATTAATAACACTGTTCCTCTCTTTTTTCCGCTTAAAGTTAAATGACCTTGACCTACTTATTTTGAAGGTCAATTGTAACTTAGTGAAAATTTTCTAAGTCCTAAGTAGGTCAAGGTCATTTAAATCTTAGCGGAAGAATGAAAAGAATAGCTACCAACATGCATTGTTGGTATCTATTCTTTTCTTTCCTCCTAGAAAACCCCTTTAGTCCGTGTCAACTTTGATGTGAATTTTTGTACAAAATTGTACATAATAAAGGACCCATGTTTCGAGTCCTTCGTAATCCATAGAATCCGAAGTGCAACAGATTTTTGTACCGTCTGCTTTAACAGCTTCAAGTACTCCACTAATACACTTCAGATTGCTATGATACGTTCTTATGTACCATAGTACTTTTTTGGCTTCGACAAAGTTGTGCACAGCACTAAAGATCATGAGGGATTCCATGGCAAATGTAACCACAAGACTACAGCACACCTTATATATACTGTGAGCCCAAGGCTATAGCCTCGATTTTTGAGTTTTTGCGTCATAACTTTTATACCGTTGGGTTAATCAAAAAATGTTACTGGACCTTTTTTGTTTGTCTTTTAATTCTGCTTAATTTGACTACCCGCACGATAGATTTGGAGCATTTTTGTTATATCCACTGCCTATAGCCTCGATTTTTGAGTTTTTGCGTCATAACTTTTATACCGTTGGTTTAATCAAAAAATGTTACTGGACCTTTTTTGTTTGTCTTTTAATTCCGCTTAATTTGACTACCCGCACGATGGATTTGGAGCATTTTTGTTATATCCACTGCCATCGTGTACGGCGACGCAGTTCTAAAGTTGAACGGCGACGAAATCAAGTAACCGGTTTTGCCGGAGGGGGGAGGGGGGTTTCCGCGGGGAAGGGGGGGGGGAGGGGGGGAGGGGGGGAGGGGGGGGAGGGGGGGAGGGGGGGGAGGGGGGGGAGGGGGGGGGAGGGGGGGGAGGGGGGGGAGGGGGGGGAGGGGGGGGTTTCGCGGGGAGGGGGGGGGATATAACAAAAAATGCTCCAAATCTATCGTGCGGGTACTCAAATTAAGAGGAATTAAAAGACAAACAAAAAAGGTCCAGTAACATTTTTTGATTAAACCAACGGTATAAAAGTTATGACGCAAAAACTCAAAAATATTAATAACCAACGCGAAAACTAAACTCACCATCAACAGAAATTAAAACATTTACAAAAACCCAAATGTTAAAAATAATTATTTAATAAAAGATACAACACAAAACTAAAATCTTAGGTTATTTAAAACTTTAACAAAATATTTAAGTCTCAAAAGTAGAGTTTTAAAATCAATCAATATATAAGTCAAACAAGTAAGTCTTTTGAAATTAAAATATCTAAGTCTAAAAAATAGATCATTTAAAATAATTCTAAGTCCGAAAGTAGAACAATCAAAACTAGGTCAAGGTCATTTAAAAATTATAAAAAAAGGGGGGTGGGGAAGCGTGGGGTCCCTACCTTATTCTACTACTTTATTTCTATACTACTTTATTATAACTTATGCTACCCCTTAAATGCTATCATGCATGCGGTTACGGTGTGATCATCACGTAAGCGAACTCACACACCTCACCGCCCTATCATATCTTAACCCCTACCTAACGTTCCCCCTATTCTATCTTATACTATGTAATATTACAGTTACGGTGTGATCATCACGTAAGCGAACTCACACACCTCCCTATAATATTACACCTAACTTAATATTACAGTTACGGTGTGATCATCACGTAAGCGAACTCACACACCTCACCGTAATATTAACCCTGACAATTAAACCACGCAGGAAATGGAAAGGTAGGTGGATTGCCATTGCGACCGACTATTATAGGAGGGCGCCTCTCCCACAATAGCCGAACGCAGTGTGTGCTTGACATAAGCCACCCCACACACCATGGCGAACATTACGTTACAGCATAACCCTCCACGTAAGCGGACCAGTTACACCTTCACCGTAATGCCAAAGAGAAACGTTGCGCGCTTGCTTATATCAGCGAGCTCGAGACTCGACCTCGCTAGCGAGCCTTGACTAGTAGGTCAACGTGTCGCTCTGCCGAGGCCGGTAGCCTTGGCCGGGTCGCTAGCCACCGCTCTCACAACTTCGTCTGGCCTACTTGGACCTGGTCACTACCTTGACTACAAGGTTGTTGTGTGCCTACTTGGACCTGGTCACTACCTTGACTACAAGGTTGTTGTGTCTGCTGCCTATAAGAACCCCATTCGCCCGCCTTGTGTTATTCTGCCACTCGCCACCATCGCTGTTACTATCCATTCCCACGTTTTTTCTATTTCATTATATCCATTTTATTATTTCCTTTATCTAATTATGGACTCCTCATCTGCCTCTTCATCCTGCCCTATTCTTCTGGGTCTGCTCAAGAAACCTCTGATGAAGCAACATTCCATCCCGGTATCGATCAGCCTTTCTGCAATCAACGATTTTATTCCGCAAAAATCTTCTACTCCCGTCCTCTCCTCCTCCATTAACGAAATAATAGCTGATGCTGTTAATGAAGATCAACCCCAATTATTTCAGAATCCCACACCAGTTACAGAAACATCAACGCCGCAAATTGAAGAGATTCCGATCGCTCCAATTTGTGACGACATTTTAACTGAAGACTGGATGGAGTTGTGCGGACTGCACCCTTCTTCTACCCCCCAACAAATTCAACCCGCACCAATCAAAGAAACCCCCACCCCCCAAACAATTCATCCCGCACCAGTAAAGAACATCAGGCTAAAGGAATTAAAGAAAAACAAAAAATATAATCTGTACAGAATTGAAGAAAACAAAATTTATATCTACAACGAGGAGAGGACGAAAATTTATATCCTCACAACTCCAAAAACCAAACCACCACTTGTCCCGACAGATCCAAAATTTTTACTAGTAACAGCGGAGGGTGGAAAATTGAGAATAAATATATTAAATTAAACCTTATATTCCTTCCCCTTCTCAATCAAAGTCCACCCTGGTGGCAAAATCGGCCCTTCTAAGGGCCACCCTAAGACTTTCAAATTTAGGCTTAAGTTAGGGCCTCAACCCTTGGTGACTACAAGCGGTTCATATACCTCTAAGTCCCAAAGGTTGAGTCAATAGCGGGGGGCTTTCGCTAAAGCCTCAACCCTTGGTGACTAACAAGTGGTCTGTGTACCACTAAGTCACAAAGGGTTGGACGCTAAAGCCTCAACCCTTGGTGACTAACAAGCGGTTCACATACCTCTAAGTCCCAAAGGTTGAGTCAATAGCGGGGAGCTTTTGCTAAAGCCTTAACCTTTGGTGACTAACAAAAGGTCCGTGTACCTCTAAGTCCCATAGGGGCTTTCGCAAACCACCCCTTGTTAGTCACCAAGGGTTGATACTTAAACTTAAGCCTAAATTTGAAAGTCTTAGGTCGGCCCTTAGAAGGGCCTTTTTTTTGCCACCAGGGTGGACTTTGGAGGTGGGAAAAGGTTTTACTCGGTAATATTTATGTTTAACTTTGCACCTTTTTTATTTATTATCAAGTGTCGAGGGTTAAGGGGAATAGGAATTTTTTTGGGAATGTCAATGACATAAATTTTGGTTTTTTCAGAATTAAAAATGAAAATAGAAGAAGATAAATGTCTTAAGATTTCATATTTTCGGTTAAGTTTCAGTTTTTTTAGATGAAATTTTTGCTGGGGTACGTTTGAAGATACAGGTGATAGAGGTGGTTTGGTGCGAATTTTGGGTGGTTCGGTGCGAATTTTGGTGCCGGTAAGAATGTTTTTCCAAACTTGCTGAAAAGGTTTTCGAGCAATAGTGGTTGTAACATCATACCAATCACGATTGTTGTTCGATTGAATAATTCGTACCCCAAGCAGTTGAAGATAGGAAAACCAGTTATACCAAATCTCGGTATACTCGGAGCGGTTCATTGTGAAATTGAAGTAGGTGTTGTTAGGACGGTGGCAAAGGAAAGAATAACTTGTCGAGTGTAGAGTGTAGAGTGTGTTATACAATCAAGGACAGGTGTGCCGGGTGATGCAGCAAGGACGACGACCTGTATTCGCCGGCCGGCCGCAAGCGAAAGTGCGGCGCAAGGTCAACCAGTTGTATTGCTAACTGGTCGGCAACAAGCGAAAGCATGCGAGGTCAAACCCGGCCCACTCGGTCTCGTTATCTTTTAAAACTCGCATGATAGGGTTTGCAAACATATTAATTCAAATATGTTGTAAAAATTTTCTTCACGATATTTTTGTTACAAATATTTTTAAGGCAAATGTTAAGAAACCATGTTTCTATTTTGAATCGCAACTACAGTTTCGATTTCTTTAACTAAATATTATAACTAAGTATTAAGGTAATATAATAAAGTAGCATCTTTAAAAATATTGTAACTTGTACAAAGTTAAATAAATATTTTAAGCCAAATGTTAAAAAAAAAAACAATTGTTTAGTACTGAGATGTTCACCCCTACAACACCTACCGTTAGAACTAACACTACAAATCCAAAAATTGCGAGGAGTCTCTTATGGTGGTGGGGGGAGGGGCAGATGTTCCGAGCTGCACATGTCAAGGGAGGTTGCAGCGCCGCTGCTGACACATCAGTTTGCTAGTAGAACTGGCAGAGTAAACACTAAATAAACATGAGTTCTGTTTTATATGTTTCTTTTATTAAAGATGGACTTTGCATTGAAACGCAAAGTTTTCCTATTGATGCAGATCCTATACAACAAATTTAGTACATCCTCCAGAAAGTTATGATTCCATCTACATTTCAGTGCAAGAAACAAACGACCCCCACCACCAACAACTACTGATGCACAGCTAGGACACGGCTACCACACGTCATAAAGCTTCAGCTCTTTACCCGAGCACACATGGACTCTGAGCTTCAATATAATACTGTTTCTTCTACATCTACACCAACTTCCGAACAATTACTACTACAAATGAAACCTACTACAAGTCTACAAGTAAATGAAATTTCATCAACTGTAGTTCTGATGCGCAAGCAATAATGTTATCATTAATTGGTTTCGACTAAAAATTCAACAATGGAAGAAAGAAAGAAATTCACTTTACAACTTGGTTTTTGTGAACCCGTCGAAATTTATTATTTGCCTACTTTCATTTTTATGTGGTTACAATTTTGGTTACCTTGTTCAGGAAATGCTAACAGATAAAAAGGAAGAACATTCGCTATATTTTAAAGTTTATGTTTATGTAATTGCATCTTTATTTGGATACTTTGTAGCAGGATATTTTCTTGTTAATTTGTCAATTCCATTTTTTACATGGTATTTTAACAGACGTGAAAATCAACAAAACAACAGTTTGTAAAAAGAAACAAAAATTATCTTGCATTTTCGGATCTTCCGAAAATGCAAGATCTTTTTTAAAAACACCCCCAAAAGACCTTGACACACTTCCGGCCATTTAAAATTTAAATACCCAGCACAGCAGGGCATTTAAACTTTAAATACCCACCAAAAACACGTCACAGCTACGTCACAGCTGATGACGTCACTTCCGGTCACGTGACCGGAAGTAGCTGTCAAAAAATTGACTGCCTGTCAAAGTTTGATTGGGCCAGAAACGCCACATCGCCACTACTAGGGATTTTATATTTTACTTAGTGGAAACACTGAACAGTTACAAAATAATTTTTTCCGACTGTACTGTGCATAAAGCCCCGTTTTCACGATGCCAACCAGATAGACAATCGGCATGAGACAGTAAAGTTGCAAGAAATTATTGGCATCGTGTGAACACTTCTGTGCCAATCGGCGTGCCAACAGACGTGTCGGTTGGACTAGAACTGCATTGTCCCCGAAAGTAGACTTGAGGCAAATAAGCCTGCGCCAGCGACCTCTTCCCGCGCCGATTGGTATCGTGTGAACGGTGCATGCCAGGCAAATAGGCCTGTTTAAGCCAGTCCGCCAAAACCAGTTGAATTGTTTGTGCGGTAAATACGTTATTTGCGGAGCTGTCAAAGTTTTAATTTTAGTTTTTACTAATATTATTTTAAAATATATTTTTAGTAATTTTTATATTAATATTAAATGCATCCATTAATAGTCATAAAAAAGAAATTGAGTTAGAATAGTTTGCATTTATTTATGCTTACAACGCTAAATTAGAAATAAAATGTAACAAATTATTAATTTTTTGGATTTAGGGTAGTTTAAGAATTTTTAGGATTATTTAGGGTAATTATCTGAAGAATTTAGTGTAATATTGCTTGGTCATGGTGGATACGCTGGTACCAATAGAAAACAGCGTGTGAACGGTGCGTAGCATATCTATGGTAGCATCGTGAAAACTGGCCTTTGCACGGCGACCAGTAGAGAGGTCAGTCGATAAGTCAGTACTGTCTTCGACTGGTACTTCGACCCGTGCAAACGGAACGGGTCAGTCAACTGTCTGGACAGTCGGCCAGGACAGCGGCTGACCCCTCGGTCGAAGTAGCTGTCCAACTGTCCCCCGAACCTAACCTCAAAATTGATTTTAGCGGTTTATTTAAACGTGTTTCACGGTTCAAAGTGCACAAATACAAGGCAATTTATGATATCTATATTTTCTTAAATGATTCCTTACAACTTCTGTTATTGTACTTGAATTGTTGTAAAAGAAACAATTGACAAAACCATTGTAATAAGTGTTATTTTTTTCAATATAAGAAATAATAATCTTATTCGATATGTAATTTTTGAACCAAAAAAGACCTGTAAATTATAATCTTCACAATGACAATTCTTTCAAAAATTATTTTAATCAAATTATTAACTTACATTTTACTCAAAATAAGTTAAAAAATGTACAAAATTAGCTCAAATTATATATTTTTATTTTTGATAAAGGAAAGTGATAAGTTATAATAGTGAATGAATGAATAACATAAGGAGCATCGCTTTGAGATTTATAAAATGGTAACAGCTACCCAGGGCCTGATTAACCACTAGGCTGACTAGGCTGCAGCCTAGGGCGCCAGCCATCCAGGGGCGCCACAGAATGGAGAATAAATATTGTTTTTTTTAATTAATTAAAAAAGTAAAACTATAGTTCCGCGCCCCCTTTTGCGTAAATGCGGCCTGCTTAGCATGCATTTTTATCAAACCTAACGGTACATCCTACTGTACATGAGTAATGTTTGCTTGATTGCTTGCTTGATCATGATTGATTGCTCAATTATCTCTATTACGGCTCCGAGGATTTCCTTCAAAGGCTGGAAATAACTAATTTCTGACCGAAAAACGCGTTCTATGCAGGTTACTTGACCATAAAAAAATAAATACTTAATAATAATATTTTTTAAGTGGGAAAAATTACATTATGAGTTTGAGGGCCTTATGAGTTGCCATGAACATAAACAATGAAATAACGTAATCAAATAACAGCTTTTTGCAAACTATAGCCATCTAGGAAAGATACAGTGTGTAATATAAAGATCCATGGATGGAGTAATAAAAAAGTTAATCAATTTTAAAACACTGAAAACTACCAACTCTTAGTCGCACTCTTAATGCAGAGCATAAAAAGAGATACTCCCAGCCTTAACCCATGTGAGGCCGGGATGTGGGTGTCTTTGTTATCCTCCAGTTGGTTCTGGTAAAATATTATTAAGCTGATGAACTACTAAATATGAAATAATAACGAAGAAATCTTGGTCCACTAGGTACTCTTAAAAGTCTAATGAAGACTGTTACGATGAATAGATGTCTGAGTCAGATGTGGCAGAAGGCAAAAGTAGAAAAGAAGAGCAGTGGGGGTATAAGTTGCGAGAATGTCAGTTGAACAAGTGTCACAGGGAGCGGTGACACCCCACTGACACTTTAATGGGGATAAAAGGCCACCTGGCTAGTTGTGTACAGAGGTAAGAAGAGGAAGAGGATCTTCTTATTGGCTGAGAGACAGCCAATCAGCGCAACGCTAGCGGTTTGTTTTGTTTGTTTTTAGTTTTTGTTTCAACTTGAGCTGTTGACTGCGATTATATGTCAAACTCTTTACTTCATGCTTCATACTTATTCGATCTTTCCACAATCTTGAGGTTGGTAAATCGTCAATCTTCATTCCATGGTTTTTAGCATGGAGTGAGCTCTAGTTAGGTGCGTATGTATATATGGTCATTTACGTACTCTGTTATACTATAGTACACATGTCTGCTGCGATGGGGGTATTTTTATAGACAAATGTCAATTGGAAAAAGTTGGTTGGTTTCACAACAGATTGTTGCACTTTAGCTGGAATTTCAAAAGCCTCCTGTGCATAGGCTTTTCATGGGGTATTTTCCTAACCCGCAAAAGGCTAATCTAGAGAGTAATAGCTACAATTTGATACTAAATATGTATATTTTTTTAAATTCTGGAGTTCTGGATATGCTCCGTACAAAATCCCCAAAAACTTCTTTAATAATACCATAACTATCTCTAGTACAGGGCCGCGGCGCTAGTAGTAAATGGCAACATCGCGCCTAAGGCTTCAGCTGATTTGGTTATCCATACTCTCCTATGGCACTATTTTTTGTTTACGTGAAACCAGCTGGCTCTGTAAGGGAAAGTCAATGATTTTACTATGCAAAAAACCCTTGAGAAGCGACGTTGCCAGGTCGAAGGCCGCGGCCTTATTACTATAGATGGCTATGATAATACAGATCAGTCAAATATGCATACAAGTTTTTACCAAAAAATTGTAATACATTGTACTGTACTTTCTTTGGGTTTAATCATATACCTATAAAGAAGTCTTTTTGTTTCAGGAACACCGCTATGTTGTCTCTGCAAATGAAGATGAACTTCAACTATTGTGCAGTTTCACCTAATTTGTTCTGTTGATGATTTTATATTGCTAATGTTATTTTCAAAAATATGAAAACCATTGATTTATTCAGTTTATGAAGGGACGGTTATTGTATAAAAAAAATTATCATGAATAAACAGTTTATTAATTTCATTAATTACACTTCTTTATCCCTATTTCATTAAAGTTTCTTAAAAACCCTACGTAATGTAAACCATGAGGGTTCCGAGTTTATGAATCCCTCTGGGTTATCAAAAATAAGGACCAAAAGTAAGATGTCCATACTGTTTTGAAAATTTAAATTTATCTAATAATTTAAACTAGATTGCTCAGTTGCAGCAACATCCGCAAAGTTCAGTTGTAAAATAAAATGAACTGAGCTTGTTCAAATGCCGATGGATAGCGCCACTGTTCTTAAACCACAGTCCTTTACTGTACTTTAGTGATGCTCTTTTAAAGATTCTGAGACGTACTGACAAATTTATATAAAATTTGACACCTCAAAACGTCAAAATCCGTTAAGCCATTATTGAGGTTTGACTGTAAAAGAAAACCGCTTGTGTATTAACATATAGATTACTTAATGGAAATCTGCTGTTAAATCACACCTTACAACTCCAACTTCCACAAATACATAATGGAAATTTTAAGATAAAAAAATTGATAATAGAGGGCCATAGATGGCTCCATGATTACTAATCAGACTAATTCAGTAAGTCTATAACATAGTGCATTAACGCTCGTAAAAATATGTTCAGGTATCAAGAACATTAAAGTATACTGGACCAGAAATTTTTCTCATATATGTTGTGTCCTTCAGTCTGTTCCATTTAATATGACAGTTCTTATTATAATCAGATGTTATATTTGTTATCATTGGGTGCGTTCAGCTGCAGTCACCGGTGGGTAATCTACAAACCTGTAATAAGTGAACGGTAGTGGTGGATTTACAACCCACCGATCATTGTTGAGCATCCACCGATGTTGTGTTTACAGTGGATTCGGTAAGTAACCGGACATTGTTGATTGGCAAGATGCGGTGGATTTGTCTATTATGGACTATGGTAACCGGTTAATCACCGGTGACCGCGGCTGAACGCACCCATTGTATATTTACTTTCAATTCCTTTACAAAATATCAATGTACCAATAAAATTATTTTAAATCTTTCCATTATTTTTACACTATTCCTTGTTAAATAATATTAGAAATTCAAATTCAAGGACATTTAATATAGAAAGCTCTTATCCACTTAAAAGAAGACAGTATAACAACATAATTGGCCGAACACGAATTATTAGTATCAAGCATAATTTATTTGTTGCAAGTGGGAATAACACTTCATTAGACCAGTTCTCTTAAAAATACAAGTACTAGTACTCTAGTTTTTACAGATACATTATGAAATTGCAAAAGTCAATTGATAATCGAGAGCTGTATGGCACGATGATAACTAGATTCACGCAGTAAGATAAATGTGAAAATAATTATTTGGAATATTGAAAGTTTTTTAATTGTCATGTTACTTGCCGACGATCAAAGCTAAAAAATTGAATAAACACTTTTAAGAAATTGGAGAAGCAATTTATAGTATGCATTTACATATTTATTTTATTACTATAAGTTTTCTAGTTCTGTATGGGACATATAATTAAAGGTTCTGTATGGGACTCGTATGAATGGAGGTTCAAAATCAAGTGATTTTTATATTATGACTTACGGGTGTTGTTATTTCATTACTAAATAGTACCGAATTAAGAACTTATTTGTGAGTACGGTATTTTGTGTTTAAGTTGATGCAGTATGCTCACGTTATGTACAAAAATGTTATTCTTAAAAATTACTCGATTTATGCTAAAAAAACTATGGACTTATCACATAAAACAAACAAAATGAACGTTAAATATGTAACATATTCACTGAAATCTTCTGACTGCACGCACTGATTTGTGCAGTCAGAAGATTTCAGTGAAGATGTCATTTTATCCAGAGCCGCACACCACCAGAGACCATCTCTCCAAGTTTTAATGTTTAATGGTTGGGTTTAAGTTGGAGGACTAGAAAATCATTGAAAGTGAAATGTTAACAGTTTTTTAATTGGGATTGAGATAGGGTTACTAGTTTCGAAGGAGATTTTACTAAAATAAACAGGAA
This sequence comes from Flexamia atlantica, assembly GCA_035578135.1. Taxonomy (NCBI): domain Eukaryota; kingdom Metazoa; phylum Arthropoda; class Insecta; order Hemiptera; family Cicadellidae; genus Flexamia; species Flexamia atlantica. The sequence goes on from JAQJVK010000007.1 coordinate 15,373,176, forward strand.
AAAATTATTTTTATCTGCCTGCTCTGGAGGCTCATCTATTCTGTAATGACCGAGCAACGAAAGTATTAGCGACATACTTATTTTTACCATAATTTTTCAGTTTTTGCACTGAATTCCAGATAACCCGTCATTTTACTTCACACCCCATCAAGTCGGATGTTCCACAACACGATTCGACCCTAGGGAATTTTGGTGTTGTTTCTGTTGTTGCATCACTGTATTGCATAAACAGTCTTACCACCTTCAGGGAAAACACAGAAAAACAGGGGCGAGTGATCGCCCCTACGAAAGTGCAAAATAAAAAAAATCAAATTTAATCCTTCGATTTCAATAATAATAATTTTTTTATATAAATAACATTCTGGGCAGACTTATTGTGGTCGTAGAAGAGTAAGTAAACCCTCTAAATAATCTATTATTGTAAGAAATTATTAATAAGTACATTTTATTTTAGCCTGGATGTTTTGAATTAGCTATACTTAAATTGTAAGGGAGATGATGGCAGTTTTTAATAACCTCCATAAATATAATATTACACAATGGTCCCGTTTACGGCCGAACGAAAATTAAATGTTTCCTCCGCCGCGATCAACGTCTACCTATGACCTGTTTATTATTTTTTGGGGCTACAAGTAAATTTTCATTAAAATTTGTGATTGTTAGATACTAGAAAAATTGTCATGTTAAACACCCACCTTCCGCTTAACTACTAATAAAAGAATTATTATATTTTTTTTAATTGTTTCAGCAGTTTTTGAGAAATTGGAATTGTTAGTTTTAAGAATTTACTAGCAGATATACCCGCAGCTTCGCCCGCTGAAAGGATAGCTCATTTTAATTCAATTATATTATGCCTTGTGCAATTTTTAGGAATAATTAACAAATGGACTGATTTATTTGGGTCTTGTGCGCGCAATTAAACCCTTAAGATGCAGCTGATAATTCCACTCTATATGAAAATGAGAAAGTGTAACGATTCCTCTAAACATGTTTCCCTCATGATTAGCAAATGGTATAAATTAACTTCCTCCAATTTCCCAATACAGAGAATGGGATAACCCGGAATATAAAAGAAAGAAGACACTAAGGATGGATTTTCGACTTGACATCAATCTGAATTTAGCACGTTTTTGAAAATAAACCGAAAACTGTAAGAAAAAGTAGGAGGTAAATATCTTGGCCAAAAACCTATTTCCCCAAAAAGTTTCTCGTTAAATTTTTTAATTTTATTCTTTTAGTAGATTAGTTCTTGTACCTTTTCTGTTCCCTGAAAATATTCTACAGGACTCCCATCCTCAGTTAGGAAAAACTAAAATGGCCGCCATTTTGAATTTTTCCAAATAATCTATTTTAGCCGTCTGAGAAAGAATATTTTTAAAACCTTTCTTTTTTTCGCATCTAAAGCCTATAAAGAATAATTGTGCCAAGTTTCATGGCCCAAAGTCTTGTGGTTTTTGAGAAATTAAGCTTTGAAAGCTAAAAGCGCCGCCATAATGTATTTTATAATATACCATATTTAGGCCTTTAGAGACAAAATATTGCAAAATCCTTTCTTAGTACGCATCTAAAGCCTGTAAGGAATATTTGTGCCGAGTTTCATGGCTCTAAGCCTTATAGTTTTTGAGAAACTGTGATCAGTCAGTCAGTCAGTCAGTCAGTCAATGGGTTTTGGCTTTTATATATATAGGAAAAGATTTAGGTAATATCTACCCTTAAAAATTTAAAAAGTCAGTATTTTGTATTATAAATCATAGGGATCCTATATGCCGAATTCAGTCAAAATGAGACAATGTATTTGGTGTCTGTTTGCATCCACGCACACTGTCATAGGCCTACAAGCACACTTTCGCATTTTTCGGACGGAAGACAAGTTCCAAAAACAAATTCTCAATTATTATTCAATTTAGGCAACACACTGAAACCAATATTTTGACTAATTATTACTCAAATTCGACATTTTTAACAAAAACATGCTCTAATTTAAAAGGGAGTATGGTGAGTAACATGAATAAGGTACTTTTTTACACAAGACAAAATAAAAAATAAAATAAAATATGTGTTAAGTGTTTAAAAGAATTATTTTATACTAGTATTCAACCAGCTATTTTTTCTCAGAGGCAAACTTATTTGGTCTTCTTTCGTAGTTCGTGATTTTTTTCAAGCATAGTTTTCTGATCGGAGTCATATGAGAGATCTTGCATAAAATTAGTATTTTTTCTTATGGAGTTGGAGTTATGGAGTGAATCCAACATAGCAACCGATTCCAATAACCTCCTCTTAAAATAGCTTATTGAAAATAATAATAATATCTTTATTGTTTCGACAATAATTTTATATTGCATGAAAAATATTTTGTATACATTACCATAAAATGTAACAAACTGAAAACCTGGACGTAACGGATGAATTTTGACGCTATGCACCCCCTATTTATTATTATTTTAATAATTTTCAATAAAGGCTCTTAAACCAACATGGTGTTATGTAGCGGCTATTTATTTTTAACGGACATTTTTCTTAATTTTAAAATAACAAATCTGAATGTTATGAAACATGTACATAAACATGTATTACAGCTACAGCGCTATTCATTGATATCAAATAAATATAGACGTTCTTCGTCCTACAAGACATGGAAGTTTGAAAACGTCCCGAATCTTAAAAATACGCCCGCGTGTCAAAATTAAAAGAATGCATCAGAATTATTTTTAAATATAACCTAAGTTATCAAAATATTGCCAACTGAAGCATGAAAGAGGTAATTTGTAATAATTTTATTTGTTATTTAATCAAGCTGAACGCTAATATTTTCAAACAGTATTGTCACGAATACTGTACATAACATTTTATTAGAATAGAATATTACATGTTACAGATCAATAAACATCTATCAACCAATATTAGTTACTCTATGGCGAAACTAAGTCGATTGGGAACAAGTTCGAATTAGAGATCGACTCTCATGGTTGATCTGTTAAAATGAGTCGTTCTTTTCGGAGCAGTGCCTTTCGGAGGTATGATCTTCGGAGATATGCTCTTTCGGAATTATGCCTTAAAAAACACATATTTTGTTTCGGAGATATGCTTATCGGAGTTATGACTTTCGGAACAATGCAGTGCACTCGCTTTACATTTCACACTACCTGCAGCCTGCAATATTGCAGCGAAAGTTGCACCCAGCAAAATACAATCGTCTAGAAATAGAAACGTTGAACAATAAGTAGTGGAATATTTCGTGATTCGAGGCCACACTGAACTTCTGATTTATGAACTTGTACTATGTAAATTATTGAAAAAGTGTATGAATAGGATTTTACATTTTTTTACCACTTGTAATTATAGTGCAGCACAACTTTGGCTTGCAATATTAATAAAACGAGTGTAAAACCACCTCCACCTCCAGTCTGCTTCAATTTGTTTTCTCGTGTCGTTACAGTGTTTATGTCTTGTCTTTTATTTACCACGCCCCTTAGGTTATAAAAGGATTATTCATTTTGCTGAGTATAGGTTTTAAGGTATGTTTTTATGTTTTATAGTACACTATGGTATGGCATTAGTATTGGTATAAGTTAATGTGATCAAAGGATGAACATCGCATTATATTAAGACTTAGTTTTCCTCACCCAAAAACTCTACTTAGGCTCCCAAACAAAAGGGCCTGACTTAATTTCCATCTGGGCGTTCGAGTAGAATAGTTCTCCAACAAAGATTAAACCCTCTTGATCAGGCCTTCGGGAAATAGATTGATGTGAATCTGCCAATTTCTCATCAATAACCCCTCTATCCCCCACCACATTCCCTTCCCCCACTACTGGTCTTGTGGGCGGGGCCTATTTTCCCCTTTCTCACTATAGTTACAGGTGACCAACTGCATCATCCCACATATCTGAAAAAATAGATAGGTAGTTGCTAACCTTAAAACTTATTTTCCCGCGAAATTTAAAGATGACAACTAGACGGAGTTGAAATAAAATTAACACCTTTATTTTATTGCTACACTTAAATAGGTACTATTATGTTTATCTATTTGGACAAAAGAAACCATATCACTGTCAAGCAAAGTTTACACTAGCATGTAGCAATTGCGTCACTTACTGACTTGCAAGTGGCACAAAAATGTACCGTATACCGAAATGACGCGCCACTTACAGTGACGTCGACTAAGTGGCACATCATTAAAGGTGTACACAGGACTTTTTTTATATTTTCTTCCGTGATGATATCATGTGAATTGAATATGTACTGTGTATACACCATTTTCGGTAACCAATGAGCATAGAGCATCGATGTAATTTCCTAATCTATTCATTTGTAATATGTGTAATATGTCCTAATGTTGGAATAGGTATTTAGTTTGATATTCCAAGTTGCTTGGTTGGAAATAAATTATTTCCCCCTTCAACCCCCCTTACAGTAGTTTGTCTGAGCTGGGATTCTAACTCGTTTTAGTAATTACCAATTTGCACTTTTTACCAAAAATACATAAGGAGTGGACCATGTTTATAGCATCTAAAGTGTTTTCTATTTAGGCCTACCTAAAAAAACGATGGAGGCCCCCTCCTTATAAATTTTGTACACATCTATCTGTTATGAAGATTTGAACATCCATTTTCATCATGCCTAGTGTATTAAAGATTTTTAACGTATTTTAGGGGATAAATTAAAGAAAACGGGACCGAGCCAGCATTACATGTACAAGAAGGGATACTATAGGACAAGACCTCTAACATTTCACCACTCTGGTTGTTGTGTCAGACAGTTATGGAGATAGTATATAATTATTTAAAAGTTTTTCGTCAACCTCGTGGAGAGCGTCTGGTATGTAAAGGTTTCGGTGATGATAAATTAATTAAAACGGGACCGAGCCCGCATTACATATACATTGGGGGATACTTTAGGACCAGACCTATAATATTTCACCTTTCTGGCTATTGTGTATCAGACGGTGTGGGAGATACCGTCAGATGGGGCTACTTTGAACTGTGGGGTTACTATGAACAAAAAGTAAAAATTGTTTTGAGTGTGTGTAACACACATTAAATACTTACTAATTACCTTATAATATATATTTTCTGATTCCCTAATTCAACTACTATAAGAATATAACAACAAGTTTAGGGTTGTATGAGTATAAAAAAATACAAAAAATAAATACTGAGACCATGTTTTTCGGTAAAAATCTGAATCTGGTCAAACTCTATCTTGTGGACAAAAAACCAATTGATTTTGGGTCCTCTAATATTTTTTTTATGATACCTTGATTCATTGGGATAAAATTGATCTCAGTTACCTAGAACATTTTTCAAAAAAAAGTGGTAAAAAAATTTTTTTGTAATTTTCGACCTTATTGGGGAAAACGACCTGGATCATGGGTCTTTGTAAAATACGCCTCAAAACGGAACATATTCCACTATTTCATTGGGCAAGTTATTCATAGCTATGAGAGGGGGTTGGAGGTCAAATTCCTACAAAACCAGGGCAATAATAAATTTGTCTGGCCCCCTAAAGACGACTATGACAACGTCCCGTATCCTGATGTTGTCAAAGTACTTCCGGAACCGACGATGGTTTCCTCTAGAGGATCTGGAATATTTACATTTGCTGTTGACTTTGATTACAACATCATTTAAACACTCAACACAGAAAAGAAGAAAAATAATAAGTCCGTACATATTGTTTAGCAAATAATTTGGTTATCTTCAGTTTTTAATTTATCGAAGATGCTTTTTAAGTGTGTTTTTCGTTATATTTTCCAAGACGATTTGAGTGATTTATTAACATAATAATATTTTTTCTGACTTAAGAGTGCTATCATATTTTTATTTTGTGGAATTATTTGACATTACCAGTAATTCATAACAGGGGAAAAATTATATTCAAAGAGGAGAAGATTCTGATTTTTCCGTGAGTTATTTCTTTCTTTTGTACATAAAACAAAAAGTTGAAATGATTTTCAAATAATTTTTACATGTACTTGTTCATTGAAACCCTAGCTTTCAAATGGTGTCATATAGATGCCCCTGGGATTAACGGTGGCCGAGATATATTCATTTAAAAATGTTGTTCATAGAAGCCTCATCTGCAGGGCTACTTTGAACAGCCTCATATATTTTTTTATAATTTTTTTAAGGCATGCAAAAATTTTTTAACATGCTGAAGAAGTAGGTTACACCTGCACTGAGAAAAATATCTTAGCGGAAAAGCAGAGTTTTTGCCCCAAGTCTAGAATCTGTACTCGCAATACGTAAATAAGGACTTGGCTCACGTACAGAAGTGTTGTGTCTGGACCCAGCTCAATGACTCGGCAGAGTTTTGGGCATTAGTACAGACGCAGGACTCGCAGTCCTTCTTTAAGAACTTTTTCTCTGCAATTACGCTCGCACTGCCGTATTTGCAAATAATCAGGGAATTTACCATGATTTTAAGGAAACAACATTAAAGTGACGTCATAGATGGTTTGTATACGTCACAAAACACGTCATAAGTTTATCCATGATTACTTTCTGCCTGCAGCCCACTGCATTTACGATAGGATGAGAACTTCAAATTATTTCGCATGTGATTTGGTAAAAGCAGTTAGTCTTTACCTTGTTTTTGTTCGCATTATCATCAAATATTTTATTTCAATCGAATAAATATTTTTAACCTAATCTGGATTGATTTAAAGTCCGTTGTGTTAGTTTTATATTTGGGATTGAAAATTTACAAATGTGATATAAGTTTGTATAACAACATTTGGTTTCTATAATACAAATGTTATTAATGTTTTTTACGGTCTTACTTACTGTAGTACCATCGATAGTAAATACATATAAAGTAAATGGTATTGAAACGTCTTAGAAAAGAATATCAAATTTCCAATTTTTCAGAGAAAAAGCTTAGATTTGTAAGAAAATCAAATAATTTTATTTGCCAGCAGTACTTATGTTAAATAAATATTGTTTTATTTTTAAATAGTTGCAAGGACGCATTGATCAGTTTTAGACCTAAGATTAATTTTATCTGCCCAAAGTTTACACGAACAAATCACCAAAAAAAGTAGTTGCACTGTTTAAATCCTGCTTAGATTTTAATAACTCAGGGACTTTTAGCAAAGTCTTAAACAAGATGAATTGTAAGAAATAGAATGCAGGTCGAGTATAACCTTGCAATGATTTACTGCCACTTTTAAATGTATCAAATAAATATGTCAGGGCAATAAATTGTTACTATTAATGGTGTAAATACCTTGTACTGTCAAAGTGATCCTTTGTAGTCTCATATTGTGGGCTACGACAGTTACAATCTCAGAGAGATCTTCCTCAGACTCAGGCGATGAAAATCAAATTTCATTCCAGTAGAAGTCGCCAAGAAGCATTAAAAACCATCATGACACACACCCACGTAATACAAACGGATAGACGCACACAACGAACAAACATCACTTTTTATAAATATTCCGGTACCGGGAAACACGCACGACACGTAGGGAGGGCTAGTCTAGACTCAATTACGCAATAAACTGTCACTGTAGAGAAGTACCATTAGGCGTAAAACTGCACTTATCACTTCTTCAGATCCTATTCAACAACAACATTCGTCAACAGGCAGCCGTAACGCAATGGATATAGCAGTCTTCACCTGAACATACAAGTCAAGAAACATCGGGCGTGGTTAGAACTTGGATGGGTGACCGATAGGGGAGGGACCAGACATATTTTACTGATTTTAAGTCAAAAATACCGGTAAATGCAGAGACTAGGCAAGTCAGTGCATAGAAACCGGTTGTATTTTACGAGAATAGGAATGTATATTCTGTGATAAACTGTGGTGAAGGCAAAATGAATCGCAGGATATTCTGAGGAAAGTCTCTGCAATTACGAGAGCCAACTCTGATTAGCAGGACTTTCAACCGACAGTAATGACGTCATAGCCAGTGACGTCATAACTATGTAGACAAACTAAGTCCTGATTTTCCGTGTGGCGGCCTCACTGCCGGATCATTGAGCCGGGTCCAGATTGCAGTGGGTAACCCGCACACCCTTATTTACGTGTATTTTCCACGTATTTCAGGACTAAATTTTTCTCAGTGTGTGGACATAATTTGGTTCAAGAATTATTCATTTGGTACAAAAGGTTTTTTTGTAATATCAAAAATTCAAAATTTTTGTTATAAAGTAGCCCCATCTGACGGTATATTGGTTTAAAGTGTTTTTGTCTGTCCCATTAAGAGCGGCCGGTATGTAATGGTTCATGTTATGTTAAATCAAGGAAAACGGGACCGAGCCCGCATTACATATACATAGGGGAATTCTACTAGACCAGACACATAATATTTTACCACTCTGGTAATTGTGTATCAGACGGTTTGGGAGATATAATGGTTAAAATTATTTTTGTCAGCTCCATGGCGAGCGGAAGGTATGTGATAATAAAATAAAGAATAAAGGACCGAGCTCAATTACATATACATAGGGGAATTCTACGAGACCAGACCTATAATATTTTACCACTCTGATAATTGTGTATCAGACGGTTTGAGAGATATGATAGTTTAAAGTTTATTTGTCAGCCCCATGGCGAGCGGCAGGTGTGTAATGATAAAATAAAGAAATCGGGACCAAGCCTGCATTACATATACATAGGGGGACTCTACATGAGCAGACCTATAATATTTTACCACTCTGGTAATTCTGTATCAGACGGTTTTGGAGATATGATGGTTTAAAGTTTTTTTGTCAGCCCCATGGTGAGCTGCACGATTGTGATTATTACATCAAGCAATCGGGACCGAGCCCGCATTACATACGCATAGGGGGACTCTACAAGACCAGACCTATAATATTTTACCACTCTGGTAGTTCTGTATCAGACGGTTTTTGAGATATGATGGTTTAAAGTTTTTTGTCAGCCCCATGGCGAGCTGCCGGTATGTAATGGTTCCGATTATGTTAAATCATAGAAAACGGGTGCGAGGCCGCATTACATATACATTGGGGGATTCTACAAGACCAGACCTATAATATTTTACCACTGTGGTAATTCTGTATCAGACAGTTTTAGAGGTATGATGGTTTAAATTTTTTTTTATCAGCCCCATGGTGAGCTGCCGGTATGTAATGGTTCCGATTGTGATAAATCAAAGAAAACAGGAGCGAGCCCGCATTACATATAAATTGGGAGATTCTACATGAGCAGACCTATAATATTTTACCACTCTGGTAACTCTGTATCAGACGGTTTTGGAGATATGATGGTTAAAATTTTTTTGTCAGCCCCATGGCGAGCTGCCGGTATGAAATGGTTCCGATTATGTTAAAACTAAGAAAACGGGAGCAAGCCCGCATAACACATACATTGGGGGATTCTACATGACCAGACCTATAATATTTTACCACTCTGGTAATTCTGTATCTGACAGTTTTGGAGGTATGATGGTTTTAAGTTTTTTTGTCAGCCCCATGGCGAGCTACCAGTATGAAGTGGTTCAGATTATGTTAAATCTAAGAAAATGGGAGCGAGCCCGCATTACATATACATTGGGGGATTCTACATGACCAGACCTATAATATTTTACCACTCTGGTAATTCTGTATCAGACGGTTTTTGAGATAGATTTTTTTTTTGACGGTCTATAGATTTTTGTCAGCCCCACGGTGAGCTGCACTTATGTGATTATTATGTGAGCAATCGGGACCGAGCCCGCATTAAATATACTTAGGGGGACTCTACAAGACCAGACCTATAATATTTTACCACTCTGGTAATTCTGTATCACACGGTCTATGAGATATGATGGTTTAAAGTTTTAAGTCAGCCCCATGGCGAGCTGCCGGTATGCAATGGTTCCGATTATGTTAAAACTAAGAAAACGGGAGTGAGCCCGCATTACATATACATTGGGGCAGTGGCGGCTCGTGTGTAGGTTCAATGGTTCAGTGAACCCCCTAAAATAATCAAAAACAATAAATTTTTAAGTAAATAGCAGAAAATCCCATTGTTAAACTTACTTTCATAAACAACATGGCAAAAAAACAATTGTTACGTCCGGTCGAAGCTCTCACGCAACGCCGGCAGAGCGAGGTTCAGTTCGCCGAGTGAACCCAGCTGGCTGGCGAGGGGTGTGAGGAGAGCGAAGGGGGGCTTGCTTGAAAGCAATGGACTTATCGCTAATGCTCTCGGCTAGCGGCGAGCCGAGCGCTGACGAGATTGGCCGACCTCTTCCGAAAAAGTAGTTTCTTGCCTAACCACTTGTTTCAGCAGCACCCTATGGAACGCGAGCTGTAAACCTTGATAATGTTGTTTTAATGGTTCGGGCAATGTTTAAGTTTATTTATTTAAATATTGTGTGATTTCTATGTTGTTTTTAGTTATAAATAAGTTTATTTCAGTTATGCAATTATGCATTTTATTTTTAGCTCTGATTATTGAAAGAAAACAATCGGCGTAGCGGCCGCACCATAGCTTTCTGTAAGAACAGTAATTAAGCTATCAAGCAACGGTAATAACGCTAATGATTTAATTAATTTTGGATTTAACATTTTAATGTACATAGTAGCAAAATACAATTTATCATCAATGGTATAGTGCCTTAATCCTATAGACCATAAGCATTACACTCGTGTATAAAAGCAGGTATGTCAAGAAATGCAGGCACTACCATCTTGTAAGCATTTAACTTTTTTAAATACTGATTGGCTGATTGGCTTAAGACAATAACTCTAATATAATACATTGGTATAATGTATATGTTATTAGCTCTGAACCCCCAGTACATAAACTCACGAGCCGCCACTGCATTGGGGTATTCTACATGACCAGACCTATAATATTTTACCACCAGGCACGGCCCTAGGGATTTTGCCGCCCTGGGCGAAATCGGCGGCCGCCGCCCCTCCCCCATATATCCAGAAGCGTACCCAAGGGGGGAAATCGGGATATATCCCCCCCCGAAATTTTTTTGGATTTTGGAATATTTTTGAGAAGAATAATATCTCGTTCATAATGAAGTGGTGGTATCATTAAACTTGCCGTAAAACAGAGAACACTCTACTAGAATTTCTCATAAACGTTTATAAAGTTTGTAAGTAGTTATAGTCTTTTATTTCAAAGATAACTAGTGGCTTGAAGGGGCCAAAAGCCCCTAATGAGGGAAAATTCAAACAATCCTTATTTATTATAGTACATAATACCTACATAGCAAACTGAATCCACCTTAAATTGATATCTAGCCAAGCTTGATCTAGCCTACCACATGGTTTTCAATCAAGTATCAGCATCACATGTTTTATGTAAACAAAGCTGACGTTTTTAGATCCCAATGCTTTTTAAATGGCAGATATTTTACGTTATTTCTCGTTTTCTGGTGAATTTCAAGCAATTTCATTATTTTTCCCGCCATCACGGAACAGAGACCTTTAATTTTAGCCTTATGCCATCTTTCTACGACTTGCCAGACGACCACAATTTCGATGCAAAGAATCGCCTTACGAAATTAAATATGTGATTGATTGGGATGGGGATTAAATAATGTATTATTAGGGTATTTTTACCTATTTCGGTTATCGTGAGTAATTGGCGGGAGTAGGCCTATGGCAAGCAAGCAAAAACTCCTGATAACAACAGTGGTAATTAATGGTGTCCGCTATCTTGCCGCCATCGCCATCGTCGTCACATGTGGCAAAAGACTCATCACATGTATTACGTGAAATATTCATGGTGAAAAAAATTACGATGTTAAAATGAGGTATACAAACATTGTCCTTCTCAAGGCCTTGTACTTAACACTACTCGTATGTCGGACAATCTCGTAGCTGCATCGCGGCAGGCAGACGAATCTCGTCTGCATACGTCGTCGCGTGAAAACCACGCAAGTCTCGCCGTCAAATCTAGGCACAATTGTGATAAGTTTACGATCCTTACGAGGACTTACGATTATAGGGTTGCGTTCTGGGACTTGAGAAACACTGCACAAGTGAGAAACAGCATTTTCTAATTCTATTCATCAACCTTGGACGGATAATGTAGGATCCGCATACTTCAGGTCCGAGGCGTGCAATATGTGAGATATAGTTTTTACTTTGAAATTAACAGAAAAAATTCTTTTTTACCAAGGTTGACAACGTATAATTCTTGAATACTTTCTCATTTGTCCTTTAGTGTTAGGCCTACTTCATAAATATGCTATTTTTGTTGTGAAAAAAATGTCCCTCTAAAATTGAAAAGTGATCTAAAATGTTTGTTGTTATGCCTCTAGATTGCATAAAAACACGAATTTTCAGATGTAATTTATGACGCCCCGAGTAGGTTATACATCATTTATTTTGTGGTATAAATTCAAATAACTTTTGCTTTAGGTTTAAACGATTTAAAGGCTTTGGAAAATGTAAATCTTATTGCTACTACAATAATAAACACAACGTCGGGGGAGAAGAGAGGATTCCATCAAGGTCACTCCCGACTTCCAACCGCTGTGCTGTTGCTTTGACGCTGTCAGCGGCGGCGACGGTTGTTGGATACAAGCCGAGTGGTTTGTTTGTATATTTGGACTTGAATTATAATTGTAAATCGATGCTTGCATTGCCGTATATTTTCTTAGGCTTGTTCTTTCGGTAAAGTGTGATACAGAAAATTTTACTCTTTACATTCATATCGTAAATTTATTATTTTATTCATATTTTAAAATTTGCCGCCCCCAAAAATCTGCCGCCCTGGGCGGCCGCCCGGTCCGCCCACCCCTGGGGCCGGCCCTGTTTACCACTCTGGTAATTCTGTATCAGACGGTTTTGGAGATATGATGGTTTAAAGTTTTTTTGTCAGCCCCATGGCGAGCGGCAGGTATTTAATGATAAAATAAAGAAATCGGGACCGAGCCCGCTTACATATACATAGGGGGACTCTACATGAGCAGACCTATAATATTTTACCACTCTGGTAATTCTGTATGAAACGGTTTTGGAGATATGATGGTTTAAAGTTTTTTTGTCAGCCCCATGGCGAGCTGCCAGAATGAAATGTTTCCGTTTATGTTAAATCTAAGAAAACGGGAGCGAGCCCGCCTTACATATACATTGGGGAATCTACATGACCAGACCTATAATATTTTACAACTCAGGGGCGGCAGAGCCAATACTAGATGTTGGACTGCTCATTTAGTCGACAGAGCACCAGGGTCAGGAAACTCCAAAACCAATGCAAACAGACCTATATCCGGTAGCCATGTTATAAGGCACTCACAGAATAGAGTCTTGCAATCAAGAAAGCCAAACAGGATTCCTGGAGGCAGTTCACCCACGAGGTAAATAGTTTCAGCGCAGCAGCTAGACTGCTGCGAGTGTCAGCCTCTAAACCAATTGGGCTCCTGGGATTCCTTAGGCAATCCACAGTAGATTACTCTTCTGGAAGTTGTGGAAGTATCAAACTTCTCCTTTCAGACTGTGTTTTTAAGAGTTTTACAACCGGACTTCTCTCTGGCAGTGATAACAGCTCATGGCCGAGAGCTGATCGCGAAAGCTGGAGGGTGGCCAGGAAACTTGTCACTCTCTCCAAAGTGAAATGGGCAATCAGCAAGTTTAGCCCTTTCAAATCCCCGGCAGGTGATGGCATTCTTCCTGCGATGCTCCAACGTTGACCAGATACCCTGTCTAGCTTCCTTTCTGAACTTTTCAGAGCCAGTCTGACCTATAGGCATATTCCTAAGGCCTGATGCCTCAGTTGAGTTTCATTTCCAAAAGAGGAAAGGCAGATTATCCCCAAATCCTTTCGCCCAATAATTCTCTCCTCATTTCTGCTAAAGACCCTGGGGAAACTGGTCGAAAGTTACCTCTAAAAGGGAGTGCTTTCCGAAAATCCTCTTCACCCCAATCAACATGTATACCAGCCAGGAAAGTCCAGTGAATCCACTCTGCACTAACTTATCTGCAGGATCGAGGATAGCCTGGCCTGCAAAGAAATTGGCCTATGCACCTTCATGGACATTAAAGGGGACATTTGACAACGCAACATGATCAGCCAAGGTGTGGGGTGTGCGCGAGCGAGGACTCGAGCCTGCTCTTTGTCAGTGGATTGAGTCGATGCTCCGCTCCTAACGCAACAAAGCTGAACTCCTTGGAAGCTCTCTGGTGATTGCTTCCACGAGGGGTTGTCCACAGGGAGATGTTCTCTCACATTTACTGTGGCACTTTGTGGTTGACGGTCTTCTTCAAGAGCTCTCCCACCAAGGCTGCTTTGTCCAGGGATATGCTGATGACATTGTCCTTATGGTGCAAGGAAAATTCACTAGCACGGTTGCTGACATCATGAATTCAAGCTCAGACACATCTTGAATGGTGTTGTAGGGAGGGTCTCAGCATCAACCCCTCCAAGAACCTAGATTCTCTTTCCATGCTTAAACTGGGAGGAACCAAGTTGGGGTGTCTGGCTCGGTCAAGTACCTAGGACTGACGCTGGATTCCAAACTTACTTAGAACTAACATATCTGAGTTTCAATTTTCAAGCCAATTTCTACCTAATAAATTGGGCTGTTGTTGGCTCGTTGAGGCTGCGGAGGGACGTCCAACCCGAGCAGTCGGGTGTGGAGGTCCGCCGACTCCGCAGGACCAACGACGGCGGCGTGCTCATCGAGCTGGGGTCTGGCCACGGTCAGACCCGATTTGCTGAGTCGGTGAAGTCGGCGCTCGGCGTGATAAGCTCAAGAGCGTCGCCCCTCGTCTGCGTGTGGAGATCATGGATCTCGATTCGTCCTCCACACAGGACGAGGTGAGTGGCGCTCTGAAACGGGATTTGGGGCATGAGACGGGAGACTTCAGAGTCTTCCTGACCAAGCCCAACGCCCGTGAGCAGAGGTTGGCAGTCGTTGATCTCGACGCCTCAAGCGGCCAGAAGCTCCTGCAAAGGGGCAAAGTCAAAGTCGGGTGGGTTGTCTGTCGAGTGCCAACTCGAGTAGAGATTCCTACGATGCTGTTTGGAGTACGGCCACACTCGACGAGAGTGCAACGGTCCGGACTGTAGCGAGGCATGCTGGAAGTGTGGTGGTGTCGGGCACAAGTCGTCCACTTGTAGCCAAGTACTCTCGTGCGAAGCCTGCAAGAAGGACCATGTCCAAGGCTCCGGCGCTTGTCGGACCTTCAGAGACCTCTTGGTCTCAAAGAAGACTGACAGGCGCGGACGCTGAGGGTCATCCAGGGAAACCTAAATGGGAGCATCGCGGCAAGCTCCCTAGTGGACCAAATCGGGAGACGGGGGCATATCTCTTCTTCGTGAGCGAGCCTCACAGGGCTAAAGGTCCACTATGGTTCCCTGACCACACAGGATGGGCTGCGCTGTGGGTGCCAGACCCGCGCATGGTCCCCATCGAAAGAATTGGGGATGGCGAAAACTTCACCTGGATCACGAGCAACGGAGTCAAGTTCGTGAGCTGTTATTTTTCCCCGAATGACAGGATTTCACGATTCACGGAGAAGTTGGAGGCCATGGAGGACGCATTCCGAGCGATTGCCGGTCCGTTTCTCCTGGCCGGCGACTTCAACGCCAGAACGAGAGAGTGGGGGATGCCACATACAGACACCCGAGGAAGGTTGCTGTTGTAGATAGCATCCAGGCTGTGGCTGCTGACAATGAACGAGGGGGACACGCCAAGCTACCGGAGGCCGGCATTCGGGGAATCGATCCCTGACGTGAACCTGGCATCTGAAAGTCTGGCTTCCCGAATCGTCGGCTGGAGGGTGATGGGTGATTACTCAGGGAGTGATCATGAATACATCACCTTCGAGCTGATCGAAAGAAGACAAGGTAATCGTAGCAACAGCCGGCGCCCGCTCGGCATCCCCTAGATGCCGGACGACCAGCCAAGCAGGGCAGACGCGGAGGCAGTAGTGGAAGCCACATCGCGCCTCAATTCATCGTGCTTGCGACGCGTCGATGCCCCGCAAGACGGCACGTACTGGAAAGCGCCCAGTGTACTGGTGGCCTGCCTGCATCGCCGAGCTGCGGCGAAACTGCCTGAGACTCAGACGGCGAGCCCAGCGTTCCCGGAACAGACCCGAAGCGGCGGAAAGGTCGAGCCAGTACAGAGCAGCAAAAAGATAACTGGTCAAAGCGATCAGACAAAGCAAGGCGCGCTGCTGGAGCGCACTGCTCGAGGACGTGAACAACGACCCCTGGGGACAGGGGTTCAAGGTGGTCATGAGGAAACTCACACAGGGAACCGGGTACGTGCCGATGGAGGCTGAGAAGATGCGGACCATCGTGGATGGACTATTCCCGGATCACCGGGTCAGAGGCGACACCCCTTTGTGGGTGATCGCCGAAGAGGTCCCACAGTTCACGTGTCAAGAGTTGGACAGAGTGGTCAGCTCCATGAAGAACAAGAAGGCCCCGGGCCCGGACAACTTACCGTCAGAGGTGCTGAAACTGGTGGCGAAATGCCGCCCTCAGCTCCTTCTGGACATGTACAACGTCTGCTTGAAAGCGGGAGTGTTCGCATCCCACTGGAAACTGGCCAAGCTCGTCCTTCTGAGCAAAAAACGGGGCCCACCGGACGCTCCATCATCGTCTTGCCCTCTGTGCATGATGGACATGGTGGGAAAACTGATGGAGAGGTTGTTGTAACCGAGAATCGGAGAGGCTGTGCGAGCAGCAGGGGACCTCTTGGCCCGACAACACGGGTTCAGAGAGGGCCACTCAACACTCAGCGCCATCTCGGAGGTCGTAGCCTCGGTGATACGAGCGGACCAGGCGTGCCACGCGGCTCGTCCGATCGTGCTGCTGGTCACGCTTGATATCAAGAACGCGTTCAACTCGACGCGGTGGTGTGACATTCTGGTCGCACTGGAAAGAACATTCAGGTTTTTTTTCCATTGATTCTTTCCTCTCCCGAATTCCAATCTCTCGATATACCTCGGATATGCCTTTCTTTCCTTTGTTTCCGGTTCTTTCCTTCTCGGGGGGCTTTTCTCAAATCTTTCTTATTCTAAGTTTCCTTCTTTCTTTTCCATCCTTCTCCCTTCCTTCCTTCCTCCTCCTATCCCACTCTTCTTGTTGATTATGATGTCTCGTCAGGGTGATGTCTTGTCCAGGTAAGTTGGCGCATCCAGGTAAGTGTCTTGTCTGGGTGTTGTCTTTTCAGGTGATGTCGTCTCCGAAGTCATCCAGGTCCAAGGTCCTCACATCAGATTCTCACAGCTACAGTCCTCTTCTTGCGTGGATCTCCTTCCAAGTTGCCATGACTGCGCCGTAGGCCTCCGGATGTCGAAGTGTTGCTCCGAAGTTTCATGGTCGCTCAATTCCAAGACGCAGTAGCTGGTTGTCCAGTTGATCTCGAAGGTCCTCGTGGGCAGAGCACTCCATAAGGGCATGAAGTGGATGATCTGGCTCCCCACAGTCCTCGCAGAACTCGGAGTCTCGCTTGTGGTATTTGTGGAGATAGGGTACAAGTTTCATATCTGATCTTCTGTCTTCACAGGTTATTTTTATGCTAATTATTGTTTGTATATATTGCTCAGGTTTAATAACTGAACTTCTGAATATGATTTGACATGGGAGAAGATCAGTTTCATTTTCACGTAATTGTAATCTGTTTAGGTTTCGGTATTCCGACATCAACCATCAACCTGTCGTATTAAACTCAATCGATGTACTGTTCCAACAACTGTCAGTAGAGAAGATATGGTTATATCTCCGGTTCTAAAGCAGATTAAAAGTTAGTTTGGGTCTCAAATTAAACAGGAATGAATCAGCTTTAATATGAGCTAGTATTCGATAAAATTGGTTTTGGTTTAGCTCAGTTATAATGTGTAATTCAATGAAATTTTTTTTAACGTTTTAATTGCAGTAATGGAGATATGAAACCTCAAACAATTATATCTCCATAACTGTCCAATACACAACAACCAGAAGGTAAAATATTATAGGTCTGAACCTATAGTATCCCCCCATGTACATGTAACGTTGGCTTGGTCACGTTTTCTTTATTATATCATCACATACCGGCCGCTCTCCATGGGGCTGACAAAAATACTTTAAACGAATATATCTCCCAAACCGTCTGATTCACAATAGCCAGACAGGTGAAATATTATAGGTCTGGTCATAAGAATCCCCCAATGTATATGTAATGCGGGCTCGGTCCCGATTTCTTTATTTTACCATTATATACCTGCCGCTCACCATGGGGCTGACAAAAAAAATTTAAACCATCATATCTCCAAAACCGTCTGATTCAGAATTACCAGAGTGGTAAAATATTATAGGTCTGATCATGTAGAATCTCCCAATGTATACGTAATGCGGGCTCGGTCCTGTTTTCTTTTATTTAACATAATCGGAACCATTACATACCGGCAGCTCACCATGTGGCTGACAAAAAAACTTTAAACCATCATACCTCTAACACTGTCTGATACAGAAATACCAGAGTGGTAAAATATTATAGGTCTGGTCATGTAGAATCCCCCAATGTATATGTAATGCGGGCTCGCTCCCTTTTTCTTTGATTTAACATAATCGGAACCATTGCAAACCGGCAGCTCGCCATGAGGCTGACAAAGAAAAACATTAAACCATCATACCTCCAAAACCGTCTGATACAGAATTACCAGAGTGGTAAAATATTATAGGTCTGGTCCCCCTATGTATATGTAATGCGGGCTCGCTCCCGTTTCCTTTGATTTAACATAATCGGAACCATTACATACCGGCAGCTCACCATGTGGCTGACAAAAAAACTTTAAACCATCATACCTCTAACACTGTCTGATACAGAAATACCAGAGTGGTAAAATATTAAAGGTCTGATCATGTAGAATCTCCCAATGTATATGTAATGCGGACTCGCTCCCGTTTTCTTTGATTTAACATAATCGGAACCATTACATACCGGCAGCTCGCCATGTGGCTGACATAAAAACTTTAAACCATCATACCTCTAAAACTGTCGGATACAGAATTACCAGAGTGGTAAAATATTATAGGTCTGGTCATGTAGAATCTCCCATTGTATATGTAATGCGGGCTCGCTCCCGTTTTCTTTGATTTAACATAATCGGAACCATTACATACCGGCAGCTTGCCATGGGGCTGACAAAAAAAAACTTTAAACCATCATATCTCCAAAATCGTCTGATACAGAATTACCAGAGTTGTAAAATATTATAGTTCTGGTCATGTAGAATCTCCCAATGTATATGTAATGCGGGCTCGCTCCCATTTTCTTTGATTTAACATAATCGGAACCATTACATACTGGAAGCTCGCCATGTGGCTAACAAAAAAATTTTAAACATTATACTTCTAAAACTGACTGATACAGAATTACCAGCGTGGTAAAATATTATAGGTCTGGTCTTGTAGAATCCCCCAATGTATATGTAATGCGGGCTCGGTGCCGCTTTCTTTGATTTAACATAATCGGAACCATTACATACCGGCAGCTCGCCATGGGGCTGACAAAAAATTTCAAACCATTACATCTCAAAAACCGTCAGATACAGAATTACCAGAATGGTAAAATATTATAAGTCTGGTCTTGTAGAGTCCCCCTAGTATATGTAATGCGGGCTTGGCCCTGATTTCTTTATTTAATAATCACATTCCTGCAGCTCACCATGGGGCTGACAAAAAACTTTAAACCATCATATCTCCAAAACCGTCTGATACAGAATTACCAGAATGGTAAAATATTATAAGTCTGGTCTTGTAGAGTCCCCCTAGTATATGTAATGCGGGCTTGGCCCTGATTTCTTTATTTAATAAATCACATTCCTGCAGCTCACCATGTGGCTGACAAAAAAACTTTAAACCATCATACCTCTAACACTGTCCGATACAGAAATACCAGAGTGGTAAAATATTAAAAGTCTGATCATGTAGAATCTCCCAATGTATATGTAATGCGGACTCGCTCCCGTTTTCTTTGATTTAACATAATCGGAACCATTACATACCGGCAGCTCGCCATGTGGCTGACATAAAAACTTTAAACCATCATACCTCTAAAACCGTCTGATACAGAATTACCAGAGTTGTAAAATATTATAGTTCTGGTCATGTAGAATCTCCCAATGTATATGTAATGCGGGCTCGCTCCCATTTTCTTTGATTTAACATAATCGGAACCATTACATACTGGAAGCTCGCCATGTGGCTAACGAAAAAATTTTAAACATTATACTTCTAAAACTGACTGATACAGAATTACCAGCGTGGTAAAATATTATAGGTCTGGTCTTGTAGAAACCCCCAATGTATATGTAATGTGGGCTCAGTGCCGCTTTCTTTGATTTAACATAATCGGAACCATTACATACCGGCAGCTCGCCATGGGGCTGACAAAAAATTTCAAACCATTATATCTCAAAAACCATCAGATACAGAATTACCAGAATGGTAAAATATTATAAGTCTGGTCTTGTAGAGTCCCCCTAGTATATGTAATGCGGGCTTGGCCCTGATTTCTTTATTTAATAATCACATTCCTGCAGCTCACCATGGGGCTGACAAAAAACTTTAAACCATCATATCTCCAAAACCGTCTGATACAGAATTACCAGAGTGGTAAAATATTATAGGTCTGGTCATGTAGAAACCCCCAATAAATATGTAATGCGGCCCAGTCCTGTTTTCTTTGATTTAACATAATCGGAACCATTACATACCTGCCGCTCGCCATGGAGCTGACAAAAAAACTTTAAACCATCATATCTCCAAAACTGTCTGATAAAGAATTACCAGATTGGTAAAATATTATAGGACTGGTCTTGTAGAATCTCCCAATATATATGTAATGCGGGCTCGGTCCTGTTTTCTTTGATTTAACATAATCGGAACCATTACGTACCGGCAGCTCGCCATGGGGCTGACAATAAAAGTTTAAACCATCATATCTCCAATACCGTCTGATACAGAATTACAAAAGTGGTAAAATATTATAGGTCTGCTCATGTAGAGTCCCCCTATGTATATGTAATGCGGCTCGGTCCCGATTTCTTTATTTTATCATCACATACCTGCCAGTCGCCATGGGGCTGACATAAAAACTTTAAACCGTTATATCTCCCAGACCGTCTGATACACAATTACTAGAGTGGTAAAATATTATAGGTCTGTTCTTGTAGAATCCTACAATGTATATGTAATGCGGGCTCGGTCCCGTTTTCTTTGATTTAACATAATCGGAACCATTACATACCGGCAGCTCTCCATTAGGCTGCCAAAAAAGCTTTGAACTAGGGATGTGCCATATTAGATATTCGATTTGTGATATTAGTTACTTCCATATTAGTTACAAAGAAATATTAGTTAAAAAAACCAAATTTCTGTATTAGGTTTCATATTGGGTTTTCAGTTTCCAGTTTTGAGAAGTTTTGGGTAAAAATTTAGCCTTAAACTGATAAAACCCTGATTAAAATAGATTTATATCGATTGATAAAATATTAAAATTGAATATCTCAAAGATTTCATAAATGTTACGAAATTATTTGTTTATTTATTGCTGTTACAGTTATAATATTGAAATATAAATTGTATGCAAAATTATTACTACTGTTTTTAAAACAATCACAATGATATTAAATAGAGCTATTTTATAATTACTCGTACGGTAACAATTATTGTTATTTTGTAGCATATGGTAATATTTTTATAATATTTTATGTTCATAATAGGCCTACATAATGGAGAATGTGATATCTCATGTCCGGCGACCGCCTTGAATTGGCTAGAAATTATTACATGAGACAACTCTCGGATTAGTTTTAAATCATATTAGGAAAATTTATCACATTTATTTTGTTAACGCAAGCGATGACCTAACAGAAAGTCGAACTAAATATGTTGGTGTAAGGCAAACTTGTATTAGTATTAGTCAGAATCACATATTAGTTACTTTGGAAATCAATTATTTTTACATATCTAATATGAAAAACCTAATACTAATATATTCGGCCATCCCTACTTTGAACCATTATATCTCCCAAACCGTCTGATACACATTAACCAGAGTGGTAAAATATTATAGGCCTTTTCTCATTGTATCCCCCCGTATATAAAAAATTTCTTTATTTTGTCATCACCTTTATTTATAACATACTTTCAACCAAAAATCGAGGTTAGGATCAAATATATTTACAAGATAATGGCGGGAAAAAAGTGGTTTGAGGTTAGGAACAAACATGAGATGATGCAGCCATGTTGGATTTGAAGGGAGTGGCTAAGACTTGTGAGGCATGGTAGAAGGGGAATGAAGGGGAGTGAGGGGAGTCACCAATAAATTGGCAGATTCACAGAAGTGGGAAATAGGCCTACTTAGCTATTGTAGTAATATGATAGGTCCTATTGCTATCATTCAATAAGGCCTACTGTAGGCCTAATTTTAAGGATTATAGTTGAGTAGATATCAAAGATAAAACAAATTCCAACAAGAGGTTTTTTCAATGGATTTTGATCGCAACATAATATGCTAATCAGCAGGAAAAAAGTCTTTTTCTAATCTTTTTCCAAGATGGCCGCCACCAACCCCAAAAATATCATGAATAGATAGTGCAATGCTCCAGGTAGGCCTAGTCGGTACAAGTTCCGCAGAAGGAACACACCCACTCATATCTTGAGGACACGGTGGGAACTGGGGTTGAAGGGTGGGTGAATGAAGTATCAAAAGCCCGTAACCGAATAAGTTTAAAAATTTTGTTTTAATGTTTCTTCTTGTATTTCCTATAATAAAGAATTTATTTATTTAAAATTGATATATTGATAGTTCAATCACATGGATATATATTGAGATATAGAATTTTACAGTAATCGGTGTTAAATCGGTGGTACCCATTCTGGTGACGCCCTGAGTGGCACCATCAGGTACCGTGGGCGTCAACAGTGGCTGACTGCTGCAGCCCGCAGTGACGCCTTCGGCTTTCAGTGAACAACTTCAGTTCTCCACCAGGGGAGGCTGGGCGCGAAGGTAGGGTGGGCGGGGGTGTATTGACGACCAAGATGAGGGCCAATATGAGGGCCACCTTATCCCTTGAGGCCCTGTTCCAACATCCATTGGATAAAGGTATACCTTTGCCCACCCAGTCTAAGCTTGGCCGAACCTATTCTATCTACCTATTCCTCTTTCCTTTCACTTACCTTGTATTAATCTTCTAAAGGCTGTGAGCCTAAGGGATAATCCAAGGGAAGCTTCTTTTCCTTTCCTGTAGCCGTGCAAAAAGACAAAATACTGGCTGAAGTACCCTCACAGGATTTTCCTGTGGGGTGGAGCAACCCAGACTACCAATTCCCCCTACTAAAAAAAGAAAAAAGATGGCGGCCAAAATTGGCTAGCCAGTCAAAAGAAAGTAAGTACTTACCACCCATCAATTGTCAAGATGTACTAAATGACCAGATACCATTTTTATGATAATGGCCTTTCAGAGGCAATTAATGATGCTCTCTTCATAATTTGAGGGGGTGTTTCCACAAAAATTAAAAAACAATAATACGCCCAATTTTTAAGGATGGAATTTCTAGTTTACCTGAAAATTGGCATCCGATTGCAAATGTTTTTTCTACTTTTTTATAAATTCATGAACAAATATTTTCAATGAGATTGTTAAATTTTTTGTTTCGTTACAATTTATTGTCCAAGGAACAGTTTGATTTTGTTAAAAGGGAAGAACACACCAGGTCTTTTGTTTGACTTTGTCTCAAAAGTCCTTTCAGCCCTGGACGAAAAAAGTAAATCAAAAGGTGTATTTCTGGATCTACAAAAAGCTTTCGACTGCTTGGATCACTCATTAATATATGAGAGGCTTTTTAACCTGGGACTCCGGGGCCCGTCTTTAGATTGGATCAAGTTATTTTTGCAGTATCGCAGTCAATTAGTGTAGATAGATCATTTTCAATCAAAAAGCGCTATAGGGCTAGTATAATTCAGGATCCCCAAGGCTCTGTGTTGGGGCCCATTATTTACATTTTATATACAAATAGTATTTCTCGAACATTTTCTAGTATTAAACTAACAATGTATGGGGATGACAAAGCCATTCTTTTTAAAGATAATTTAATAGCAAACCTAGAAATTGACTGTTATTTGCAGCTAACCACCGTTTACCAGTACCTAAATAGTATTAATTTGCATGTCAATCCGGACAAGTCGAACTGTATATTTTTTAATACAAGAGGGAATAACGAACTATACCCTTCAATTTTTTGCATGATATCGAACTTCCGTGTACCCCTGAAACTAAATATCTTGGATTAATCTTTGATGCAATATTTTCTTGGTCTAAGCACATTAATGCGTTGTTCAAAATTATCTTCACAATTTCTTTGCTTCACAGATTTTCAAAATTTCAAAACCCTTTTCTAATGAAGTTAATTTATTTTCATTGGTAGAATCAAATTAAGGTACGACATTATTCTGTGGGGGTTTCCGTCACAATCAAATTTCTTTCGTGTTTTTAGATTGCAGAAAAGAGCGATCCGCATCATGGCTGGAGTTTGCAGAAGATCACCTCGCCGGAATATTTTTCAATCTGGAAATTTTAACGCTACCTTCAATTTATATTTTCTAAATTTTACAATAAGTTTACCATAAGTTTAAAGTAATGACAGCAACAACCACTGCAGATATTCATTATTATAATATCAGGCAAAGGCACTATCATAAGCGGTTCCCGTGTTGGGCCGGGACAGAATGTCCAACAGTATCCCCTGCTTGTCGTAAGAGCCAACTAAAAGGGGAGGGGGGCGCACTGGTCCTTTTTCGCGTCTCCTTTTCACAATTCCATTCTCCGGTTCACTTCAATAGCCCGGTTGTTTTTTCTAAATCATTCCGGCCTATTTTCCGGGGTGACTCTGTGTTCTTCAGCCTCCATTGCGCTGGAGGTCTAGGACGAGCAGAGGGTACAGCTTAAAAACTGGGTTCTGCACCTCCCAGGCTGCCGGATAGTACAGGGGCCCGGGTCAGCCCAGCCAGCTGACCTGGCTGCCCTATCAGCCGGCGAAAATCCCTTTGGCCGTGGCGGTGCCGGTTGGCGACCGGATAGGGCCCTGCTGCGGTCACGGGGGGGCTCTGCCGAGGCCACTGCTCGTCTGGGACCGCCGGTGTTTTGGAGGCGGTCGAACACGGATATAGTTTCTCTGGTGATGGGTCGGTCTGACTTTCTCATCGGGGTACGTTTTGGGGGTCAACGCCCAGTCTTGGGGGCCAATCCAGACAACATGGCAAGTGCAGACAAAAAAACGATTCAAAAGGTGCACGAATCAAAACGGGGTACCCTAACCCCAAAAAACACCCAGCAGGATTCTCCTCTGAGTGGGCTTGACGACGGGGTGGCAAGCCCCTTCGAAAGAAGGTCTCGACTCACGAGATCGCCACCAGTCCGGGTCGCGACACCTGCCTCATCGGTGGCCAGAACATCCGCGGCCATTGAGAGGGCACCCACTGAGGACAACGAGCCGATGAATGCCGACTCGTCTCCCTTTGACGCGGTCATCGCGCTCGCCAGGCAGCAGGAGGAGGAGCACCTTAAAAAGTGCTTCGACACCCTGGCTGTAATGAAGGCTGCGACCGCCCGGCAGAAGAACATTAGCAAGGACGTGCAGGATGGCATTGTCCAATTGGAGGCCAGTCTGCAGCACATTGTCCAGCTGAGGAGGTCGTGGCAGTCTTGTGAGACGGTGGCCGCGTCGACCCAGACGACTCCATCGCTGCGGGTCAAGGCTCAGCCGGCCGGTGGAAAGCGAGCCGCTTCTAGCCCCGCCCAACCGGAGGCAGAGAAAAAGCCGAAGGGAGACGGTCCAGCGGAGAAGTCGGACTCCGAAGCATGGACCGAGGTCGTTAAGAGGAAGGGTAAGAAGAAAGACCCTCTTCCAAATCCTAGAAGCCAGCCTGGCACCCAGGACAAGAAGAAGACGCCGAGGAAGAAGTCCCGCAAGCAGCGGCCGGACGCTCTTCTCATCAAGCCGTCGGAGGGGAAATCCTACGCCGACGTGCTGGGCGAAATTCGCAGTAAAGCGAAGCCCGATGAGAAGGGCGCCGTCATCAAGGGCATGAGGAAGACCCGAGCCGGCGATCTTTTGGTCGAGCTCGGTGACGCCTCCAAAAGTAAAGCCGCCTTCAGCGAGGACTTGCAGACCATCTTGGGGGCGAACGCGACCGTCCGCGTTCTCGAACCCAAGTCGACGCTGGAGGTGAGGGACCTTGACGAGCTGACGACCGAGGCGGAGGTGACTGCTGCCGTCAAATCCGCCATCGGCGACAGCGTCGAGGTGAAAACCTTCCTCTCAAAGGCGAACGCTCGGGGTCAGAAGGTGGCGATCCTCACGCTGGGAGCCAGGGCAGCTGCGAAGCTCCTGGAGAAGGGCCACCTGAAAGTCTGGTACGTGAGCTGTCGGGTGCGCGAGAAGCTCGTGGCCTCCAGATGTTTCAAATGTCTGGGGTTCGGTCACGTAGCTAATCGCTGCCCTGGACCCGATATAAGCAAGCTCTGCTTCAAGTGCGGCGGCCAGGATCACAGGGCCAGCGCATGCAATGCAGCGTTGTCATGTGTCCTGTGTACAGAAGCCGGCTTGAAGGGCAACCAGGTCAAGCATTCCGCTGGGTCTGGTCGTTGCGGGCAGTACAGGCGGGCCATCCAGGAGCTTCGCCAAACACAAAAGAAATGATCAGTGTTCTGCAACTTAACATGCAGAGGAGCAGGACAGCAAACGACTTGCTGTTCCAATTCGCCACGGAGCAGGGCGCTGACCTACTGCTTCTCAGTGAGCAGTACCAGAACCGACGCTCCGCGCAGTGGTTCTCGGATCCCTCCGGCACTGCGGCGATATGGATCTTGGACCTCGGGAAGGTGCCTGTTCTCGATTCCGGATCGGGCAACGGCTTCGTTTGGGTGAGGAGCAGGGATTTCACCGTCTTCTCCTGTTACCTCACGCCTAACCAACCGATCGCAGACTACCGCCACATGGTCGATTCCATCGAGGATAAGATCATGAACACCTCTGGCGGGGTCATAGTCGGTGGCGATTTTAACGCCAAAGCCGTGGAATGGGGTTCCCCGCGGACCGACACTCGAGGACGTTACGTCCTCGAGTCGGCTGCCAGGTCGGGCCTCTGTATCCTCAACACGGGCGGCATTTCCACCTTTCGCCGTCTGGGGTGCAGAGAGACGATCCCTGACATATCCCTTGCCTCTGAAGGGATTTTCCAGCGGATCTCCGACTGGCGTGTCTGCGAGGACTACTCCTCCAGCGACCATCAGGCGATCCTTTTTAAGGTCCTTCCCGAGGGCGCGCGCTTGCGCGCTGAACCTGCTCCTCTGGCTCGACGCTGGAACATCAGCCGTCTGAGCAAAGACACATTTAAAGAAGTAATTAAAGACCAGAGCATTGTGAATTTCGCAAGTGCCGAAGATCTGGCAGCATCGACGATGCGACTCATCGCGACCGCGTGTGAGCAGTCGATGCCCGGAGTTTCCCGCCACCACAGGAAGAAGCCGGTTTACTGGTGGACGCCTGAAATCGCGGAACTCCGGAGGAGATGCCTTGGTCTCCGACAAGCTGCGCAGCGAGCCAGGAACCGCCCTGATGCAAATGCCAGATCGGCCGAGCACAGAGCGGCCCGCCGAGAGTACTCCGTACTCCGCTGCGTACTCCGCGGTGCCATCAACCGGAGTAAAGTCAGGTGCTGGAAGCAGCTGTGTCAGGATATCGACAACGACCCCTGGGGGATGGGCTACAAACTAGTAACCCAGAAGCTAGGGGCTCGCTCACCACCTGCGGTCATGGAACCACAAGCCATGGCCGCCGTCGTCGATACACTGTCTCCCAGCCACCCAGTTCGGCCAGTCAGGGAATTCGGAGAGGTAGGCGCCTTCCCAGTCTTCCGGGAAGAGGAACTCACCGCCGCCGTCCGATCCCTACGACCCAGAAGAGCGCCCGGTCCCGTTGGCATTCCGGCGGAGGTGCTCAAGCTCGCTGCGGAGGTTAATCCAAGACTTCTGCTCGATATGTTCAACGCGTGTCTGGCGGAGGGCGTTTTCTTTTCTTCGTGGAAGGTAGCCCGCCTTGTTCTTATCCCCAAGGCGAAGAGTACACCGGGGACCCCTTCTTCTTTCCGACCCCTGTGTATGCTCGACACGGCCGGGAAAGTGCTGGAAAAGCTTTTGCGCGTCAGGCTGACCGAGGCCATCGTCTCTGCGGGGAACTTGTCCCCGCAGCAGTACGGCTTCAGATCCGGTCGCTCTACCATCGACGCTATCCAGGAGGTAGTTGAGGCAGTGCGGAGGGCGGAGGACCACAACCACTGGTCGCGCCGCATGGTCCTTCTCGTCACGCTCGACGTGAAGAACGTTTTCAACTCCGCCAGGTGGAGCGATATGCTGTGGGCGCTTGAGCATACGTTCCAAGTTCCCTCCTACCTCCTGCGTATGATCGAGGCTTACTTGTCAGACCGCGTTCTGTTGTACGACACGACCGAAGGTCAGCGGCGCATTCCCATCACTTCCGGGGCTGCGCAGGGGTCCATCCTCGGACCAGATCTCTGGAACGTGTCTTACGACAGCTTGCTGAGGCTAGACATGCCCGATGAGACCCGCCTCGTTGGCTATGCTGACGACGTCGCTGCCTTGATCGCTGCGAGGAACGTCGAGCAGGCAAAACTGAGGCTCAGCGTAGTAATGGCCAAGGTCAACGGGTGGATGCGAGACCACGGCTTGTCCCTGGCTGTCAGTAAGACGGAGATCGTCGTCCTCACCAAAAAGAGGATAAACACCGTGTTCCCGGTGCAGATAGGTGACGTCACACTCGAGACTAAGCCTGCTGCAAAGTACCTGGGAGTCATGGTCGACAGCAGACTGTCTTTCGGCGAGCAGATCCAGCGCGCCGCCGACAAAGCCGCTAAGGGTGTCGCTGCCCTTGGTAGGCTTATGCCCAATGTCGGCGGTCCTCGTTCCTGCAAGCGCCGTCTGCTCATGACTGCCGTCCAGTCAGTCTTGCTGTACGGGGCAGAGGTATGGGCTCACGCACTCGAGAAGCGAGTCTTCCGAGACCGGCTTGCCCGAGTCCAGCGTCGAGGAGCTCTGCGGGTCGCTTCGGCTTACCGCACAGTCTCCGAGTTTGCTGTGATGGTGATCGCCGGAGTCATCCCCGTCCTCTTCCTCGCGAGGGAGAGGCAGGCGATTTACCGGAGGAGGCCTGAAGTGGGCCGGGAAGCAGCTGCCAGGGGAGAGCGCGATCGCAGCTTCGACTCCTGGCAGCGTGACTGGGAAGCCGAGCCGAGGGGACGTTGGACCTT
The DNA here is from genome assembly GCA_035578135.1 of Flexamia atlantica. Lineage (NCBI taxonomy): Eukaryota > Metazoa > Arthropoda > Insecta > Hemiptera > Cicadellidae > Flexamia > Flexamia atlantica. The sequence continues at coordinate 15,402,421 of JAQJVK010000007.1, forward strand.
CAAGCTCGTACCTTCCGTCCGACCATGGGTGGAACGGCAGCACGGCGAGGTCGATTACTACGCGACCCAGTTTCTTTCTGGGCACGGGTACTTCCGAGCCTATCTGCACCGGATGGGCAAAGTCGCCAGCCCGGACTGTCTGTATTGCCCCGGCATCCCAGACACGTCCGAGCACACCTTCTTTCAGTGCGACCGTTGGCACGTCCGCCGAGCCTCGCTTTCATCTGAGATCGGCGTGATCGTCAGCCCAAACAACATCGTCGGAGCTATGCTCCAGGGAGAGGGCAACTGGAACTGTGTCAAGCACTACGTCCAGGCCATTCTTCGGGCGAAAAAGGTCGACCTCGATCGGCCTTAATCCTCAGCATTTCCCCACGGAGGTTGCCCTAGCGGCGTAATATAAAAGGCCTAGCCCGAAGTAATGTGTGAAACAGTTCCAGGCTAGTGTCCTCGGTGCCGAGGGAGGTGGTTTAGTCGGTAGTTCACGGGACATCGAGCTCGTGGGAGTCCGACACTACTGAGGGGACAACGAGCCCCTCAGTGTGCGTAAACGCATTCCACCTCCTACCCAAAAAAAAAAAAAAAAAAAAACTATCATAAGCAAACTGCACATTGATTGGAATTAGCCGCAATGCTACCTCAAAATATTGGGCCTAAATTATTCAACAAATTACCTAAAAATATTAAATTATTAAATTCAGGATCAAAATTCAAAATTCTTTTAAATAGGCCTAAATACCTTTTGGAGCGTGCCTGTTACTCAATAAATTTTGTGAATAAGCAAGTGTTATATGTAGACAAATTAAATACAATTAATAAATTCCTATTATATAGAAGATTTTAATATTAATTTTGACAATTGCAATGCAATAGTATAATTGTCCTACTACAATAAAATATATAGATTTAGATTTTGAGGTAAAATAAAAACAAAACTTACAGAAATTTACTAAGATGAATTTTTAATGTTTTTTTCCCGAACCTAATATAATTCTTTGAAAACACACCAAATATTAATTAAGGTCCAAGATTGTATAATAATTGACTAAACAACTAAGAAAAGAGAAAATGATGTTTATATCGTTCAACTACATTTTTTTTTGTCCCATAAAATAATTATTTAATTTATTACTATAATATATGTAATCTTTCAATAAGGACTGAAGGAATTTAAAGATTTTTATTTGATGTAGTTTTTTATTGAAAGCGACAACATTATTCTTATGTCCTTAAATAATGGCATCGGTTTATTTAAGTTCCAAAGTTTAAACAAATAATATCCATAAGCCCAACGAAGTGGCAGTTTATAAGATACAAACCTAACAACAAGGAATTATGATTGGTAATCACTGTTCTTTGGTACATGGAGTGAAAATATTGATCATATATATTTCAACTGCTTGTTATATTGGTACAGAAACAATTATTGTGACTTGACAGGAAAAGCGGTCGACGGCAGTAGAAGACTGCAGCTACTGTCACTGACAGGACGCAGGAAAAATATAATTCCTTTTTTCCCCAGTCCCGTAGGCCGGGTGGCGAGGTGACCCTTCCTAATTCTCCTTAATGACCGGCGCGGTTTGATGCTTTCAAAAGTACCCGAAATTCCGGCACGGTTCGAGTACGCCCAAATTGTGATCCCAAATTTTTGGGGGACAGGTGCTCCCTTGCCTCCCCCTCCAAATTACGCCTATGTATTTCTTTATTTCAAAAGTACAAGCCTGCACATTAGTGTCAACTTAATATCTAAACAATTAATTAACTTAATTCTAAAAAACTTACTCTACAAACAGAATTATCCTTATTCTAATTATAGCAGTTAATTTCTTTTTTCATTAACTTCAAGCCAAGAAAAACATTATTTTTAGTTTCAAGGAAAAAACTCAGAAAAAGAATAGTGTGGATGGTCTATTAAGAACAATTTTAATTTAGTCTTAAATTTTTTTTATTAGTTTCTTTTTTTATTTCATTAGGTATTATTTTGAAAAATTTAGCAACCATGAATGAAGGTTTTTTTTTGGAAAAGAGATAATTTGTGCTCTTGAATGTCAAGATCATTTTTATTTTGTGTATTGTAAGAATGGATATTTGAACACATTTTAGTTTTCTGTAAGTTATTTTTTAAATAAATAATACAGTCAAATATATACTGATCAAAAACTGTTAATATTTCTAAATTTTTACAAGAATCTCTAACATGATCATCTGGTTTAAGCTTTAGCATAATTCTGATTGCTCTTTTTTGCAGAAGTAAAATCTTATTTAAATTAGCATTACTTGTGCTCCCATATAAAATTAATCCAAATGCAATATGTGAGTGAATGTTGGCATGATATTATTTTTAAAACCGGTAAGTTGCATACATTTACCATGCTTTTCAAGACATAAATTCTAGAATTAATTTTCTTGATTATATTTGAACATGTTTGTCCCAATGTTAACCATAAGTTGTCTGCTGCTGTCTTCAAGCATGTTAATTTGTGATTTGTCTTAATGCTTGGTATAATTGGCAAATTTGCTGTACTGAAGCATTCAATAAAGAATTTATTTATTTATTTATTTCTAAGCCTAACAATTTGGAACTAATAACTTGCTCTAATGGCTCGTTTTCAATATAAATATTAGGTTTAGATTAAATAATTCTATTCTGCCGTATGGTTTCAAAGCACATGAATTTAGTTTTTAGTGTATTTAAAAACAAAGAATTGATCTTGAAACAATTTTGAATATTTATAAGTTGAGCTTATAAGTTCAGTTGAAGCTTGCTTTTTCAAGATCATTTACATTTTCAGATGATAAAATTAAATTTGAATCATCCGCATAAAGAATAAGTTTACTCTTAATGTTTTCAATATTTGTAAGTGTTTTTGGAAAGCCTTGAAGATAGCAAAGAAATAGTAAAGGTCCAAGAATTGAACCTTGGGGAACCCCAGTCCTAATTTCCAATTTTTCTGATTGAAATTTAGTGACTTTATTGTTAATTTCATGAGATATTTCTACGATTGGAACCGATTACAAAGATATGATTGAAACCAATTTAAAGCAGCGTCTTTGATGCCAAAGGATTCTAATTTTTTAAGTAAGACAGGATGTGAAATAGTGTTGAATGCTTTTTTTTTAATTGGCCTTTCCCCATTGTCAATTAAGTATATTAAAAATTCAACAAATTCAGCTGAGGCAGACACAACTGATTTACCTTTCCTGAAGCCATGTTGTTCCGCATCAAATAAATTACTCCGTTCTAAAAAATTTACCAGCCTGTTATACATAGCTTTTTCAAAAATTTTAGAAAATGATGGGAGCATCGAAACATATCCCTTCCCTTTGACCAGGGCCGTCCCTAGGGTTGGCGGCGCCCGGGGCAAACGTGGTCGTGGCGCCCCCCCCTCCCAGCATTAGTCGCATATGTTAGCTTTTTGCGCTGCCACCAATACTTACACAGCTTACGTTTACATGTATATTAAAGGGTAATTCTAGGACTGCAAAAAATTAAGAACATCAATCGGTTCAGAATGTATTTCAAAAGAAAATGAATAAATGAATTACAAATAGGTATTCCCTCTCACTCTTAACTACATCACTGTGATTAACTAACTGTTTCTGTAACAACAGTCACTAGCAACAACAACAGTAACAAATGACTACATCACCCACTACCGCGCCCTGAATCCCGACTCAAGTCTCGACTAGTGATGCCAGACAGGACAGGATTAGTCATTATTTTACCTGCCAACTGCATAAAAAATTCCCGCTTTTACCCGGGTTTTCGGCAATAATCCCCGCAAGTACCAAAAACCGGGTAATTACCCAAAAAACCACCTAATGACTTTCAAAACACTCAAAACCTGGTAGTTTCCTTAAAATTACTTGGTAAGGAGGGAAACCTTACATCCCTAAACTGGTCACTATTATATCAAAATATATCTATTGGAGAACTTCAAGACTCAAAACCATGAAAACAAATTATTTTTCTCATCTCTCATCTCACATGAACAATGGATATTTGCAAAGCAAATCATGATTCAAAAATCCCCGGCTTTAACCATTTTTCATGTATTTAGGATGCCGGGTAAACCCCCGGTTTTACCCGATTTTTCTTAATTCTCTCAAAATCCCCGAAGGGCCTTTAAAGTACCCGAAAAACAGGCAAATACCCGGTTTCTGATAACACTGAAACCAATAAAATCACACCAAATACATATTACTAACTAAAAAAACTAGAGATAAACAACAATTGTAGCTCGTCCAAAACACCCGGTTTATTTTATATTCCGGTTGTTGGGTAAATCCCCGTAGCCCAAGACTAAAACCCCCGGTTTTTTCTTAATCCCCGCCAAATCCCCGACGGCCTCCAAAATACCTGAAAACCGGGTAAATACCCGGTTTTTGGCAACACTGGTCTCGACAAGTTTGACAGCAACAGACGATTGAATGTGCGCGCAACCAAGGCCCCACTTGGCGCAACTTGCATAGTACCGACACTGTTATTATTTCATAGTTCATACTATATTTTCATTAATGATACTTATAGTTAGGCCAGCCATATTTTCAAAGGGTCAAACCGGGACAACTAACCAAGGGTACTCCATTATATGCTCTCGGTGGAGGAGGCACACCGGGCGGTTTGGGGAAATTGGTTAACCCCCAAGAAGAGGGGGGTTCGGGGGCCTCCCCCGGAAATTTTTGAAATTTTTGGAGCAAAATGGGTAGTTCTAGTTAGTTTTTGCAGTAAAAATTAACTTCAAGCAGACCTATTTTGTGTCCAGATTATTGAGTCAAATTAATAATTTTTAGGTAAATATATTCTGAGGTAAAATTTAATTTTTGAACAAACTTATAATCTGGTAAAAATTTATAAAAGTTTTAAAGGAAAATTGTAAATTTTAATGATTTGAAAAAAACTTGTTTTTACTTTTTGTTTAGTGACAGTGCAATTTTTATTATGGTAAATTTAGGACTGTATAACTGGCGCCAATTCTTGGGGCCCACGCCGTCCATAAGACTAAAATGTTAATTTTAGCATTGGGTTTATGGACGGTGTGGGCCCCAAGAATTGGTGCCAGGTATAAATACTTTTTAACAAGGCTAATAATAATTCATAACATTAAAGAGTAATTACAATCAATTAATTTTAATTCAATGGAAAATACAAATACTTTTATGCAAATGGAACACAATATCACAATCTAAAAACAAAAATACGTATTATATAAGTATTTTTTTCTTGTTTTTGTTGGGATTTAAAATTTTTACAGTTGCTCCCAAACAATTCATATTTCGCACGCAGGTATGAACTTTTTAAAACGTATTTGGTCTTTTTAAATTTTTCATAAAGTTCTGGGCAAGAGATACCATAGTATAATGTTAAGAATAATTTCTAGGTACAGCCTCATTTTTCAGATTCGTATTCCTATTTATTAATGCCATACCTTCACAATTCATGCAAATCTACAAGATTGCAAAAAAATTTTCCGCGGCACGGCGCCCCCTCTGCCGCGGCGCCCGGGGCAGCTTGCCCCGGTTGCCCCCCCCTTCGGACGGCCCTGCCTTTGACAGTTGCATATCTTCCCCTTTGACAGTATATCTTCCCGTTGACAGTTTAACGAAGGTTTATCCATGCCAATGCTTTAAGTATTTATTATTCATTACTTATAAAGGGCCTGTGTTAAAAACAATACCATTGATTGTAAATTGTTCTTTAATCCACAGTCAACAAATAAATATTTACATAATCAAACTTTAGGAAATTATATTTAACCCAACTCTTTATTTAAAACATTCACATATCATGATAGCCGAGAATAACCGCGTACCTAGAATGCTATAGCATTAGCCTACATTGTGCTGTTCTTTGTTTGGTTTATAGAACACATGTATTTTTATTTTGTTTTATTTTATTGAACTTTTTAATTTCCACTCATACATGTTTTGTCAAAGAATTTTAGAAATTATATATCACTTATTTTTTTATGGGGAAATAATGTTGTGACGAATGTTTGTGGGTGAGTGGGTAGGTAGGTCTGGAACCGAGGGCTAATTTATAATTTAATGGGGGGGGAATTGAATTTTGGGGGGACTCGCGCTATTGCCTTTGGGGGGGGATGGGCACCCCTGTTCATATCTCAAAAATTGAATCATTTGGGATTTATTCTTAGTGTGCAGATAAGTTTTTCATAGCCTTTCTTGCTTTTTTCAGAAGATGAATCCTGGCAAAAAATCACCCAGCATGGGTACACCATCGATGTACTCACACATCACAACCAGGTCATCAGCAAATCTCAAGTCTACTCGGTCCATGAGATCAGTACGTCTGCCTTGGTACCAACGTCCAATACTAACAGATGCCTACTTTCTTGATATACAGAGGGGCTCGTTATTTTTCTCCACTTATTCCTTGGTAAGATTACAAGAATATATGTTGTACAAGGTAAAATCAAGGTATGTTAGGGGTATGCGAAAACTCAAGTATTGAGATGTTTCGACCTGTGTTCATGCTACTCGACTAAAATTTTGCAAAACACTTGAATTTTCAAGTCCAAAACATCAGAAAAAACAACTGAAAATAATAAACTAATAATTACAAAAGCCACCATAAACATACGCATACGCATAACTCAGCATACGCTGATTGTTAACGAGAATCTGTTTTCTCGTTTTTGGGAGCAGTCATCTCTGTTACTCCCTCCGTTTTTTGGAAATCAGTACAAACATACGAATTCACAAACGAGTTTTTCACAGATCTAACATCATCTTAAAGCATCACCTTAAAAATTATGTTGGTTTGCTTGAATTATTAATGTGGTTTTTAGGTGTTAATACGAGGTACAGTCAAAAAGTTCCCAGAATGAATTTTTGTAGACATATAGCGCGATCTTCAGTGGGAAATTTGTCTTGCAGTAGTTGGTACGACTCCTGGGGAGGGGATATCGGTAGTAGGAGTATAGCTGACTTGCCGTAGTGCAGCATAAGTGCTTTTTGTGTACTTGCAAGTCTACGTTATCAATTTTTGAAAAAAGGAATTTCATGAACAGCACGCGGACATTGTTCTGTTTTACTTAGAAAATCGCCCAGTGAGACTCATGAGCTATTAATTCAGGGGGGAATAATTTAATTTCAAAGCAGTGTCATGTTGAGAGTTTAATAATGTATGGGGGGTACATTTCCAGCTGCGGGCTGTTTCTCGAGCGGGTTTAGGCCCTGCCTCCTGTGACATCAAAATGGCGTAGGCATTTTTTCAAGGGTGTACAATTCCGATACCTCTCTTGGTGCATTCTTATTCTTAAATTCATAGCCTATAAAAAATGCAAATTAAATGTTTGTATAAGATGTGTTTATTTATTTATTTATTTATTTATTTACATGCATTATAACAGGTTTAAACCCAATTACAATAATGCAGTTCATATATATATATATATATATATATATATATATTACATAAATGAATACGGTGAAAATGTCCACATCTTGAATAAATAAATTAATGTCCATTAGATGTACTGGAGGTAACTGAATCACAAACATATAGGCTACAGTAAAATATAAGTTGAATAACATTCTTTAATATAAATATACATAAACATGAATTTTTAAAGATTCAAGCAGAGTAGGCCTACGGAGAGAAATTATGACACAGCAGAAACGCTCGCACGAGTTAACATATGAGTCAAAACAATTTACTGAGAGGCTACCTCAGCCATCACGACAGGTCTGTGCAGGACAAGGATATTGTTTGTTATCTGTCAAATGATTGGAAATAAGATAAAGATTTATTTTTGAAAGAGTCAAGACTATCACTAAAGATATCCGCAGAATCTGGTAATTCATTACGTTGTCTCACTATTTCTAACAATGGCGAGAAATGGTGAATATTGGTGCGGGAGAACGGAATATGAAAAAGATTATGGTGTCTATTACGAAAAGGTGGGACACGAAAGCCAATTTTCTGCAGAGTTTCAGGATCGTCAATGAGCCCTCGACACAACTTGAATAAATATAAGGATTGCAACATTTTACGCCTAGTTTCCAGTTTTTGAAAATCAAACATTTGTAACAACTGAGAATACGAAATTAAATGAGGATAGTACCCATTACTTCTGAAAAATAAATATCTTAGGAACCGTACCTGAACTTTTTCAATATAATTTTTAAAAACTGCAAAATGTGGGTTCCAAATTACACAGGCGTATTCTAAGTGAGAACGAACTAGAGTAAAAAATAAATTTTTGAGCGTTTTCATGGAATTAAAATTTTTCCCTTCCCTCATAATTAAGCCCAAGTTTCTAAAAGCTAAACTAACAGTTTTGGAAAAATGATTTGAAAATGTTAACTTACTATCAAGAAGAACACCCAATCGTTTATCTCATCTATCCTCTGCAACGCAGCCCCATTTAGTGAATACTGACAAAACAAAGTATTGATTTTTCTAGAAAAAGTCATTACAGAACATTTGGAAGTATTAAAAAATAACTTGTTTTGATTTAACCACCCATTCACCGCATTTAAATCGCTTTGTAAGTCATTCGCGTCTTGTTGAGTTCTAATGGTTTTGTACAACTTCAGGTCATCTGCATAAAGAAGCACATGAGAATGTGAAACTGACTTAGCTACTCCGTCCATAACTAGATTGAAGATAGAAGGGCCTAAATTTGAACCTTGAGGAATACCGGAAGTTACAGTGTAGCTTTCAGACGTCACTCCTTGAAACCACACAAATTGCCGCCTATTACTAAAATACGATGTAAAAAGCTTAAGTAAATTCTCAGACAGACCGTAGTAACTAAGTTTTCTCAAGATTACTGCATGATCGACTTTATCAAAGGCCTTTGCGATGTCGGTGAAAATTGCATCTACTTGATCACCGGCATCCAGGTTTTGGGACACGTGCTGCACAAAATTGAAAAGGTTAGTAACGGTTGATCGACCGGGAAAAAACCCATGTTGGCTGTTTGACAGAAAAGGAGAAATATTTCGAAAAATTTTATCATGCAATATAATCTCGAAAACCTTAGCAGGCGTTGCTAAAACGGCTACAGGGCGATAATTTGTTATACATTTTCGGCTATCCTTTTTATGAATTGGAGTAACTTTTGTGAGCTTCCAAAAGTCAGGAAAAGTATGAGTTTGCAAAGATAAATTGAAAATATGAGTGAGCGGTTTCGCTAAGACGTCTGCACAACCCCTGACAAGATACTGAGGCAGCATATCAGGCCCAGCCGATTTCTTAGTTTTTAGTTTATTCAATATACCCAGTACATAATCATAATCCAGGGGAGTCAAATTGATATGAAGCGAACTGATAATATCAGGATCAGTTAGGGCTTAGGGGTGTTGTAGGAGATTAAATGTTTTAGCGAATTTCCTTAAAGGAATAAGCTATTACGGTAGTACTCATGGTAAGACCTAAGTCCGAGACCGTGTTAACTTTTCATTTTGGGGTCCCCAGAAGCAAAAAACACCATTCGTTCGAATTTTTATATATATATCTATATATCTATATATATATGTCTGTTAACACGATAGCGGCCGTAAATATGATCCGATCTTAATGAAATTTGGTATAGACGTATAAAGTGGTTATCACTCGGACGAGTTTGTGAACCAGCCCAATCGGACCACCGAAAGGGGGGGTAAAGGGGGATAAACCCCCCCAAAAATGGGTTTTTTGAGTTTTTCACATAGAAAAATAAAATTTATCAAATTTTTGTTGGCACCATTGAATTCAGCTCAAAAAAACAAACAATTTAGTATTTTGAATTACTGCTCTATGTCCATTTGTTACCGAGATATTGAAAGTGGTAAACACAGTACGTTGTCTCAATGTTAACCTTATGGGAAATAAGTAAAATTCTATATTTCGCTTATTTCTCAATATATCTTGATAAAACTTGGTAAATGGCTTCTTCTAGTTCAGATCTACTAAATATTGAATTAAAACCAACCAGTTTAAACATACCTGTAGCAGCAAACCTGCATACTCATTCCCCATGTTATTCTTATGGAGCTTACAAAAACATGTCAAATCTCACTATGTTGGATTGAAATATGTTGTTTTGCACTTGAAATTCGCTGAGTATGCAGGTCTGCTGCAACGGGGGTATTTTTAGATGTTGCTTATCCAATTCAGGCTTTAAATTTCCTTAGATTTACCATGGAATTGTATTGCTTTTCAATCCGTGTTTTACATTATAAAATAAAGGTGATGTCTATCGGTCTGCTTGACTGTAATTTGTAAAATTATTGACGTGATTGAGCTGAAATTTTGCATTATTGTTAACCGTGCATCTGCCCAATCCATAGGCCTATTCCCAAAACCCCTTAAGGCTATACACCTTTAGGCCTCGAAAGTATTGCAAAAAAAGCATACCTGCCATTTAATAGTTAAGCCATTGACATATTTAGAACATCATTAACATCATTCCTGTCCCTAAGAATAAGGGAAGTAGGGAAACTTACGGCCAATTGCAAATCCATCAGTTTTCTCTAAAATATATGAAAAATGTTTTCTTGCCCAATTTTGTCAATATTTAGAACAGAGGTATATTTTGAAGTCATACCTGCATGGGTATTTGATATTACCTACTCTTGACGGGTCACGGGAGAGTCCCACACTCTTCTGTAACCTATCAAAAATCTGCACCAATGTTCATAGTGGGCTCTGCATTGAGATGGATAACACTACGAAAACCTTAAATTTAGTCTTTGCTAGAGGGCAGGAAGCAGCTGTTGGTTGTACGAAATAACAGGGTGCAATGAGCAACTCTCCCTGGCTCACGGTTAGGCATGGTGTTCCACAAGGATCATCCTTGGGCCTTATCCTGTTTATCTTATACACTAATGAGATAACTCTAAACATACCAATGTCTGCACTAACTCTGTTTGCTGATGGCCCAAGTGCTGTGGTGAATGCCAAAAAGTAAAAACCAACCACAGATGGGACTTGAGAATATTATGGCACAGTTATCTCACTGGTATACCATGAATGGCCTAAAGTTCAATACAAAACTCACTAAAAAAAGAGAAAAAAAATCCACTGTTCTTAAAAATAGGATGCTCAAGTCATTCTGTGATTGAATGAAATAAATTGCACAGACATTGTTAAGTTTTTGAGTCTGACTGTAGATAAAGATTTAAAATGGAATGACCACATATCTAAACTTTGTAAACAATTAGGAACAGCCCGCTCTGCAATAGGAACTGTGCCCCCTGAGGTGGATTCAAAAGCAATAAAATCCAATATACTACTGACATTACTTACACACTCATATGAAATATGGAATTGTATTCTGGGGTTTCTCTATTACAGTTGGTAGAGTATTCAAAGTGCAGAAGAGGATTGTACGTCTGATCTCAAACGCCAGAAACAGAGACACATGTACAGCTAGAGATAATGACGCTTCTGACTCTATATATTTTTGAGGTGGCAATTTTCTTTAGATCCAACCAGCACCTAATGCAGGAATATCACCAGCAACACCATACAATACATTAAATCAGGGGTTTTTTATAGTGGTTTCCAAACTTTTTGGCTTGCGACCCACCAACGATTCTAAAGATTTTCACAACTCACCATACATTTATATAAATGTATATATATCCATCAAACCCAACGAGAAATAAGACAGTAAAATTTTACATATAACATCATAGACAAGGTCTACCATGCTATTATATTTGTATTGCAAGAAAATCATGCCGTCTTATCATGTAATTTGCATCTTGATTGTTGTATATCAATATTAAATTGTTTATATTTGATTGAAATATGGAAATAAATAATCAGTCCTTGATTTTTAAAATCAATCACTTAAGATCAATTAAAATTTATGGTGTTTTAGTAAAAAAATGTATCTTAAAAGCTCTGGAGTGTTTTGATTCAGCAATATGTTATATTTATAAATAAATTGCACATTTCAACATTTCACCTTTCCCAGGGCAGAAACATGAGAAGACCAACATTGAAAATATTTCCAAATTATGTTTCACATTTTTTCACTTTTGGCTCTTTTATCAAAGAAGTAAACTTTTATAGGTCCATACATTTCACAAGACCCAGCCATGTATTATTCTTTGGGAGTATTACACACAATGAGCAAGAAATGTAATTCTGATTCTTGAATGATGTGTTTTAGGTCTCGTTCCTAGATTGCATATTTTTAAAGGGGTGTTCTCACCTTTGTGTTTGTTCTGGGTCTAGTCAGTATTTTATACACAGGTTGTACAACCGATATTCAAAACCGAGAAACGATATGTATCGGATCTGAATCTCACCTTAGGGCTTAACTGATTCTGGCAAGTAGTTGGGAAATGACTGGCAGTAAAATGCCTCCGTCATTAATGTTCTTACAATGTATAGTCGAAACTTAAATTCGACTCATGGAAAAGAGTGTTCTTTTAAATAAAAAATATTTACAACATCTTTTCTCAAGTTATAGCATGACTTTTAATTTTTAACTGTTTATCACTATTTTGATTCTGATTTTATTAGAAATATAAATAAACACTAGAGTTTTCTTTTCCTTATAAAAAGAAATATTAATTACTGTTGTAACCTCGTTGGGACCCACCCACGACCCACAGCCCTTCCACGACCCTTAAGGAACCGCTGCTATATCCAATTAACAGACCGTTACTTCTGGAAAAGGGCCGTTGTATACGGCGATGAGGTTTTGTAACTAATTACCAGCAAGCATAAAAAATTTTGCGTCTGAGAGTAAATTCAAGAAAAATTTGAAGAACATGTATTAAATACCCCTGTTTCAGCAGACCTGCATACTCAACAAATTTCAAACACAAAAAAAATTGCAATCCAACATTGCAAGATACGACATGTTTTTGTAAGATCCATAAGAATAACATGGGGAATCAGTATGCAAGTTTGCTGCCACAGGTATGTTAAAACTGGCTTGTTTTAATTCCATCAAAATATGTTATCAAAATATGTATGGAAATAAGGAAGATAACGATTTTTTAAATTTCCCATAAGGATAACATAGGGAATGAGTATGCAGGTTTGCTGTCACAAAAATATATATATTTGGAATTTTAGGCCAGATTTTTTTAAATAATCTAGTTTAATTCAACTAGATGAAGCCATATACAAAGTTTTATTAAGATATTTCCAGAAATGTGAGATAAAATCTTACTTACTTCCCATGAGGTTAACATTGGGACAACTTTCTGTGTTTACCACAAAATTGTTTGTTTTTTTGAGCTGAATTCAATGGTACAAAAACAAATTTGATCTTTTTTGTCTTGATTAGTATAATCAGCAATGACTACAGTTTCGACCCCATTATGCCATTATGTAGTAAAAAAAAGTCTGGTTCCATTCACTTCAATGATGCAAAGGTCGTTAGGTTGTTCACACATTTTGATATATATTATGCACAACAAAAACATTCACACATTTATAATTTTAAAACTTTCTTTTAGAAAAATACATGGATTGATGTGAAATTCTTTTCAGATGTTTCCAAGTACCAGCCCGATACCAAGTGGGTGTGGAGTGTGACATTGCAATTCCACCGACATTAACTGTCTCTAGCCTTGATTTTGGCCACAGAAGCTTCATTACCAATAGTTTAGGCATAAATAATACTTCTTAGATAATCACAGCAATACTTTTTTTTAATCATGTATTAAAATAAATGTAAAACTTTTTCCTGCGCGTGCCTTGCCGGCACATGGGATTTTGTAACCTGCATGTATTTCAAAAAATAAATATGTTTTGAATTTGAATTTAGATAATGAAAGCCAAAGCCTGACACCTGAGCCTAAATTTCATGTTATGACAGTGACATTAAAAGAAAAATTACTTGTGTTCAACTTACATGAAAATAAAAATGCATTCCACTTTATTGCTTTTGCCCAGTCTTGACATCTTTTGTAAAAGTACTGTCCAAAATCATATTTTATTTATTTTCTTGATGTTAGGGATTGGTGGAATATCGGTTATACAAAAACAGTAATTTTCTGCATAAGTTTTAAGTTTGTATCAGAATTTTATCAGCCTAATAGCGATATTTTGATGGAATAAATGTCAACTTAGCCCTGCCTATAATGGACATAGGTTGTGATAGATTAGAGCCACCAGTGAAAGTGTAGTGCATCATTTCTTTGAGGTTAATAATTATCCTTTTTATTCTTGAAATTGATTTCATTACATTCATCAATTTCATCAAAACTTTAAGGATTATCATAAAAAACTTTTTTTATACAAAGAAATGCTGATTTTACTCGAAATATTTATGGAATCATTTCCAGTAAATCAAATTTTATGCCGTTTTCCACAAAACAAAATCGATCAAAATTGCAGCCTAACATATCCATAAATAATTCAAGCATTGATCAAGTTGATTTTACTAAATTCCTGGGACTAATAATATACCAAAATTTAAGTTGGGATAAGCATGTCGATCATGTTGTAAAAAAAAAAGTCCTCTGGTCTTTATGCATTGCCTCAGATGTCCAAAGTTTGTAACAAAGAAACATTAAAATCAATTTATTTTTCATTAGTAAATTCTCATATGTCATACGGTCTTGCTATTTATGGAGCTACATCGGAAAAAACAAATTTAAACAGGATCCCTTTTACAACAAAAAAAGCAATTTGTACAATTCGTCGCCTTCCAGGCATATGGTCGTATCTAAAAAAAATAGATTTTTAGGTTACGACAGTTTCTGAATCTCCCAGACAGCCTCTACACATCACACGAATCGTCGTATCTCTATCCCTCCTAGTTTAGAAGATACAGGCTATGTCCTATGAGTCGTATTTCAACAAATTGTAAATTTGAATCAGACGAATGGTCGTATCAAATGATACGACTCTTTGCCTGATACATTCAAACGGAGACCCAGTCAGGCCAAGTGTCGTATCTCAAGATACGACCATTCGTCTGAACTATAATTAATAATTAATATATTTTTGAGTTGTGTCGTATCTCAAAATGCAAACCAATTATTTATTTTATTTTTTATAAAATATATTTATATTTATAAGAATATGTGAGTCCCCGAACTAATAAAAGAGTTCCTGCGAAAATGCTTCAAGATCGTTGTTTGGATGAAACCTGCAGAAAATGGAGCAAGGACTGTTACAAAATCGATGAAGAAGCTAGGCTTCAAATAATGATGGATTACTATGATTTGGGAAACATTCTATTACAAAGAGAATTTTTGGCACGACATCTTGAGTATATTGATAAAAAATCAGGAAAAGAAATCTCACGCAGAAAAAAAACTATCAAATATTACCTCACATCAAAAGGGGTTCGGCCGAATGTTTGTAAAAAAAATGTTTTTAAATACTATAGTGATTTCGGATAGGTCAGTTAGGACAGTCTTGGGAAAAGTTACAGAAACCGGTCAAATAGAAAAGGATAAGAGGAGGCCGTCAATCCAAAACAATTGAGGCAAAAGAAATTAAAAATCGAGAAATCATAGATGCACATATTGAAAGATTCCCACATGTTGAGTTGCACTATTGCAGGGCCAGCAGTAGCAGAGATTACTTACATCAAGACTTATCTCTTCCCAAAATGTATGAAATGTTTAAGAATGAATATAAAGATAAACTAAAAGAAGATTTGCCAAGTATTTCCACCTATAGACGGGTATTTTCCCAAAAAAACCTATCATTCCATAGACCAAAAAAGGATCAGTGTTCACTCTGCATGACTTATAGAACAGGCAATGATTCAGTAAAAGCAAACTTAGAAGAACAATATAATAATCACATAAAAGAAAAAGAAACCGTTCGGAAGATAAAAGATAAATGCAAAAAAGAATCAGAAGACGACAAAACAAAAGTAACAGCTTCTTTTGACTTACAGCAAGTAATACATTTACCAATCACTAAAGAGAGTGCACTTTTTTATAAAAGGCGACTTGCTGTCTACAATCTAACTGTTTACAATATCGGAAACAAAGATGTAATGTGTTTCACATGAGATGAAACGCACAGTAAAAGAGGATCGAGTGAAATAGCTATGGCTGTCTTTAAAGCTCTTCAAGCTTTTGACAAAAATGGTACAAAAAAAGTTAGTCTTTTTTCAGATGGCTGCCCGGGACAAAATAAAAACTCGATAATACCAGAAATGACGTATTCTATTTCAAAGAGTGCAATCATTGAAGAGATAGACCTCAGATTTTTTGAGGCTTATCATGGGCAAAATGAAGGAGATTCTTGCCACTCAGCTATTTCTTTTGCTGGAGATATTTTTGTTCCATCCCAGCTCCATCCAATTTTCAGACTTTCTAGAAGAGATAACCCTTATCAAGTTTACGATTTGCAGTATACTGATTTTCTAAACTTTAAAGGCCTTTCTAAGGAATTGAGGATCCTCCAAGAGCGAGAAGTTGAAGACGATTCAGAGGCAGTAGTCGACTGGACAAAAATGGTTGAACTTTGAGTTTCTAAAGAAAACCTGCAAGAAATACATTTCAAAACAAGCATCTGGAAGAGGAATATAAAACGATTACGTTAAAAAGACAAAAGAAACACGTAAAGGACTTGATTTTGGAGGCATTAAACAAAACCCGGCCAAGTATTCCAAAAGTAAAGTACATGGACCTGAAGTCTTTGTGTGACGGACCAACACAAGTGGTTCGATTCGCAGAACACAAAATGTTCTTCACACAATTACCACATAAAACTACAGACTAAAAAATAAATGTGTACATTGTGACAAAAAAAGACACAAAAAATCACAAAGACACTCCCATATTTTTTCAAAAACGCTGCTGTGATTTGTGGTAGTCTGATTAGATTATCTTAAGACTGAAACAAAAGACGATTTTTTTTTATTTTATAGCTATGTTTTTTTAGCTATGTGTAAACTTAAAGTAAGACATTTTTTATTTACTTCCATGGAAGTAAGACCATTCATGGAATATTTTTTATTTATTTTATAATTAAAATACACTTTTCCTCTGTTCATTAAAAACAAAAATATCCATTTTATAATTTTTATTATAAAAGTCATTATTATTATTTTTAGTTATACTGAACAGTATTTTTTTACTCATAGACTTAGGTAAATCAGTAATTTACTGTATGTTTCTTGTTATTTCTAAACAATTAAACATTTAGGTTAAGGTTTTTAAGT
The DNA here is from genome assembly GCA_035578135.1 of Flexamia atlantica. Taxonomy (NCBI): domain Eukaryota; kingdom Metazoa; phylum Arthropoda; class Insecta; order Hemiptera; family Cicadellidae; genus Flexamia; species Flexamia atlantica. The sequence goes on from JAQJVK010000007.1 coordinate 15,419,532, forward strand.
ATTTTGAGTATTTTTTAGGTTTATTTAGGTTAGAAAGAAGAAACATTTTCGTTTTTCATTTTGAATTTCATATACAATTTTTGTAATAAATTACTTTTATAAGCTAGTGAGTCTTTTTATTTCCTTATTTTGTATCCTATCAATAATTTTAACACATTAAAGGTCTTTTTTGGGCCATTATGGTTTTTGTCAAACAGTCGTATCTCTATTGTAACCTTGCATAATGTTTCAGGCAAACTGTCGTATCTTGTTTATATATATAATTTTTAAAGTATAACATTTTCAAATCTTTTGGTGTGCACTTTAAAGTTTAGGATATAGTGCATTACTAGCCTAAAAATAAAGTTTTTTGGTGTGCACTTTAAAGTTTAGGATATAGTGCATTACTAGCCTAAAAATAAAGTTTTTAAGTTCATTCGTTTAGAATCTCTGAAACTAAATGTAAGTGTAGTTTTTGTTTTTCTGCTCTCCTGAAAAATCATCGAAAATGAGATACGACCATATGCCTGGAAGGCGACGAATTTTAAATTTAAAATCAAGACAATCAGTGAAAAAATTACTTTTCAGATTTAGGTATTTTGACAGTTTATGCGTTCTATATTTTTGAGACAGTTATGTATGTTAAAACAAATCATTCAACTACTAGTCCAAATAACCATAGTTACAACACGAGACAGAATAGATATGTGGAACAACATAACCTGAAATTTTATGAAGAAAAAGCTAGTTTCATAGGTACAAAATTTTTATATTCTTTACCAAAGTATATTTTAGAAGAACAACCTTTCAAAACTTTCAAAAACAAACTTAAAAATTATCTTATAAGCTTATCATTGTACTCACTGGAAGAATTTTGGGGGGGTGAATGTTTAATTGTTGTGAGATATTTGGAGTTATTAAAACCGGGGTAATTTCCTTTTGTGTATTTTGTGAAAATTTGATTTTTTAAATATAAACTACATTTAGATGTTTACATTTCGTTCTGTTTTAGTTCATATTGTATTTTATATAAGAAATATGTGACGCTATTTATGAATATACTTTATACATGTATAAATAAAGAATGATTTGATTTGTACATTTGAAACTTGCTGGATATAGAAAGTTTATTGGCCAGCATGTTATTAACATCACATATATTTCAATAGTTTGCATTAAAATGTTTATGGGTTTGAATACCAATTTTAATAAGTCTGGTTTTTTCTTTATCAGCAGACATAAAATGTTTCTTAAAAAACACTTTTTGTCGTTATTTATACACATTCTGAAAAATTTTAGTGTTGATATAAATATGGTTATCATGACGTAAACCATCAGTTAACTCTGAAGTATGGCCTGTCTCAGTAGAAATATCTTATTAAATTTGTTTTGATTTGCTGGAAAGAGTGGAACAAGGTCCTTAGGCGCAGGACGAGGATGTTGCGCTTGATTTGTGCTCTACGGTAGTCTCTTGGATATATATAGTTGATATATATATAGTTGATATATATATATAGTTGATATATATATAGTTGATATATATATAGTTGGATCTATATAGTTTAATTCCAAAATTTGGCAGAAGCAAGATCTGCTCAAAATGTTGATTTGTTGATAAATGAGCTAATTGCCTGTGATTTTTCTGAAATCATTTACTAACATTGACAAATTTCCATATAACTTATAGCCTAGTTAGTGGCATATTGAGAACTGTTGAAGTTAAAATGTTTGTTTGATTGAAATTTTTAGACAGAGTAAAATTTCTTCTCTAAACAAGTTTCAGTCCCTGTCCAAATTCTGGTATAAATTAGGTCATCGAATATTTATGCATGACTTGGGAAGTATTCATTCATTGTGCAGTTTTAGGCAAACCACTAAAGCAGGAGTAAAGAAAATAATTTTCTCACTAAAAAGTAAATCATCAATGGGCTAGGATAAAATTCCAGTTAAGTCGATCAAAGCCTCTGCAAATCTTATTGCTGAACCGCTAATATCATAAACCATTGTTTACAAAAAGGTACTACTTCTGATAAACTCAAATATTCACAAATCATCCCAATTCATAAATACCCCCATTGCAGCAGACCTGCATACTCAGCGAATTTCAAAATGCAAAAGAACATATTTCACTCCAACATAGCGAGATTTGACATGTTTTTGAAGGCTCCATAAGAATAACATGGGGAATGAGTATGTAGGTTTGCTGTAACAGGTACATTTAAACTGGATGGTTTTAATTCAATATTTAGTAGATTTGAACTAGAAGAATACCAAGTTTTATTGAGATATATAGAGAAATAAGCGAGATATAGAATTTAACATATTTCCCAAAATGATAACATTGGGACAACATACTGTGTTTACCACTAGCAACCAAATCTCAGTAACCAATGGTCATAGAGCAACAATTCAAAATGCTAAATTATTTGTTTTTTTAAGCTGAATTCAATGGTGTAAACCTAAATGACATTATTTCAATTTTTCTATGTAAAAAATCTTAAAAAACCCGTTTTTGGAGCTGTTTACCCCCCCCCCCCCCCTTCCAATAGTCCGATCAGGCTAGTTTTCGAACTCGACCGAATAATTACTACTTTACATGCCAAATTTCATTCAGATTGGACCATTTTTACGCGAGTTATCGTGCTTAAAGACATATATATATTTTTTGATATATATTTATGAAAATGAACGAATGGTGTTTTTGGAATCCGGGGACCTCAAAACAAAAAGTTATAATGGTCTCGGGCTTAAGTCTTACCATGAGACCTACGGTAACAGGTTCTTCCCTATATAGGGGAAATTCGCTAAAAGGGACTTAGGACAGATAAAAATAATTACTGCCCCATATCTCTATTAAGCAACACCTCTAACATTTTTGTAAAGATTATTCATTCTAGATTAGTGGATTTTTTGAAATTAATAATTTATTTGTGAGTAGCAATTTGGATTTAGGAAAACATTTTCAACAGATTCAGGACTCACTCAGTTTGTAAATGAAGTCACAGAGACTTAGAACAGGCCACAGGCTACAGTTGGTGTAGTCTGTGATGTGTCCTAAGCTTTTGATTGCGTAGATCATTCAGAACTCATATTAAAGCTTAGGGATTACGGGACCTGTCTTTAGGATGGGACCTGTTTTTCTTTGATCATATTGTATCGCTCAAAAAGAAAACAAAGAACAAGTATAGGTCTACTTTTATTTATAATAAATATACATTAATGATCTTCTAAAAGCTGTAAATAGGGATATTATTTTATTTGCTGATGATACCACAGCAATTATTGAAAATAGAAACATCGAAGAATTTAAAAAAAAAATGGAAACTTCTAGTTTAGGCTAATTCTCTCATAGATGCGATGCCGAAAATGGAAAAGTTTTTCCAAAATGGAAAAACTTGAAATGGAAGACTTAATATGGATGAGACACCAATAGTAAAAAATTGTCACCTAGGAAAAATAATGAAGAAAACAACTTTTTTTATCGATTACTTTAAATCTTAAAAATTTTAGGAGTTAATTATGATGAAAATATCAGTTGGAATATCTTTTATATTTTTCATTTAAGAGACTGTGTTCCTTTTGAGATAATGAAAACTGTCAATCATTCCTACGACGAATCGATCTTGAGATATGGCCTGCTTTTATGGGGGCAGAGGCATCAGGAAAAAAAGCTGTCTTTAGGCTTAAAAAAAGAGTCATACGTATAATGACTAATTCCCACCCACAAACTTTGTGTAAAAATCATTACAAAAATTGAAAAAAATAACCCTTACATGTTTGTACGAAATATTAAATTACGTCAATAACTTAACAAATTCTTTACCTGAATCATTTAAATTCAGTCACAATTTTAATAGAAGAAATGAAACCATTTTCAGACTTCCCAAACAAAACACTGTTTAACTCTATGAAAAAAAGTCCTGTATATGCCGGCTTGAAAATGTACAATGAGCTGCCAGAGCTTTTAACCCTTGAGGGGGCGCTTCACCGGCAAAACGCGAGCAGGCGCATGCGGAGTTTGACTCCGCAACACTAGATTGCACAAATTTAACCCATTTTACTTGTTTTATGACGAAATATTGTATTTAAAATGCTGACAAACTTCATTAAAAATCACATTTCATCGTTGATTCAATTAATTGTTCAACTTAATAGGTGTAATATTTCAATTAAACATGGTAAGTAATTTTCTAGTATAGAATATGTATTAATTATTATTTACTTTTTTGGACTTTTCCTTTCGCTTCTTTTTTTCGAAAGCAAAAGGAAAAGTCCAAAAAATTAATAATAATTACAAATCCATTGCTATTATGAATTTTAAAAATAGGTATCAGTGTCTGTGTAACGGGAGAGGGCGCACCGCAAACTGAGACGGCATCTCTAAATTGCATATAACGAGGTACCAAGGGGGGGATGGGGTTATAAATAGCTTTAGGAAATTCCTGGAATGAGGGACATAAAGTACGAAGCCGGACACGACCGCCGACACCCATTATGTCTGTTTATTTTAACATAAAAAACACGTGCGGAGGAAAACTCCGCGTGCGCCCGCTCGAGGGTTAACATCTGTGACCCCTCACCGATTTAAAGACACTTAAAAAAATGTTCTCACTGATAAGGCTTTTCATAGCATAAAATAATTTTATAATCACTCTGTTATATAGTAATTTTGGTTATGATATAGTTAACATTTTTATTTTTAATATAATTTAGTTTAGTTTTTTAATACATGTGACGGTGCATTTATTCTGTTCATGTAAAATAATGTAATGTGTAAAGAAAATCTTATCCATGTCTATGTCTACACATTATTTTACATGATTTTTAAATTACAAATATTAAGTTGCCTGGGTTTGATCAAAAGTTGCTTTGTTTCAGTTGTTGAGTATTTTCACACTGCTAACAGCTGCTTTTGATCTCTATTCCCTCGGAATGGCTGCTCCTGGCTCGACTCACTATGGCTTCTACTTCATCAGCTACCAGTTTGTCTATGTTGGAAACAGATACGGTAAGTGCAGAACACTCCAAGCCCCAGGTTATCCGAGGCAATTCCAGGCTCAAATACCTGTTTTTACTCTTGACACAAATACAGTGGTCTCACAAACTCAACTCCCAGTAACTTCATCCCTGACAGTGAATTCTGGGAAACTCGACATTCACCTAACCCGACAGATTCAAAGTTGCCTCAAGTTTGTGAGACTACTGTACAACAATTTAACATTTGTTTTCCTTTAAAGTAAAATAAAATAGATATTTTAATGTTAAATTATTTGAGTTCATGAGTTAAATATGCAATCATAAATAAACATAGTTATGTATTCTTTATACTACTAATATCTGCTCTGACCTTAAAAAACAATTAATGTTGACATCTTATCTTTCTTCAGTGTGATTGAGATGGCTAAACAAATGCCAACAACAATAAACTCGATACCCAAACATTTCAGTAATCAGCCTTATTGAATCAATTTTGAAATTGTTATCGTTTCATGGTACAATAACAAAATACAGTACACCTTGGGATTATCCAGATCCTGGATTATCAGTAAGAGTTTGAGAAGTAAAATTAAGGTTTGAAAATACGGGTTACCTGTTGAGTATAGCATTTTCAACACTCCGGTTTCAACCAAAATGCCATGATGTATATGTGAATAATTGTTATACTACCTGAACAGGGAACCTATTGAAACATAATAGTTTTGCGTTCAACCTAAATCTCCAAAAAAGATTCAATTTTCACAATTCAACAGCCAAATGTAAAATCTGCCGAGCTGTGACATGTGATGGGAGACTTGTTTTTTGGGCAAAATAGACGAGATTAGTCTTCTGTGTTGGTGTTATGTGATCGGTCAGTAGACATTTTATGTTGTGCACTGTACAGTACAATGAGAAGACAGAAATACTATATTCCTTTGTTACAACTATATAAAAATGTGATTTTTCTGTGGCATTAAGAGAAATATCGCACACGATATTATGTTGAGTCATCTGATCATGACGACACGACTGCGGCAATATCGGAGACAATAGTTCTGCGATCTTTATTGTAAACTGTAATATCACTTATGTTATGGTACTTAAGATTATCCAGATTTTTTTGTTATTGGGATCAGGATTCCAACACATTAATCTGGATAATCAAGGTAATTTAATTCAATAACACCTCTGTGCTGGCATATATATAAACTTTCAACTGCCTGTCACCATGGACCAACTGGCCTGTGCAGCAATCTAAAAATAGCGAGGCACTATGGCGCTATCGGCACATAAGCTAGCCAAAGGAGACCACTCGCTCTTGATAGTTCAGGAGTAGAACTAGCGATGTTCGATTTACTGAGCTACTTTGCTTTATCACTGAATTACTGCTTAGAAATTTTATTCAAACATAGACCTAGTCATGAAACAACTTCGCAAGGTTCATAATTTGAGGGGAAGGGAGCTGCTCAATGGGGATTTTGTCTTTTTGGGTGTCTTCCTTTTCAATCTAGAACGTGTTAACCTTATTAAAGTAGCGTCATTATTACCTTACCTCAAAAAACAAAAGACCATGTTTATTCAAGGCTTTCGGTATCCAAGATAGCCACTGTCCTTAAAACCATGGATAATTGAGAGTGTATTTAATTTTCTCAGGTATTTGATTTTAAAGTTATAAACAATATATTTCAACATGTTTAGATTAAATTAAATTCAATTCTTTTATTTCGTCATATTGGTTTACAATGTTGAGCAGTCCTCAGGTAAACATATGCATTGTCAATTGTCTTATACTAAAATATATCAACAAATATACAGTGTAAAAATAAAACAAAATACATTAACCTTTAATGAATGTGGAACATCTATTTAGGTATCTAGAGTGAAAAAATATATTAGCAATTCCAGGTTACCAGAAACGTCATAGTGGAGTCCTGATAATCTGAAATAATTGGAACTGGACCCATTTCGGATTAGCAAATATTTTGGATTAAGTGGACTTATTACTAAAATAAAATCATAAATAAATAGGTACAAAGTTGATTTGCATAAAATTAACCCGCTATTTACCTGCAATCGGAAATGTACACAATTGAGTTTTCCGGCCATTTATTTATTTTGTAAAGACGTTCACAGAATTAACTAACTACTTTCAATAATAATGATGTGCGACAGTCTTTCGCAAATCTACTGCCACTACGAATATCCGGGAATGGTAGCGTGATCAAATTTAAAAAATCCTTTGCTTATTTTACAATGTTGTTCCTGCGATCGGTAAACATGCATAATATGATTTTATGGTCGTTTTATTCTTTTGTTAAGTTATTCCTACTGTTACCTGCGATCGGCATGTTTTGTCTACCCGCCCGTGGTCGGTAAACACGTGCGATCGTCTTGCAAAGTTACTCCCACTGTTTCGGCGCAGTCAAATTGAAGGCTATTTTTGACTTTTAGAAAATTTTACCTGTTTTAACCCATGATTAGGGAAATTGTTCTGTCCTGATAGCATTTCGGATTACGTGTAATTTCGGATTACTGAAGTTCGAAGTATGGGGACTCGTGTATTTTTAAATCAGCATAATGGGTATTATAACTTAATGATTAATCTACCAGTGATCTTTTAGTACAACTTAAACTTAAACTGTATTATTTTAGTTACACAACTTACTTTTAAGTGCAATGGCATCCACATTTGTTCTGTGTAAAATTTGGCTATGAGGAAGGAATTGTGCCTCAAGTAGAGTTAACAAAACTCTATGATTTTGTTGGTAAAATGGTAACTATTTAGAATTAGAGTGAAGTCAATCTTTCAACTATTTTTTCTTTTGCAGTACGAAACATTCTGATACTATTTGCGCTGTTCTCCCTGATTGCCGCTGTAGCTGTTCTTGTTTCCAGCATTATGCTAATCATAGCTTTGAGAAAGGTTTGTACGAGCAGAACATGCTTTTATGTTAACATATTTGTAATTTTATGATTTGTTGATAAAATGAAAGGTTTAGATTTATTTTTAGGAGGGGCCTAAATGACCACACACAATTTAATTTGCAAATTAATTTGCGTTTTTGTTGACAATTGACAACCAAGCGCCTAGGGACTCACTTTCCTTTCAGTCTGTAAGTCTCTACCCGCAATAGTCACTTTTACTATAACCATTATTATTATTATTATTATTATTATTATTATTATTATTATTATTATTATTATTATTATTATATTATATCATTTTGGTGAAGTATGTGCTCTAGGCCTGAGTTGTAAGAAATCAGGGTAGTATAGGGGAATCAGAAATCCCCTCCCTAGCATAAAATGAACTCCCTACTATTTGAAGAAGGAGCCAGTGGCTTTGAAAATTCATTTTGATTTTGTGTTTTATGTTTTTTGTGTGCTCTCCAGCAGCTTTAACCACCAGGTAAGCCTGCTGATTCCCGTATCCTACCCCGATTTCTTACATTATTGTTGTCATTGATTCATAAAAAAAACTCAAAAAAATCTGAACAAATTTTTAATAAAAGTGAAATTAATGAACTTTTCAAACCAATTAAAATTTTATCAACCTTATTGCATTTAGTTATGTACTAAGTTTTATTAATTATATTATGTAAGTAAAAGTGGCTGTTTGTCAATTTTCATTTGAATTACATGGCTTCCATTCTTAAAGGGAATTGAGTATAATCTTTCTTTTGTCTTCAATACACTTAAGCGATAAACAATCAGCTTGTTAATAGCAATTTTAGCTATAGTGTCTTCTGAATGAGTCGATAATCAACAACTTGTTCCTAAAACTTTCAGTGGGGCCCTTATCGGTCAAAAACATTTAAAATATAAGTCAGATTTAAGTCACAATAGTTAACATTAATAAGAATGATAAAGAGTCTTCTGAAATATATAAAAAATGAGTGTACTTGGCAATATGAGGCTAAAATTAAGTATGACACATAATATAAACTTATTACAACGGAGTCCTGATAATCTGAACTTCGGTTATCCAAAATACTGCATAATCTGAAGTGTTTTGGGAATTGGAAATTTGTTCAGATAGTGGATAAAGAAACCAGACACAACTTTGCAGAAGATGTAAATGGCCTTATATTTGGGTTGCCATATTGTATCTCTGGATTTGTACCCCCATGAAAAAACACCTACTTCATTTTAACGTTATAGGTCTGGGGGTCTGAGGAGGTCTGGGGATTTCAGCCTTGAACTTTTAGGACATATAAATTTTAATGTATTTTGATTAACTGACATTTCATGGTTGACTGAGCAGTTGAAATTAGTATGAAACCAAATATCTTAAGATCGACCCCAGAATTGGACCCGCGGATTTTTATCCCCTGTGGTTAAATAAATTCTTAAGCCCGACACCGGAATTGTACCCCCAGAATTATATCACCAGTGCTCAAAACCATGGATCAGTTTACCGACCATGGTAGTATACCGAGTCGGTATTCGTTGTTGTTTGATTCTTAAAATTAGCTCTCGTAAATCAACGACTGTACGATGAATTATTACCGAATATCATTCCACCAATACATCCTATTATTAATGTAATATGTTATAGTCTTATTCAGCATTAAGTTGGCTAGAACATTTTTCAATAATACATTATGAATGTATTGGACAAAAGATTGTTCTGATATATAATTAATAAAAAACAACATTTTACTATTTAGGCTATGGTCTTATGATACGAAACCAAACGTCAAAATAAATGGCACCCCAAACAAAGGTAATTGTAAACCCAAATTATATTATTTGTGCAAAATATTTTACTCTAATCGATCTTATACTTAAAATCCAAAAGGGCTGACTGACTCACTGATCAGTTTATCAAAAACTGTAAGGCCTTAGACCATGAAACTTGACACAAACATTCTTTATAGGCTTTAGATGCATGCCAAGAAGGGATTTTAAAATATATTCTCTCTAAAGCTGAAAAAGAGTATATTACGAGGCTCGTCCGGAAAGTAACGGACAGATAGTGTGGCTAAACCTCCACTCCTGGACTCAATTTGAGCCAAATCTCGTTGCTGACCAATCAAGTATTTCCTTCTTACAGCTTTCCAAAGTGGCAGTGTCAATTGAAAATCCCACCAAATGCAAGAAATGTGATTTTAATTGTGTTTTGCATCCTAAAAAGTTCATTCCATATTGAATTTAAGCCTAGAGGAGAAAAAAATAATCCTGAGTCTATTGGGAGGCCCTACGATGGCTTGATATGCCATTTGAAACATGTGACATGGATAAATCAAATCGCAGGCGAGGGTGTTGCTGATACAAGACAAGTATCGAAAATGTCTCACTCCGAAAATTCTCACTCACTGTCTCACTGCCTCGTCCGAAAATGTCTCACTTGAGGCACCAACTTCACAGTTCTTTGCCGCCTGAAGTGAGACATTTTCAGACGAACCCTGTGTAACCCATGCCTGGACTTAAAGTAATTACGGCACCTGTTTTCATGGTTGAGCGAATTTTTAGACAGGAAAGACAGGAAAGTGTTTGCAAATGGTAAGGAACTGAAAGAAGCAACATTATTAGGTCAGATCAATTTGGCGGGATTTTCAAAGGACACCACCATTTTTAAACACTGTCAAAATGAAATTCGTGGTCAGTCGGCAACGAGACTTGGCTCAGATTGGGTCCAGGAGTGGAGGTTTAGGCCGAACTATCAGTCACGGAGATAAGACCTCTGGGCTAGATGTAGGGACAAAATGTCCGTTACTTTCTGCACGACCCTCGTATAAGATTCAAAATGCGGCAATTATTCAGTTTTTAAAGATTATTATGGTTCTCTGGCCATGGAACCCGGTACAAATTTTCTTTAGAAAGGTTTTTAAAATATTCTCTCTCTGGCGGCTAAAATAGAGTATATTATAAAATTCAAAAAGACAACCATTTCAGTTTTCATAACTATGGCTTGGAGGCATATGGAATATTTCCAGGGGATAGAAAAGGTACGAGATCCATTTTACAAAAAAAAATATAATTTACACATTTATTACGGCCAACTATTACAGTAGACGCCCTCTAGTACGGCCACCTCGGGGCCGGACTACCGGCTGGACTACAAAATGGCCGGACTATCCGGATGTTCTATCGAAATGTAAAATAACCCTAATAAACTCATTACCTAAGCTTAAAAATCAACAAAACACGTTATTTAAACATTTTCACAGTGTTTAATTGTCAAAGAAAATATTTTGACGTCTCTATGTTGAACTGTCATATCGCGTCACTCGTAGGAGGTGAGTAAGTTTTTTACCGATACGATACTGAGTATATAAAGTGAACACAATAACTCATTACACAGTCTCATAATTTAAACACACATTCGAAATAAATTTGATGAAATTAATGTACACGTATTACTTGAATCATAACCTATACAAATTAAAAGTAATCTGTTATTTTCTTCTGCTTTTTCAAAATTTATTAACTAAGTTCTTGTTTCATTGTCACAAACGTGTCTGTGTTTACGTTTTTCACCCATTTTAGAAAACATTTTTCTCAAAGTAAATTTGTGCATGTACAACTTAAAATTACTCGCATCGTTCACTCACGAAAGCAGTCCTAATAAACAGCAAAAACAATGCACACACGAAATCTCAGACCAAATCTTACTGTACAGTTCTTTGATCTAAAGGATATCAACATCGTTTGTTAGTTGAGGTCAAGCGTATCCATCAATTATAAGCTTGCCCGTAAACTAAACTGACATTAATAGTTTACTTCTACGGCTGGAAACAAAACATTCAAGATAAATCCTGTCGAAAGTCATTCCCTCGCGGTGCGGTTTGGTGATATGACAGATATAGTCATCCTCTAGGACTGGCCGGACCATCCGGCGGCCGATCCAACCGAAGCCGAACTAGAGGGCGTCTACTGTATATATTTGTCAAATACCACTTAAGCTACTTGCGTTGTACTATATGCCCAAAGTAGAATTTTGCATTCACACTTTTGTAAAATGGGTTGTCTGTCTGATAAATAAATAAATAATTACTCAAACTAGAATCTTACAACTCAATATGGACAAGTATATGTATATATTATAAACTATCCGAGAAATCAACCAGTCTCCCGATTAGTTACCTCTGTCCATAATTCATTTTTCAATAAGTTATTTATTCAAGGATGAACTTACTTAGTACAACAAATAAAAATAGTTTATTAAAACTTCCAAGCTCCCACAAGAAAGCACGTATTGCCGGCAATACCGCCATTGCCGGCAAATCCGCCATTTTTCAAGATGGCGGATTTAGCTCACCTGACCGGAAGTAGAGAACTTGGTTTTTGACTTAGAACTCCTTTGCAAATATTTTCTACCACATAAATGTTAATTTGCAAAATTTTTATTTTTTAACATTTTTTGAAAAAGACACTTTAAAATTTATATTTTTTTGTCTTATCTAAAAACTAAAAACAGCATAGTAAAGATCGAATATACCAAATTGTTTGTAATTTTATGTACTTTTCAAAAACATCCATGGTTTTTACGTTTGGTGTTAATTTCGAAATAAAAATCCAAAAAACCTAATTTTTTCATAAAAATTATAAAAAAACATATAAAATGATAAAAATATGGTTGTTATTTCTGTAGTATTACGTAGTGGCCATAGTTATATACATCCCTACCGACTTTTATCACAATCTGATGACTTTTGTGGATTTTATGACGATTTAAGTAAATCAAACATATCCGCCATTTTTCAAGATGGCGGATTTAGCTCACCTGACCGGAAGTAGAAAACTTGGGTTTTTTGTCTCAGAACCCCTCAATGAACATTTTCTACCACAAAAAACTAAATTTGGATAATTTTAATTTTTTAGCATTTTTTAAAAAATTGCATAAAAATATTTTTTTTTTGATTATACAAAAAGTAAAAACAGTAAAATACAAGTTGAATATACCAAATTGTTCGTAATTTTACGTACTTTTCAGAAATATCCATGGTTTTATGTTTGGTGTTAATTTCGAAATAAAAATGTAATAAAAACCTAATTTTTTCTATAAAAATTATTAAAAAAACATATAAAATGATAAAATATGCTTGTTATTCCTGTAGTATTACGTAGTGGCCATAGTTATACACATCCCCACCGAATTGTATCACAATCAGATGACTTTTGTGGATTTTATGATGATTTAAGTAAATCAAACATATCCGCCATTTTTCAAGATGGCGGATTTAGCTTACCTGACCGGAAGTAGAAAACTTGGGTTTTGACTCAGAACCCGTCAATGAACATTTCCTACCATAAAAAACTAAATTTGGATAATTTTAAATTTTTAGCACTTTTTAAACAAATGCATAAAAATATCTTTTTTTTTATTATATAAAAAGTAAAAACAGTAAAATACAAGTTGGACATACCAAATTGTTCGTAATTTTACGTACTTTTCAGAAATATCCATAGATTAACAGTTAACTTCATAACTTTTTTAAAAAACGAAAAAACATGTTTTTTTACATAAAAATTGCAAAAAAACCATTAAAATAGTAAAAAATAAAATGTATGAGATTGTTTTCTAATAGAATACCCAATTTTACACATTCCTACCGAATTTTGTCGAAATCGGATAACTGCCATTTTCCAAGATGGCGGAGTTAGCTCACCTGACCCGAAGTAGAAAACTTGTGTTTTGACTCAGGACGTCTTGGTGCTCATTTTCCAGCAAAAACATTTCTGCTTGCATTTTTTTCCTTATTAAAACCTATTTTCACTGGACTATCTCCCCAACGCACAAATTTCGACACTTCACTTTGGGACTCCACCAAGGGACAATTTGTCTGGTCCCAATTAGTTCGGATTACCAGGACTAAATTGTAATATGTTTTTCATCATACTGACACAGAAACATCTGTTTTCAGTTCCTTTTTGTTGGCTCGAAAGTTACCTATTGCCGTCCTAGGCCGGCAAAAACTTTTATCCGGCCTAGGCCGGAGAATTGGAAGTAAACAATCAGCTTATTTGCAGCAAACCGACGTTTATTGCTTGTTTATTGGTTACTTTTAAGAGGAATGTAGTGGCAGCACTGGCAGCCGTACTGTCCGCGAAAGTAAAGAAGTCCCCCGGGCCAGAGCGATATACAGCAATGTCCGCATGTTGCCGCACGGTGTTTCGGTAACGCATAAACGAAAAAATGCATGCGCCGAGCAACAAGCGCCTGCAATTGTTCGAATAGGCCAGGACTCAGGGGACTTCTTTACTCTCGCAGACAGTAGCAAGTGTTTGTTCTGTTTGTTATAGGTTATGTTAGAAGGATTGAGAATCGTGTGTTTATGCAAGGACTACGTTATGATTAAAAGGATGTTTTTTTCTGAATAGTATGATGACAAATATCGTACGTTACACAGCCGGGAAGTTTAGCCGTACTCGCATGAAAATCCCGCACTCACTTTCGCTCGCGCTGGAACTATCATGCTCGTCCGGCAAAACAGTACTTCCTGGCCTAGTAACGTAATATACTATATTGTGATGAAAATGTAATAGCAAGATTACCCTTTTTGGTCTTAGGAGTATGAGCACAAGATGCTTCCTTGGTTGTACATCTTCGCTGTGTTCACTATCTTGCGCTTCCTCGCCTGGCTGTTCTTCTCCATCGTGAACGATCTGATATTCGGCTACAACATCACCATGTGTCTGCTGTGGGCCGTGTTCACTGCCCTCAATGTCTACGGCTGGATTCTCGTCTATTCTCTGTACCTCGAACTCTCCGATCTCACCAAGTTGGAGGATCTCGCTCATTTACGAGTAAGTACAATGTCAAAATGTTAATTTTATCAGCAGGACTTAAAATAGTAAAATTAAATTAAATACTCCTCATGGCCCTAAGAATTTTAAAAATAATTGACAGCAGTTGGATCAACCCTGGCATCTTAGAATAGTTTTTTATAATAATGCTAAAAGGTTGTATTACACCAAAACATACCTTCATAGTTGGTGAATCAAAAATGATGTCCAAAAGTTTATCAATCGTGTTTATGACGTCATATTGTGATGTTATATTTACAGTACTGTGCCACCCCCACTCGGGAACAAAACACTAACGAGATCTTCACTAAAGGAAAACAACACAGAATTGACAAATTTATGAAAACAAAATAAATTAGGGATATCAAGGTTTTTACCTATTTACAACACCAACTATTCTAAACTTTCCTCAATGTTCCTCTCTGAGCGTGGTACTTTTCATAACATGGCGTAGGGCACCAAGGGCACAGAACTGGTTTCCCTGGGCATTGAGCGCAAAAATACAGAGTTATTTTTTGCTTTCCTTCTTTCTAGCATACCATTCATCTTTTACTTCTTTTTTTCTTTTCGTCCCACGCCGGCATGACACTTTACCATTCCACCCGCTATAGCGCTGCAATCTTGGCGATGCGGGATCCAAGCTGCCCAAAGGTCAAACAAGCAGGGTGTCCACAGAGCGGGAATTTCGGGAAAATCAGGAATTATACGGGAATTATATTTCACCGGGAAATATGCGTGAAATATACATGAATTTTGTCTGAAATACGGGAACTTTGCTATTGACGCTATTGTGTAACGCAATGGGCGAACGATTTTTTCGGCCAAGATTTTCGTCTAAAAAGTGTAGTCGTGAGATAATTTATGAACCAAATATAAAAGAAATGTATTTTTCAGTCTTATTCTGCCAGCAGGATATTCCAGGAAATAGTTTTTGTGCTAGACGGTGTGCGTCGGATGGTAGATAAGAAAACAACAAAAAGTGGTCACGTGTGGATGCATATTATTTGGCTAGCGCAGTAAGACCAGAAACGACGAGACCGTCATGTCGTTGACTTGTTTTCTTCCTTAGGACGAATGCCAATAAATGTGTGAGACGAAACTGAAGAACGTAATTGTGAAATAATTTATTGATAATGCCGAATGATTACCATTAAACATCATATTATTCTATTTCGCCCTGAAGATTTTTAGTTGTGTCTGAAATCATTTTGGAGTAGTCCTATACCGCACCTCGCATTTCGTTTTCCTTACTTTTTCTTTTCTGTAATAAATTGTTTAAACTGCTAAGACTTACACTATTCTAACCCATTTTTTTGTCCTGAATTTTGTAGATAGCAAATTTCGCAGAAGTGAAGAAAGTATGAAATTTATTTTTTTGATCGATCAATACTAACTTAAGCTGTGGTAATTCAAAATAAATTATTATAGAACCGATGAAAGTAAAACTATGCTGATGATTTAAAAGATAAAGCAGTAAGTTTTATAAACAAATAACCTAAGGTAGATCACAGTGTGATCACAATCGTTTGAAATAGAGGAATCAGATCAGATCTATAATTTTCAGGGACGGGCAGGTATACGACTTTCAGATTCAGATTCAGATTCATAAATTTATATACAGCAATGTATACATTGAATAGTGTGAGGTACAATCACTGGTACAATATATAGGTTTGTCCAATATTTACAATAAATAAAAAAAAATTATCAAATTATCAACAAGAATGAAATAATATACAATTTCTTAGCTTATGCTTGAGAAAAAAAAAACTTTACCTCCACTAATGACAATTTCAGTTTATCTGTTACCATTCTTAATTTCATCAAAGTCGTACACAACAAATTCTACCAAATAAGTCTTTAATAATTGTTTAAATTTTGTAAAATTAGTTTCTTTTTAAATGGAGTCAGGTATATAATTGAAAAAATGTTTACCAGCATATGTAGTTTTCTTTTTAAATATTTCCAATCGATGATGTGGAAGAGGTTCAGGCTTATTTCGGGTATTGTAGCTGTGGATTGGGACAATGTCACTGTTTTGGGATCTTTTCCGTTATATGTATACCACTACTCCAAATTTCCCCTTCAACCTTGATTTTTGACCGAGCACCATAAACTTGGTCAAATAATTTTTATTAATCGTTTTAAAATTGGAATTCCTTGTAAGAATATTTTACCTGGGGTTTCGTTATCTTAATTACCGTGATGTCTGCCTAGACGCGACAAGCCAGCGTCTGGCCGTATAGCGGTCCCACTTGCAGTTGGTTAAGTTAGGTTAGGTCAGGTTAGGTTAGGTTAGTTTAGTTTAGGTTAGCTTATCTAACTTAACCTATCCTAACCGAACTTACCAAAATCAAGCTTGGAAAACAAACCCGAAACAGTGGTATACGTATAACGGAAAAGATCCCTGTTTTGATTTAAACTTTTTACATAAACTATAGTTTCATGTATATAAAGTCCATAAACTGTTATTATTTTTAAATTTCTAAAGTTTTCTCTTGCTGATTCTCGATGGTTAAGTTTTAAAATTGTTCGAATTGCTTTTTTTGGACCTTTAATATTTCGTCTAGATTACCTTTGTTGGTTGCCCCATATACACTTAACCCATATGCAATATAACTATGAATGAGGGCAAAATAAATTGCGCGTAAATTTTCAATGTTACATAGTTTAGACATTTTTCTTATTGCATATAATCCAGAATTAGCTTTTTTTTAGAACATGTTGACATGATTATCCCAAGATAAGTTACAGTCTAGTTCAATTCCCAAAAATTTTGTTTGATCAATTATTTCAACTTGTTTATTTTTCAAAGTAATCTTGGGGTCGATGCAATTCCTACTTTGCTTAGTTCTGAAACAAATAGCTTTAGATTTTTCTGGATTTATACTTAAGTTATGACAATCAAAAAAATTCTCCAAGCTATCTAATTCTATTTTTGACATTTCTAGATCCTCTTGCGTTTTGACTGAAATTGTCAAGTTAGCGTCATCTGCAAATAGACAAAGGGTAGAGGACGGAAAATAGTTTAAAGATTGCCCTATATTATTTAAGTAACATAAAAAAAGAAGAGGCTCTAAATTTGATCCTTGTGGAACTCCAAATTTTACATCATTTAGGGTAGATCTGAATTTCAAAATTTTGGTTAAAATTTGTGGTTTGAGTTACTTCTACAAATTGTTGTCTATTTAAAATATAAGATTTAAACCAGTCAAGTGCTACACCTGTTATGCCCAGTTCTTGTTATTTGAAAATTAATTTTGAATGACAAACACTGTCAAAAGCCTTTGATAAATCCATGAATATTCCAACCACTTTTTCCCCCTTATCTATCGAGTTAATTATTGAATCAATAAAGCTGACTGCTGCTGTGATTGTTGATTTCTTTTTTCTAAAACCATGCTGAATATGTTCTAATTTATTATTGTTTTCTAAAAAAAGTACAAGTCTGTTATAAGCTATCTTCTCAAATACTTTTGCTATTGATGGCAGTAAAGAAATTGGTCTGTAGTTACTAACTTTATTGGATTATCTTTTTTAAATATGGGTATAACGTTTGATATTTTAAGCTTGTCAGGGAATTTACCACAGATGAAGGATGAATTTATGAGATGAGCTAACACTCCAGAGAGCTGCAGTTCCACCATCTTAACAACTTTCATAGGAATTCCGTCAACCCCACAGGACAATTTATTTTTAAAGGAGTTTATAATTCTTAAAACCTCTTCCCCATCTGTTTCTAGAAATTTAAAATATTTCCTACGGTCAAAAAGAGTAAAATTTGTTGTCGGACAATCCAGTTCAGTTTGACATTGTGCACCAAGTGTTGACTTATTACCATCAATAACATTTGTAAAATACTCATTAAAAATGTTACTAATGGTGCTTGGATCAGTTACTATTTTGTCTCGTGCCTGTATAATGATATTGCTTTTTTCAAACGTATTTTTCGAACCAATTTCAGAGTTTATAATGTTCCAGGTTGTTTTAATTACATTATCAGATTTCTTAATCCTATTATCATCATAGTGTTGTTTTTTAAATTTAATTACTTTTTCTCTATACCTTTTGTTTCTATTTTTCACATGTTTTGGTAATGGAACTTTATTTACTCTACTATCCCTAATTAAATTTATAATTTCTTTTTTTTCATCTTTTAGATCATTGCTTATCCAATTGTTTTCCTCTTAAATTTAACTACCTTTTCTGGGAATGCTAGGTTAAAATAGTATATTAAAGTTTGGTTGAAAACATCATATTTTTTATCACATTCTGAAAAATAAACATCGTCCCAAGTTTCTTGATCAAATAAGTTTTTGAATAGCATTAAATTTTGTTCTGAAAAATTTCTTTTAGTTACTGTATAATATTTCATGCAATTTTTATTCTCATAAAAAACGTTTTTAAATTCCATAATCTGACCATCATGGTCTGATAGCATTGTTATCACACCAGTTACACTAAAGTTATCCCTAGGAAAATTTGTTAAAAAGTTATCAATAGCTGTGACAGACCCATTGAATACACTAGTTGGAAAATCAACCAAGTAAGTCATATTGTGACTATTTAAAACATTTCTCAGCTTAGTATGATTACGGTTTTCATTCAGAACATTTATATTAATGTCCCCAGCCAAAATAATGTTATTTGATATTTTCAGAGAATTTTCTATTAGTAAACTTAGCTTATCTAAAAAAATGTTGACATCTGAACTAGGTGATCTATACAACCCTATTGATATAAATTTAACGCCATCAATAGAAAACTTGGACATACAAAATTCAAATACTTTGTCTTCAAGCAGTGCACTTGCAATGGATACTTTAGCCCGACTCCACTTCAAATGCTCCGAACTTAGAATCATAACTGCACCTTTATTTGTTGAATTACGGCAAAAACTTGAAATTACTTTAAATTTATTAATATTGAGTCTTTCAATTTCATAATTTTTCATATCGTGTTCAGTTAAAATTATAATGCTTGGCTTTATTTCCTCAATAATAATTTGGAGTGATTCGATTCTTTGTGATAAATTTTGAATATTTTGGTGAACAATTTTAATTTTTTTTTTAGTTTTGGTTGATTTTTTAGGTGATTGCGGTTATTTCTTACATGAAGCAGTTTAAAGTGGAGCCGTGCGCAGAATCAGATATGGTTTGAACCTCCTCTTCATCACAAAATTGCCCATTCACACTATACAGTCACTGGTCACAGCAGTGGTGATGCTAGGTTGTCTTGGTGGAGACCTTGAAGCTGGAAAAGTGGTGGTGCCAGATGAAACTACACTGCCCTCCTCATCCTGCTCAGTTGTACATTGTACCGTTTCCACATCATAAGTTTTAGGTAGCTGTGCTTCCAGATCCAAGGTTTTACTTAGAGTTATGCTGCTTTGATTCACTGTATTTGTAGAACTTTGTTTTATTGGAACAACTGTCAGTGTTATGTGTACTGTCTTTCTGTTTTGGTATTTGATGCTGTTATGGGGATAAATCACAGGTGGCCATTCAGTGTAGAGCAATCGTTGATGTTTCTGGTTGTGTATAGTTTGTGTGAGTCCAAAATTCCTACTAGCATGGTGTTGCCCTGAGTATAGTTTGTTGTGATGTTTCACTTCAAATTGTTTGTTCTAGCCTTCATTTAATGGCCCTAAAATTCGCTTACATAGCTCCTCTTTGCCTGCCCTATTGAGATGTTGTCCATGTCGGGTAAAAAACTCCCTACCAAAGTCAGCAATATCTACAATGTTTAATAACTCACTTTTCTTTAGAGTGTTATTTACTTCGCTTATTGTTTTATTGGTTGAGCTTTCTTTTGTCAAGTCGTAACGATGAGGGATTGTTACTACTTTTAGCTCACAAGGTTTGATGAGTTCTTATAGCTCGTTAAATTTTCTGGTAAGTATAGAATAGAAATATGATCCTCATCTTAAGATGTAGAGTTGATATCATTCGAGCCTGCCATGACTACTACTACTTTGTCTTTTCTGTTAAGACGGTGTACCATTTCCTTGACATTCTTGGTGACATATTGTATGCCGGCTCCAGAGTTGCAACAAACATAGACGCTATCATCAGTATTCATTAGTGAATGAATGTGTCTCACATGACTGTCTCCGTAGATAAATAACTTTGGTCTTTTGTTATCTATGCCGTTCTGTTTATTGCTTTCTTTATAATTCTTCATCTTAATACTTTTAATGTTTTGGTCGTTTGTAGTGTTTTTATAGGGTGGATTAGGCTGTTCCTTGTCTGGTGTAATATTTAGTATCTCAAATCTATTTTTGGTCTCAATATTGTTGTAGGTTGCATTTCCTTCACAGCTGCTAGTATTTATGTTAACTCTTTCATCAATAACTTGGTTATTCTGTAAGACCTTAGGTAGGGTTTGTGTACTTGTACTTTTTTGCTCAACTGTTCTTTTTTTTATAAGCTTTGTAATTAAAAGCCATTGCTGAGGTTGTCAGTGGGTTTACATTGATTTGAGGGTTGTGGAACAGCATAGCTACTTGACCTCGTTTTGCAAGGAGGTCACTGCTATTTGGGCATGGAAACAGGTGTTCAGATGAATCGTATGACTTATTTTCAATTGAAAGCCTTTGGAGGATTGTATCTGTAAACATAATAAGATACACCCCACAATCATGTTTATTTATTTGTTTCGGGACACTGACTACTGAAATACTAATGTTGTTTCCCTCAGGGATCTTGAGGTGTTTTGCTAATTTATTGGCAATTGTTTCGGCTTGACCATAATTTAGTAGTAAACTGGAGGAGTCATAATAATAAAATTGATTCTCTTCTTTAACATAAAGTAATAGGCTCCAGTGGGATCCTGATCCACCCGGCTTATGAACTGCTGGAGAATTGTTAACTGGTATGAAAACGTGTGTTTGCCTCGGTAAATCTAAATCACCCAATAGATAGTCAATGTCTTCCAAACATTTCACCGCCTGAGCTATGATTAAATTCATTAGCAGAATCTGTTTTCCACTAACAAATTTTCTGTTAGAATTTTGTAGTAATGACCTATTGATTCATCCGTTAGCCAATCATTATTCAAAATTGATAGGGTAATCTGAGTTCTATCCCAGGGTTTGGTTGTCTTATTCAAGCTGCTGGTTATTGTTTTGTTATTTGTATTTACTTCTTCAGTTATGTTCACTCCAGATCTATTGACCCCCAATGGCTGTGAAATTTGTGGTTTCAGTTTGATCAAGGTGTCAATTAATTCATGCTTTTCCCCCTTAAGCCTTGCTTTGTCTTTTTTTAGTGTGTAGATATCGTTTTTATACGATTTTATACAACTTTCAAGCCTCTTATTTAGGGTACGTGGGCTGTCATTTTGTAACTACTTGCTAAATCTATACTTTGGTAGATTTCTCGTAATTACTCGTCTGTAGGGATGTGTCAAATCCGAATCTCGATTCTCGAATCGATCGGCGAAATTCGAGAATCGAATCCTTCGAAACTGCCGAAATTGTCCGCGTAGTTAAATAACAGAAATCATGCTCGTGTGTCGATCAATAACGTGAAGGTCACAAGCCTACTATCACCGGTAGTCTAGCTCCACGAGTGACAAAAATAAGTATCAGTCGCCGGATAACAACAATATTTCAACTGATAAGGAAAGGATGTTGACAGGTTTCAATAAAAAACTATTTCTCGGGATTCGGAAAAACAGGAAAAAGCTGTATTCAGCTCTGACTGCACTCGCACTCATACAACTTATCTTATTTTTAATCATCGTTTATCATCTCTGGAATGGAGTATCGCACAGTTTTCATTGTTGCCATTCATGTTCATTTGATTTGTAAAATTAGAAGAAAAATATGACATGTCATTGGTTCTCATATGATCGGTAGTTTAGGCTATAATATTTTTGTATTGGGGTTTATTATATCTTTCTTATCTAATCACTGCCGGTCGTGTCGCTCGGCGGACAATGGGACGGGCAGGGGGGTGGGGTGGCCTTGAAAAGTAAACAAACATTACTTTCTCACCACTTGCCTTTCTTTTGTCATCATTTCCTTGACTAAGCTTTTAATAAATATTATTTTAAGAGGAAAATAAAACATAATTAAATCTTGTAGTTGTTTAATTTTGCAAATAAGTATACAGTAGAACCTCGCTAATCCTACCTATGTATCCGGTCACCTACGGTACCGGGGGCATGGTCGGAACAGCAAAAAGGTCGGATTATCGGATGAACTCATTTTATTGACATGAAAACGTAGAAAAACTGTATTTCGATCAGAAAAAAGATGCATTAAGAGTGTTTAACAATATACTGTACTGTAAAAAATTACATTAAAAAAAAATATAAAAAATAACCGCACCAAATGTTATTGCTCTACTGATCGATATATGCACTCCCAATGAGTCATACATCATCGACAGGAGCCAACCTGAACGGAGTAATGCACCGGAAATGTAAACAAACATCAATTTCCAATTGCGTGGTCGGACTGACCGATGAAAAAACCCTGCTGAGGGCGAACTAGCTGAGGCCTATTTCCCCGGCGGCATGGTCAGATTAACCGAGGAGTCGGACTATCGGAGGTCGGACTAGCGAGGTTCTACTGTAATTATAGACAACTTAAGTTTTTTTTTTATCTTAAAATACATTTAAATAATCTTAATTTGACTAACTGGGAATTAAAACTGGGTTAATAATAATAATTGAGAATTGAAACAAAACATATTTTTAAGACATAAAGGTCTTTATTAAACTTTAGTTAATAGTTTATTTAGGCATGGTAATTTTTGAATAAATCTAATAAAGAAAATAATTAAACCTTATGTTTACTAATAATTATCTTGGGCCATGTGTTAAGTTTAAAAAATAACTTAATGTAAATGAGGTTTTTGTTTCATTAGATTATTTATTAGTTATTTATGAAACAACTCTAACAACAATATATTGTTGGGTTTTGAATAAATGATTCACTGATGTTCTGAAACTTGTGTTTCTGAGCTCCAAATAACTATTACTGGTTTATTTGGAGTGGCTGAATAATAATTGTAAACAGTACCCGGGCAAGCAACTGAAGAGTTTCACAATTTGGGATTCGAGATTCGATTTATCAAGATTCGGATTCGGATTCCAGAATCGAAATTCCTGGAACCGACCATCACTACTCAACTGTTTAGTACTTGACAACATCTCAAACACGAATCGAGTAGAGGAGTAGTTGAACTACTCGGAAAAAAGTCCACGTAATTTTATCGGTAAGGTAATAATTAATTGCGATCTTTTTTTGATCACGTGATATGCGATAAGAACAGGAAGGAAGAGCTCTGCATAACAATATCCCACAAACTTAGAAGGGAAAGGACGTAGAGAAGTTTTAAGAAATATGATCTCTCGGAATTCGGAAAATGTATTCATGGTTTATCTTCTTGAATGGAATATGGCATCGCATTCATTTTTATCTAATTATGATTTATAAAAATCAAAGAAAAATATGAAACGTCCTTGGTTTTTATATGATTATTCGTTTGGGTTTTGTATTTTTGTAATAAGGACATTATGTCCCTCTTATCTAATCACGGCCTGCGACAACATACCAAACAATAGAATTCAACTGTTTGGCAGGGGGTGGGGAGGGGTTTTAAAAGTCAACAATCTCTCCCACGACTGGGTCTTTGCGTGATGTATAGTTTTATAATTTCTAACTTCAACATTTTCTTGACCAAGTTTTTATTTTTAGGAGGAAAATAATCTTTTGTTAATGATTAAAATGACAATAATTTCAATATTGCAAATTGTTATCACACTTTTTAACGATAATCATAACCAAAAATTAGGTCACAAATGTTTTAGGCTAAAATGTAGGCCCACATTTTCCCCCCATACTACTTTACTTAACTTTACTTAACAAAATCTTACTAAAACTTAACTACTAAAACTATTTCTGGGATGGGACTTAATGTTAAAAACCTTATACCTATTTTTTATACTTACTAATTTTTAAAAGAGTATGTAGTGAAAGTATGTACCTTTTGATGCACTCCATACAAATGTAAATTTATTTCACGGATTGAAGATAATTATTATTATTTTGTGGATTTGAGTTTACAACAAAATTAAGCTTATTCGTTTATTTACTATTGTAACAATTAAACAATTATATTATGATTTGACTAAGTGGAAATAAAAAATGCTAACATTTTAAAATTAATCAACATTTTTTCTTTAACTTTAAAGGAAACCTTTAATGAAAACCCACTATTCGCACACTTTATTAGAATTATTAATTTTGAACTATCGAATTAATAGGCGTCTCATTCATACGATAATTTTGGACCGGTAATTATGGCATTGGTTGGTGAGCCCTGAGCCTGTTGTTTTTATCTGTACGTCCGTCCTGTCGTCTTGTCATCTGCCTTGCACGACTGTCGTGACAACTCGCAAAAATGAGTAAAATACACTATGATCAGCTAAAATATATGTTTGATGATAGACCAGTGAATTTCATTTTCAGGAGATGATTTAACTTCAAATGGGTGTTTAATACAACTTTGGTTATCAGATACGTCATTTGAGAAATCAGTTTATAACTGGTTGCGATGAGTCAAATATTAAAGAATTACATAATATCGTCATAGCTCATTCGCATCGTCATAGCATTTAAATTAGACTTGTTTTAAATTGTCTCCCTCAAGTTCTAAATGAGATAAAAGTTCGAAAGCACTCAGCAAATAATTGCTACGTGCTCAGCATGTGTGTTTGCGTGTGTGCGTGTGTGTGGTAGACAGAGTATACGAGGACATTGGGTTGAATTTTCACTGTGTATCCGAGGACATTTTTGCATTTGAGGACATTTTTACTGTCCTTGTAAACAATTATAGCTAGGTTCTTCTTGGTCTTTACATTTCTTAATGCCTCATACAAAAAACTAATTTCCATAAAATGTCCTCATATTCATACCCTAGGTCGGGTCGTCAGTGCACCGTAATGCCTCTTGGCGCGCTGAGGTCAGAAACTAAACACTCAGTGTGCGATCATCCGTTTCTCTCACAGCATCCAAGGATACCCGACCGCTGCTTGTATACACACAATTTGTGTTAATGATAGAGGTCTGCAGGTACCCGAAAATTCGGGTAGCTTCGGGTAATTACGTAAACCCGAGTGGTCGGGCGGGTTCGACACGTCTCGGGTTTTATTCGGGCGGGTTTTTATTACACGTTGGGTCGGGCGGGTCCCTACTACCCGAAAGAAATCGGGTTGAAGATACCCGAAAGAAACCCGAAACTTTAAAAATGTTCAACAATAATTAATTCGCGCAAAGCTTTTGACTTACAGCGTCCACACAATATTATAATGTGACGAACAAAGATGGTCGCGATCGCGATGTCAAACTTAGAAGCAATCTTCACTATACGTCTCAACTCAGACAACCAGCCGTCTCCTTGCCGGCTCAAAATTATCGTATGCTTACTGCTTAATATCTTATCCTCGTTTAGCAACTTAAAGGACCAGGGAACCGACGCAATGAAATAGTCGTAGGTACGAACACTAAATAGCTTTGAATAAGCTGGAGTTTCTAGCCGAGCTTATGATACGAGAGGTCTTATCGAGAGGATAATTGTTGCGATCTATTTTTGGACACGTTAAACTGGAAGAGCGTGTCCTTCCCACGAAAAACATTCACAAAAAATTATCCCTGAAGTGATAAGGAAAGGACGTTGACTGGTGAAATGAAATAATATCTCCAATTAGATGGAATTCGGAAAGTTTCTGCTATATTTAGTTGACCTTGGAGAACCACAAAGTATACATCAGTCTTTTGTTTGATCATGGATTTTCTCTTGAAAGGCAAGAGATAAAAGTTTCTTTTTTGTCACAATAGATTTAAAAAAATTAGACAAAAAATATGAGCCATCATATGTGGTTGTAGGACAAATGGTTTGGATTTTCGCATTTCATTGTAGGGAAAAGACGAACGCACGCACGCATGCAGATAACACCGGACTGGCGGTCAGGCTAATTGATGAGTAAACAAACCCCCCCCCACTTCCCCCCTTCCAACTGATAAGGAGACTGAGAAAGCTGTTTTTTCTAGCTCTCTCTCTCTCTCCCCCCCCTTCTCTTTCCTCCCTTCCTCTACTCTGGTAATTTATGGTTTCTGCCTGCTTTTCCATAACCAACCAACTATTATTTTCTTCATAGAAGTTTTATAAAGGGGCGTTTCCACTATGCCTCATATGTCGTGCAACATTGCATGCGGCGTTGCATGCATCTTGCCTTTTGTAACATGCGTGTTGCATCTTGCCATATAACCTTGCCCCTAGTTGAAACAGCCAACTAGTCTGCCACATGAGCGTTAGTGTAAACAATGCCGGTTGTGCGTAATGTTGAAGCTGCTGGTGTAGCTGCAGCTTTATAATAATAATTTTAAGTTGCTCATGAGTTGCTCAATTGCAACTTGCTCGATTGATTCGCCCAATTGATTTTTATTTGATTTCCTCAATTGCATGAGTCGCTCTCCACAATAATGGGTGTTTTTGATATTCGTTGCAAATGTCAATCGTTTTTGCGACACTCCACTATACGATTGATTTTTAATAATAGTGAGGTGGTCACTATTATTAAAAAACACCTGTTTTTAAGTCAAAAAGCAAGAGCAAGTAGGTAGCGTGCACTGCTGTCTGGCAATGAGGCACGGATGGGGCAGAGTGCTCCCTGTCTCCGATGGGGAGCACGTGCGCCTACTTGCGTCGACACTTGCAACTATTTTGTAGCATGCGGCGACGCATGCAACACCGTGCGCCTAAGCGCATGAGGCAAGATGCAAGAAAATGGGGCATAGTGGAAACGCCCCTTAATAAAACTAATTTTATGATGAAAATAAATTATTGTTGATTATTGTTATTTTAAAATATAAATACTATTTCATTGATAAATTATGAAATAATAATTTTAGTCATGAATACGAATATCTATTGACTGTATTGATTATTGTATTAATGTATATGGCACCATTTGGTGCATTACAATCTTTTACAAAATTTTCATTATATATATTATAACATTATTAAAATTTTAGCTTAAAAAATTCATTTGTATGATAAATACAATGATTTGTAAATAATGTCTCCATGTACTTTTTAAATTGGTCTTTTAATTAATATTAATCCTTGGTTTTAATTTTTTTTCTTTTAATTAATAAAAATCTTTTAATTTGTTTATATTTGATTGTGTTTTTGTTTGGAGACTTATTGTAAAGTTTCATATTTGTGTATGTAATTGTTCTTTGTGTTTTAGAGTATCTTGTTCGTTGTCTAGCTTCAATTCATAAATATTTCTTGTCCCATGGTCATGTGTAGTTTTATTTTCTTCATGCAAACTGTAATTTTTTCCTGTATGTATATATGTAAGTAATGTGAATGTTATGTTAGATTTTTACTTCGTAACTGCTTGGTAGTCCCATCAAAATTTAATGAAATCAATGTTTTGCTGACAAATGATACCCGAACCCAACCCGAATTTTAACTAAAATACCCGAACCCGACCCGAATCAACTTGTGGTTAGGATCGAGAAGGCCTTCAGTCAAAAAGAGGTTGCTCTGGGTGCCTTTCTTGACATTCAGGGGGCCTTTGACAACACTGCAACCGAGGCAGTCACTAGGGCTGCTAGATCACGTGGGTTCAGTGAGACAATCTGCAGGTGGATTGATGATCTACTCTGCAGCAGAAAGGTAAGACTCTCGCTTCATGGAGAGGAACTGGTGGCACAAACCACAAGAGGGTGTCCTCGGGGGGGGGGTCCTCTCGCCCCTCCTGTGGAACATCGTTGCTGACGATCTCATCAGGTCATTGAACGACAGCGGCGTATTCGCTCAGGGGTACGCTGATGACGTGGCTATCCTGGTGGTCGGCACAACAATCACTGACCTCATGAATCAAGCTCTGAGGTTGGTAGCTGGCTGGTGCTCGGAGGTTGGACTCTCAGTCAACCCCTCAAAGGTTGTAGCGGTTCCCTTCACCAGGAGAAGGAACCTGCTGGGACTTGGACCTCTGATGCTGCACAGAACACCAATTGACCTGAAGGATCAGGTGAAGTACCTGGGTGTCACTCTAGATCGGACACTTCAGTGGGGACCCCAACTACAGAAGGTCATTGACCGAGGTAAGTGGTCTCTGTCTGGGGGCTGCAGCCCAGGCTCATGCATTGGCTGTATGTCTTGGTGGTCAGGCCTGCCATGACCTTTGGTGCAATTGTTTGGTGGACCAAAGTGGGTTCAGAAACGGCTGTGACGAGTCTGGCAAGTGTTCAAAGACTGGCCTGTCTCATCATCACAAGTGCAATGAGCAGCTGTCCTGGGGCCTCCCTGGACTGCCTCTTGGACCTCACACCAATTGACATTCACATCAGGGCAACCGCCAGGAGGTGTGCATATCGTCTACAGTGTGAAGATCTCTGGATGTCCCCTGCTGTACCGCTGGGTCATGCCAGAATCAAGGATGTGGTCAACCGGGACATTCTCGATATGCCAACGGACCACATGTCTACCGTCGTCGCCTTTGGTAGGTCTTTTGAGGTGCTCATCCCACCAAGAGAGACTTGGACTACCGAAGGGAATCCTCTACCGCCTTGTGATCTTGAATGGTACACGGATGGTTCCAAGGTAAGGGGAGGCACCGGGGCTGGGGTGTGGGGGGAGCAGGAAGGGGTTGGTATCTACCTTCCCATGGGAGCTCATCCCACATTGTTCCAAGCAGAAATCACTGCTATCATGGAATGTGCGCTGGAGAACCTCAGTCGGGGTACTCGTGAGAAGCGCATTTCCATCTTCACAGACAGCCAGGCTGCGCTTCAAGCACTCAATGCCTGCGAATTCAGATCCAAACTTGTTTGGGACTGTTTCAAAATCGTCTCTTGCCTGGGCAGGAGGAATCAGGTAACACTTTGCTGGGTTCCTGGCCACATGGGCTTTGAGGGCAATGAAAAGGCTGACAGACTGGCCAATGCTGGGTCATCTGGGGCATTCATGGGCCCTGAACCCTTCTGTGGAATTTCACGCAGCAATGTGAACAACTCAATCACGGGCTGGGCCCGCGAGGAACACAAAAGGAGATGGGTGGGACTCCCGCGGCTGAGAGTAAGTAAGCTCATTCTCCAATCCCCATCTAGTCAGGTGGCATCAGACCTTCTGCGCCTGGGAAGGCAGGAGGTAAGACAAATCATAGGACTCGTCACTGGACACGGGCACCTGAGAAAGCATTTGCACACAATCGAGGTGCACAATGGGAACACCTCTTGCAGGAAGTGCAGGCAGTCAGACGAGACTGCTGACCATTTGCTGTTTGACTGCGACAAGCTTGCTGAGGTAAGGCAGGCAACTCTCGGAACCATGGAGAGGGGCAGACACCTCCCTCAAGAGGAGCTTGTTGGTAAGTTGCAGAAATTCATCAGGGACATGGACCTTGGCAGTCTCTGAAAACACCTCTTTCCAGGTAAAAGGGTGTGCAACAAGCCCTCGCGGCTGAAGCGCCATGGGACCACAAGGTCCGCCCTTCGAAATGAATGAATGAATGAATGACCCGACCCGAATTATTTTAACTTACATACCCGAACCCGACCCGACCCGAATTTTTATTCCACTTATAATATCCGAACCCGACACGACCCGAAAATTGATGGTAATCTACTACCCGACCCGAACCCGACCCGGCTTGAAAAATCACTACCCGTAGACCTCTAGTTAATGACATGATTTTTCACACATTTTCCGAGGACTTATCATGTCTATTTTTATTTCCTATGTTGCCGGTTCTATCCGTTGTTGCCAAGTCACCTCAACTAGAGAATCGCTGCTCGAGTCTTGAGAACGTTTGACGTCGCCTGGGTCGTGTGTTCATCTCGCGGCTTAGGTTGTATTCGAGGACAACTTTTATTTATTGCTACAATGTCTTAAACGAAATCTTAACTAACTCTTTAGTTGAAAAACAATAATAAAAATCAGTCAAACAGTTTTTTAATCCCTTAAAGTTTTTATTTTTTTACATTGGCTAGTAAATGTATTTTGAAACCGTCCTTAAATCATAACCAACCGTCTTTCATGTTGATGATTAATTATGTTTTTCGAAAGTTCTCATTTTTAACAATTTCTCATTTTCCCTCTCTTTCTTTTTATCTTTTGACTCAGCCTGTTTTTTGTGCGTCGTAAATAAATTCAATATCACGACAATTACGATGTTAGAAAATACCTTTCTAATGGTATTCACTGATTTGTCCTGCAACCACAAAAGCTGAGTAAAGAATATGGCAATGTTTAAGCTTGCCAATAAGCTGATTGACGACTAGCAATTACCAGTGGCTTTGCTCGCATTAATAATTTAACTCCAAATTCGCAGTACTATTTTTGAAAATTATCAAGTAATAATAAATGATAGGCAACTTTATATCCAATGTGGAACGGTCTGCTGTTGCTGTCTGTGAACGGTGGCTTTTCGTTGAGCTGAGCGATTTGTCTTTGAATGATATTAATTTTAGGGAAGCATAGGTCCATAATTTTATGTCCATAATTTTAAAGGGTTCATAAAGAGAAATCACTGCCGCAAACTGTAACTTTAAGACTAAATTTGTAATAAAATAACAGCCAATTACATTAGTTTTTAATTAGCCACCAATTATTCTCATTGCCACCATTTTGTAATCAATAAGGCCTTTAAAGTTCGCTTTACAGCATTCTACTAAATAATCCCTTTATGATGATTTACATGTCACCTATGTTTACCCTAAAGATAATTATTTGAATCTTCACAGGACATCTCTCATTGGACTTTAAAATTAGCACTTAAACCTACTTGACAAGTAGCTTCTCAGGTCAAAAATAATTTTTCGTCATACTGCTGCGAAAACGACTGTTTTCAATACATGCGTTGCGGGGCGAAAGTAGCTCTTTTCCACCCTAGGGAGGGAAAAGAGTCAGCTGATGTTGAGGACGTCAGCTGTTCGTTTATGATGCACTAAAACTGCAAACGTGTGTAAGTCAGCGTCGATGGTGAGCTATCGATTGCACCGAGAGTGGTTATCGATTATTATTATTATCAATTGCATTTCATTGTAGCATTGTTGTCAGTTTAATCAATTTGTGCAACTCGCTCATTCCACCAATCGAATATTAAATGCGTTCGATACATCGATAGTTGTTCATTGTTGTCAATCTAACCTAAAACAAATGAAACAGATAATCAGCTGATTGTTTTAAATAGCAAGAACAAGATGGAAGCATCTTTGGGAGATATCTTTTAAGGTAATAGATTGGTTTTCTTAAGTAGTTAGTGTGTTGTATTGAGCGATATAACGAAAAATATAGTTCTTTACACGGGTCAAGAGGCTGAATGAATATTTAATTTTGTCTCAATGAGAAGATAAGCTGAGCGATAACGATGTTAGCGATAAGTCTGATTCATGATACGAAACAGTAGATTAAAACCGATCAGTAGATTGTTGCAATCGATCAAAACAATTGACTGATAATCAGCTGATTTTAAAATGTAAGAACAAAATGGAAACAACTCTTTCGTCTGTAAAACCTTTGTTTTTTTAAGTAGTTAGCTCAATATTTTATGCAGTATGACAAAAAATATAGTTCATAACACGGGTCTAATGTGGCTTTTCGTTACTCGTTCAAATTAAATTAAACCTTGAGCTCGTACGAAAAGCGTCACTTTCGCCCCTTGTAATAATAATTTTTTTTTTGAGGGAAAGGCAGGTGGAATCCATTTACGGACGAAGTGTGGGACTCACCGAAGCCCTACCCACTAAACCACCTCCTCGTTCCGGGCGAATCTCCCCCCGGGACTGTTTGGCACATTACTTCAGTGGGAGGCCCCGTGCTGGTGAACCGCATGCTGTAGACCGCGGTCTGTCAGAAGAGGAAACTACTTCCCTCTTCTTCTAGCCAGCTTGGACTTGCGTAGCTGTTCTGCCTGTTTGGCATTTTCCAGGGCAAGCCTAAAAACGCGGCATGCCCCGGAACCAGCCATTTGGTCGCACTGGGCTTTCGGCTGCAGCTCACTGCAAAGGAAGCAGGGAACTGCGTTGCCGCAGTCCTTGTGGTGATGGCCCGACTCTCCGCACTTGAAGCAAAGAGCGGACCGATCCGTCCCCATGCATTCGCTGCGACGGTGCCCGTAGCCCAGGCACTTGAAGCACCTGACGACCACGGTTCGCAGGCGCCCCGCGCAGCTCAGAAAACCCACCCGAAGGTGGCCGGTCTTCAGTACTTTGGCAGCCTCTTCCTCAGAAAGGTCGAGGACTGCCATCTTTAGTTGCCGCTTGTTTGCCGGTCCTAGTGACACCCTGCGATTGTCACTGGGTCCGCCAAGGGCCTTGTCGCGTGCATCGACTACCTCCTGCCTCTCCGTGAGGGCGTCAAGGTCCCTCACCTCGACGGACACACGCTTCTCTGGGGCAATAACGTTGCCCGCGTTCCCGACAGCAGCTCCGAGGGCTGCAGCGAACTTCTGACTGTCTGAGCCCTTCCCCAGCCGGAGGATAACATCCCCCTTCGGAGTCGGCCTCGCGCAGACAATCTTGGCGGCACAGGTGTCTGGGTTAAGATCACTCGCATATGACTGACCGCCAGCCACTCTGACAAGCACAGAAGATGGACCAGCGCTCGCCCCTGGCTTGGCTTTCGGCCTCACGGCCACCGCACCCTGATCGGGTTTAGTAACTGCAATAGCCGGCAGTTCCTCCGCCTCCGCCTGTTTAGGTTTCTTCTTTGCTTCCTTCTTCTTCTTCATCGGCTCAACCCTAGGCTCATGCTCATCAGAGCTCTCGCTAGGGCTGTGCACCCGCTTGGCTGGAGCCAAGGCACTGGCTGCAAGGACGGCATCCTTGAGGAGCCGCCCTTGGATCCGCGACCTAGTCCTCTTTCGTGCGTCTCTCGTCACCTCAATATCGTTGACGTTGTGGTGGTACCTGTCTTGGATCTCTTCCGCCGATCTGCGCAGGAGCTTCAGCTTCTCAAACAACTCGGATAGGGAGAGGATCCCCTCCTTCACCGTGTTGTTGACGTTCTTCTGGATCTTGCAGGCTCCAGTCATGTTTGCCAACAACGTCTCGACTTGGCCAAAGATCTCCTGCTCTTCCTCGCGGGCTTTGAGGACGTTCCCCCATTGCCTCTTGCAGTACTCCAGGTCTTGCGCGGTGGCATGTCTGAAGTCACTGCCCATGCTGGTCGAGCTCGCCAAGCTGTTTCTCCGTGACTGTGGAACAGTCAAGAATGTCTGGTTGCCCTCCCCAGAATCCTTAGGGCAGCCCGAATGATCGCGGTGGGATTTCGGACCGGAGTCCTGACCCACCTGGGGTACGTTACCGTGGTTTTTCGCAGACATCATGCTTGCTGGCCCCCTTGTAGCCGGCTTTTACGGCAAGCAGGGGATACTGTTGGAACATTCTACTCTGGCCCAACACAGAAAGAGAAGGAATTAACCCAGGGTTTGGGGTCGAAGAAAGAAGAAGGTGGGCAAGATTAGCTCAGAAAAGAAGAAAGACGGCGAGCCAAGACCCGAGAAAGGAAAAAAGGTCTTGGCTCTAGAAGAACTGCGAGGAGAGTCTCGCAGCTTGGCTCGGGATCCCAGGGTCGCCCCGATTATTATTATTATTATTATTATTGTAATAATAATAATAATTTTTTTTTTTTTGGTAGGAGGTGGAATGCGTTTACACACACTGAGGGGCTCGTTGTCCCCTCAGTAGTGTCGACGAGCTCGACGTCCCATGAACTACCGACTAAACCACCCCCCTCGGCACCGAGGACACTAGCCTGGAACTGTTTCACACATTACTTCGGGCTAGGCCTTTGATATTACGCCACTAGGGCAACCTCCGTGGGGAAAAGCTGAGGATTAAGGTCAATCGAGGTCGACCTTTTTCGCCCGAAGAATGGCCTGGACGTAGTGCTGGACACAGTTCCAGTTGCCCTCTCCCTGGAGCATAGCTCCGACGATGTTGTTTGGGCTGACGACCACGCCGATCTCAGATGAAAGCGAGGCTCGGCGGACATGCCAACGGTCGCACTGAAAAAAGGTGTGCTCAGACGTGTCTGGGATGCCGGGGCAATACAGACAGTCCGGGCTGGCAACTTTGCCCATCCGGTGCAGATAGGCTCAGAAGTACCCGTGCTCAGAAAGAAACTGGGTCACGTAGTAATCGACCTCGCCATGCTGCCGTTCCACCCATGGTCGGACGGAAGGTATGAGCTGGAAGGTCCAACGTTCCCTCGGCTCAGCTTCCCAGTCAAAGCTGCGATCGCACTCTTCCCTTGCAGCTGCTTCCCGGCTCGCTCCAGGCCTCCTCCGGTAAATCGCCTGCCTCTCCCTCGCGAGGAAGAGGACGGGGATGACTCCGGCAATCACCATCACAGCAGGCTTGGAGACTGTGCGGTAGGCTGAAGCGACCCACAGAGCTCCTCGGCGCCGGACTCGGGCAAGCCGGTCTCGGTAGACTCCTGTAGAATATTAACAGTCAATCACGAAACTACAGAAGGCCATACCTCACTTCAAAGATCAGAGAAACCATCATGAGTTAAAAAGTCCTGAACGGAATAAAAGGCCTTAGAGATAAGCTATTTTGATATGCGCCTCTTAAAAGTATTAGGATCTGAATTCCTAAAGCTTTCTGGCAGCTTATTATAAAATTTAATTTGTAATAATTTGTGGCTATTAAGAAATTTGCTTAGCCTTGCAGGGGTAATGTTTTAAGTTACTAGATCCCTGCGTTTGGTAGCTATGAATGAAATCACGAGTAAAATAACTATTTAGGTTTTGCTTAACAATATTAACATTTTGAAATAAAAGAATAGAGGGCAATGTCATAATTTTGTGTTCCATAAACAACGATCTACAACTATTTTGGATTGGAATATCAAATAAAATTCTCAAAGCTTTCTTCTGCCACTTAAAAACCCGCTTTGTTCCACTACTGTTTCCCCATAAGAGATTTGCATACAGCAAATGTGTATGGAAAAAAGCGTGATAAGCTGAAATAAGCATGGATGGACACACATTTTTTAAGTTCCCTAAGTAAGAAACAAACCCTAGCTAATTTAGAAATTACATAGTTTGTGAGCACTTCCCAAGTAAGCTTGGAATCCAGGGTACCCCAAGTAATTTAACATGCTCATGCAACAAATCACTAATATCACTGTTCAACGGTCTTAATGAAAAACATATTCTTTCTGATTTGTCTTCATTAATTGTTAAAAAATTACTAGAGAACCATAATTTCCCGAAATTAATCATTGAGGTTACAAAATTTTCCGTTTGCACACAATCATTCCCAGAACTCAAAAGAGAGGTATCTTCCGCATACACTAAGTTTTACAAGGCATACAATGCCTTGTAATGAAATATACTATTACGGGCTTTGAAATCTTCAGCCGTGTTTGAAAAAACACAAAATTTAACAATTATTTACCTAAACTGAAGCCATCGAAGACATTTTTTCTTAAAACCTTTAAATATTGAATACTTTACAATGGATTAACCTTCTTAGGAGCAGTTTTCGGCATTGCTTGAGAGAATTTCCGGCAGTTTCTGTGAGCCGTCGCCCATGGAAGTAACTGTAATTATTGAAAAGGGTATTTTTTAACTACTTAAGTTTATGTAAAGGTTTAAATATTCTATTTTTTAATATTTCACTAGAGTCGCAGTCACCTTATAGGGCGGGTGAGTGAGTGCGCTGCTGGCGAAATTATTGTTTATTATTTGTTTGGGTAGTTAATCAACTAAATGATCACATGTTAAAGTGAATCCAAATTTATATGTAAAAGGTCTTGAAAAACGTAAACAAAGTTTTGACGGTTCAACAAAAACATTTCATTTGGCCATATCAGCTGAAGTTTAGCAGACGATGAGGTGAGTTTCCAGTTCTTGCCGCCTGCCCTATTTCGTGCCTGCAACTGTAGTTTACTGCTGCAGCTTTGCTTGCAATGATAACTCAAAACAGCTGTTTCAGTTGACATTTTCTTCCAAGAGAATTGTATTGACTTAACCTTTGAAAGGCTGTTGGGTGTAGCCCTTAGAAACATAAATTCTGAGGAAATTTGACAAACCTACACGTTATACTTACTTACTTGATACTTGATACTTCTTCTCTTTCCCGTTGACTCGATGAGTTTTGGGAGCGTCATCTTGTCTTCCAATAATGGAAGGGCATTTATTCAAGGCTTTTAGGCTTGTTCGGAAGGTTAGGTTGAGTTGACAGTCTGGCAGGTAGTTGGCAAAAGTAGGCTATGTTACTTAAATTTGTTTTCAAAAAATTCTCTTAAACTATAGAAGCTGTTTTGAATTAAAAATGACTTTAGTTCTCTCTTAAATTTGTTTACATTATTTATTTGCTTAATTCTAGAAGGTAAAAACTGGTAAATTTTTCTGCCCATATATTTAGGTTTTTTTTCAAATAATCTTAATCTGTGCTGTTCGGAAAAATTATTTTTAAATCTAGTGTTATAGGTATGAGTGGTATTTATATATTCAGGTAAAGCGGATTTAACATAAACAGAAATTTCAAAAATGTAGAGGCATGGTACCGTCAGGATTCCCATGTTTATAAAATGTTCTTTACAATGCGCTCTGCAATTGAGCTGAAGAATTGTGCGCAATGCCCGCTTTTGCCAAACAAAAATGTCATTCAGATTTGCATCGGATGCACCCCAAAGGGGGATAGAGTAGGAGATGTGTGACTCAAGTAAGCAATGGTAGACATTTTTTAGCAAACCTATGTTCTGCAGGTTGCTGAGGCTTCTCAAGACAAAAACCCCTTTTGCCAATTTGCTTTTGATTTTTCCCAATTGCTCACTCCAGTCAAAGCCATCGTCCAGTCTCACCCCTAAGAAGTCAGCTGACTTTTCTTGACGCAACTCTGTGTCTCCTATCATAACGACAGGAACTTGATTTGTTTTTGAATGCTGTTTTTGTATCGTTTGTAAACAAATGTAGTTTGTTTTCTCTGGGTTCAATTTCAGTCTGTTGTTTTCAAAAAATTGAGCCAATTCATTGATTTTGAAAAAAGAATCTGCTTTGAGCAAATCGAAGTCTTTATTTTTGGTGACCAGAGTTGTGTCGTAAGCAAAAATGAAAAAATTTTCTTCTGGTATAACATCAGAAATGTCGTTGATGTACACCAGAAAAAGGAGAGGCCCTAGGATTGAACCTTGAGGCACCCCCCTAGTGATGAGTTTTGGATCGGATTTTACTGTTGTGACTTTTGATTTTGTTTCATGAAAAATTTCAGTGACTTGGGTTCTATTTTCCAAGTATGATTTGAACCATTTTAATGCTAGATTATTGACCCCCAGATTTGCCAATTTCTCTAGCAAGACTTCTGCATCAACACAGTCAAACGCCTTTGACAGATCAGCCAAACAGCTTACAACTGACTCACCGGCATCAACCGCGCTGATAAAGAAGTTTAAACATTCTATTAATGCCAATTTTGTGGATCTTGATTTCTGAAAACCAAACTGCCTCTCACAAAGAAGAAGATTCCTCTCCAGAAAGGCAGTCAGCTGTTCGGCGGCCACTTTTTCAATTAATTTGGAAAAAACCGGTAGGAGTGAGATTGGGCGATAGTTACACACCTCCCACTCATCCCCCTTCTTGAAAATTGGTTTGATCTTAGCCCTCTTGCAGCCATCTGGGAACACTCCATTGTTGAGAGAAAAATTTATCAGGTGGACAGCCGGTTTCAATATTTCAGTTTGACAATGCTTAAGGACCTTCATATTTAGATCGTCTAGGCCAGTTGAAGTTTTTGGGGAAAATTTTTTAAATATTCCTGCTAGGCTATTTTCGGTTATTTCAGTAAAGTTGAAAGTTTCTCTATTACTATTAAATGGATTGCAATGTAATGGTTTCCTTATAATGTTGCCAGTCAAATCATTTGCCACATTTACAAAATAATCATTTATACTATTGCATACTCTGTCCGGTTTTTCTATTGGTTTATTGTCTATTTTTATTACTAAATTTTTCTCGGGCTTTTTTGTTACACCCCTATGATTATTGATAATATTCCATGATTCCTTAGGTTTATTATCAGCTTTGTTCAACCTGTTTGAGTACCAGTCACTTTTAGTTCTTTTAACACAATCTCTGAGATGCTTTTGAGCTGATTTCATTGTTGCTTTGTTTTGGTCAGTTTTATTTTCTTTCCATCTAAGGTAGGCCTGCATAGAAACTGATTTTAGTTCTTTTATTTCTTGACTGTGCTACTTTAGTTTACTATTGTTCTTAATTTTTATATTTCTCAGTGGACAGGCAATGTTATAGTAGTAACCTAAAGTATCAATAAAGGCGTCATATTTATCATTCATATTCTGTGCTAAATAAACATCACTCCAGGATTCATGTCTTAATCTTAATTTAAGTTCATCTAGCTGGTCTGTATTCATTGCCCTGACCTGTTTGGTTTTGATTAATTTTTCTGTCTTTGTGAAATTGGGAAAAGTTATCTTTATCGCATGGTGGTCCGATATCATTGGTTCAAAAACTGATGTTGTGCAAGGAAAAATATTTGTAATGAAATTGTCTATACTAGTGGCAGTAGTTTCTGAAATTCTAGTTGGATCATTAATTGTGGTTTTAAGTCCAAAGCTGTTCAAGATGTCCATGAATGTTTTTGTTTTGTGGTCTGGTGATAAGATATTTATATTCCAGTCACCACCAATACATAATTCTTTGTGTTGTCCATTCTGGTACAAGTCTGTCAAATATGAATTGAGAAGATCAAAAAATTTATTCAAATCACTATCTGGGCTTCTGTAAATTTCACCAATAATCAGATTCCTATGGCCTATTTGTATTTTTATCTCTGTACATTCAAAATCCTTCATTTCTATATACTTATCACTAATGTTCAAAAGTTTTACTGTTTCAGTCCTGGAAGAATCATTTTTGGAAATTGCAACACCTCCTAGCTTCATATCCTCCCTAGCAAAATATTTTACAAGTGAATAGTTGTGTATTTTAATCATTTGGAGTTTGTCTGCTGTTAGGCCGTGTTCACAGGCAAGGAAAAAGTCAGGTTGATGTTCATCGAGTAAAATTTCCACTAAGCCTATCTTATCTTGTAGGCCTCTAATATGGAGATGTATTAGGCTTAAGTTATGGTGATTTTTTGTTTTTGAATCCTTTTTTATGGACCTACTTTGCCTACGTCCCCTATTTTTCTCGTGTTGCTTTCTTAGGCCTAAGTTTTTTCTGGCACTAGTTTGACTATTGCGTTTTTTGGAGGTTTAGGCTGTCTTAATTAGTTAGCTATGAGTGCACACAATGTGTCTTTCCCCTTCCAGTTCATGTGTAGCCCATGTAGTGTAAAGCAGTTTCGATCTAGCAACGGATTGATGCTCAAAAATCCCCATTTCCTATCTATGCAGATTTGTTTCACTATCTTATTTTGTTCATCAATCATTTTGTTTTGGCTTTCATCATCCCATCTGTGGGGTGTTTCAACACAAAGAACTCGGTCCCCATAGGCCGCAAGACTGCCAAGATCAGAATCTAGCTTCCCCAAACTAATCTCCGAAATCTTATTTGTGCCCCCGACCAGTACGAGAAAGTCATCGTCTGCCTCCCCACCCCCCATTCCCTTTGCCCTCTGCACGACCTCCCCCATCGATTCTCCCGGGAGAACCACCATCTCAGCGATCACCCCCTCACCCCTCAGTCTACCCCTCAGCCTCCTAGCGTGACTGTCTCCCACCAGCAGGACTCTACCACCTCGACTACCTCTTTCCTTGGGCTTTCTGAGGGGAGGGTACTCACTTTCTGCCCATTCGCGCCCCACACTCTCCTCCTGCAAGCCCTCAAACCGATTTGAAACTCGCAAAGGCTCTGCCTCCAGTTTTTCGCGGCTCCGCCTTCCCGAACCCCCTCTATCAACTTTCCTCCAGTTTGAGGAGTCGTTTTTCTCTTTTGGTACAATGCCTCTTAGCCTACTTAATTCTAGGTCCCTTTCAGCAACTGCTGTTACAAGTTCACTGTTTTTCTTTTCAAGCTCAAGGTTTTTTTCACTTAAAATTAAGTTTTCACTACGGAGATCATTGATCTCTTTGTCAAGTTTCTTATACTTAGAGAAAAACTCTATGCAAATAGGGCAAGCCCAATTGTCATTCTTCCTAATGTTATTAAAGATTGTCTTTTTCAATTTGCTACACTGTTTGTCTGCATGAAACCAATCGTTGCATATATCACACATAACAGAGTCTTGATTGTCATCAATTTCTACAATACATTTTTTACAAATTTTAGCCACCATTTTCATCTAATCTAACTAACATACAATCACAAGCTATCACAAATATTTATTGTCTCAAATATTCTTCAAATGAAGAGAAGAACAAGCTGTGAATTACTATTCTGAAACTAGAAAATTAAAACATGTCTTTCCCTGGCCTATTGTCTCAAAAGCCTACTCAAAAGCCCAAGCCCTCAAATCTAGCTTGCTTTTTAACAAATGATGACATTTACACTGGCAGATATACAAATAGTACAATAATTACACTGGCAAGCATGAAAATGTGAAATTTAAAGGTGAAATTTAAAACATCTCTTTCCTAGGCCTAATAAAATCCTTAAAGCCTCAAGTTTAGCCAGAATTTACATTTAATCACATTTACATTAATCACAAGGAAAATTTAAAAGAAACAAGCAAATACAGTTAATTAAAATGAAAAGTATGGTGAACAAGGCTTGAAGCTGAAATGTGTCTTGCTTACCTACCAAATTTACAATCTGGTTCTAGGCTTACCGTGCTCAAGATCCTAAGTCCTCCAAGCGGGATTGATTTTCCTCATAATTACATTTACATTCATTAATAGGCCTAAGCAAATTTTAAAATCAAGTAAATGAAGTTTTCTAGAATAATGAGCAAAACATGAAATTAAAACATGTTAGTCCAAATCATGTAGAGTCCTGAATTCACTGAGTCATTAATTCAAATCTGACTAACATGCCTACCCTAATTATCTCAATTGAGTTTATGAATGGATTACAAAATACATACAATATACAGATACAACTTCAAGTACAAATTCAAGAGAGCAACATTTACGTTCATTCATAAAATTAAAACATTACTTACGCAGACGCCGACCATTTATTCTTACTTTTGCCAAGTAGTTTGTTGTATAGGAATGGAATAATAAAGTCGGTAAAATATATGGGAGCTGGCAGAGGATGGTAAATTTTAAGGAAGTGGTCGGTGATATTCAAAATGGATTGATAAATGTGATGGAAATTATGAGTAGTAAGGAAAAAGCCTTCAATGAAAGTTTCCTTTCATGTCGCCCATTCACGAAATGGCCGCCGACGAACTCAACAGGTAGTCGTATACTCAAAGAGGATAAAACATCTAATTTCCACTGGTGCAACTATTGTTAACTGTCTAAAAAGCTTCAAAATACTTTAAAAAAGCACTGACAAATAAAATTTAACACTGAAATGTCCAAAAAACTATTAAAACTTAGTTAAAATGCGGAGCTATTGAAGAGCCATTGTGAACATCACCGAGCAGTCGTGCCAACCCTTTTATCCCCCCCCCCCCTATCTCTTTTAATTTCTCTTGACCCATCACTCTCTTGTCTAGACGACGTACAAACTTGACAATGATTCTGGGAGGTGCTCATTGCCCCCAATCGATGACATGCGTCGATCATCGCATCGTATAAAATGCCTTCAATAACTGGTCGTAATTCTTTCAATAACTTTCCATGAAGACATAATGGACGGTTATTAAAATAAAGGAAATTCTCTCTTAAAAGTGTTTAAATAGTTACAATGACAGTCACTAACTTGAAACCTTTGATATCTCGATTTATTTTCAAGGCCTTGATAAGAGAGCAAATGTGAAATACTGCCAAAAAACCTTAAATATCACAAAATAATTTTACAACATCATATTTTACCTTTATAAGTTGAAGGGACACAAAAATGACCTTTATAAATCACACTTAAGTAGATAAGCCAAATTAAATTTGAACTTTATTTCTAAAAGTTGAAGTTTACCTGTATATCTCCGTTTTTCTCTTGGACCTCTATGTCGAAATGCCGGGATAAGTAAGTTCATATCCGGTCTAGAATTACTATGCCTTTGTAACTCAAATTTTCATTTGGTTTACCTCTATGTCTTGAATTAACTAAGAAGTATAAATTATTAAGAATCATTAACTGTAAGTCGAATTTAACTAAGAATTACCTCTATAACACTAACAATACCTCAGTAAAACTATATAAAACTCCAAGAAAAATCATGGGATTTTAGTTAGCAGAGTCAATTGTAATTTTTAAGTATGGCCTAGGCAGATCTATTTGAAATAAGGTATCAATTTTTAACATTATCATATATAAATAATAATTAAAAGTAATGCTCAGGTAAATTTTGGGATTGTATAAATAGTTAAAAGAATATGAACAAGTTTACAATATGAGTAAACTTGGTCTCTGTAATCATCACGACTGAAACGGACTGATCATGTCCTTGAAAACTTAGCCTTGTCATTGCTTTTAGAATCAGAAAATGGAGTTCTGATTTGTGTTATTTATTTTTATTTAGTTTTTTACCCTCTGAAAAAATGATTTTCAGGGGGTAAAAAACAACTTAAAGTTTGAGATAAGATCAGCTAAAATTAATTATTACAGGCACAAAATTGCAGAATCTGAATCTGATCCAAACATGTTTTGGAGGGTTTTAAATGAATTGGCGGGAAAAGGGGCTAAAAAAGACGTATTTCCTATAGCACAATACACAGCAAACAGACCTGACACAGACTTTACGGCTGATTCATACCATGACTTAGATTTAAGACCACGAGTGGCTAACGAATTCAATGAATATTTTTCTCAAGTTGGTCCAAACCTAGCAAGGCGGATTGATTTGGGTGGTCCACTTGTGGTTAACGATACAGATTTCACTGTGGATTCCGTCCTCACGCTGTGCACTGTGACTGACCAAGAACTTTACAATTTTGTGACAAAACTGCGCGGCGGCTCAGCTCCAGGGTATGACTGTGTATCAGCTGATCTACTAAAGGAAAACTTGGAGACTTTTCGAAAGCCACTTTTATACATTATTAATACGAGCATCCGTAGTGGTC
The DNA here is from genome assembly GCA_035578135.1 of Flexamia atlantica. Classification (NCBI taxonomy): domain Eukaryota; kingdom Metazoa; phylum Arthropoda; class Insecta; order Hemiptera; family Cicadellidae; genus Flexamia; species Flexamia atlantica. The sequence goes on from JAQJVK010000007.1 coordinate 15,463,355, forward strand.
AATTCCCTGATGCATTCAAAATTGCAAAAGTTATTCCCCTCTTCAAGTCCGGTGACGTAACAAGTGCGTCAAGTTTCAGGCCTATTTTGTTGTTGAGTGTGTTCGCAAAGGTTCTTGAGAAAATTATCAAGGAACAAATAACTATTTATTTAAACAATTATAATGTATTGACGGATCGTCAATATGGTTTTCGAAGGTCGAGAAATATCTCTGACGCGCTATTTGACGTAAATAAAGATATTAATGCTGCAGTTGCCAAGGGAAATCGGGTAGTATTGGTATTTTTCGATCTTGCTAAGGCTTTTGATTCCGTGGATAGATCTTTATTGTGTAAAAAACTTGAACTAATTGGCATTAAAGGACTAGCACTACAGTAGAACCTCGCTAGTCCGACCTCCGATAGTCCGACTCCTCGGTTAATCCGACCATGCCGCCGGGGAAGATAGACCTCCGCTAGTTCACCCTCAGCGGGGTTTTCTCATCGGTTAGTCCGACCACGCAATTGGAAATTGATATTTGTTTACATTTCCGGTGCATTCCTCCGTTCAGGTTGGCTCCTGTCGATGACATATTACTCATTAGGAGTGCGTATATCGTTCAGTAGAGCAATAACATTTGGTGCGGTTAGTTTTTTGTCCTAATGTAGTTTTTTACAGTACAGTAGCTTGTTAAACACTCTTAATGCAATTTTTTCTGATCGAAATACAGTTTTTGTACGTTTTCATGTCAATAAAATGAGTTCATTCGATAATCCGACCTTTTTGCTGTTCCGACCATGCCCCCGGTCCCGTAGGTGACGGATTAGCGAGGTTCTACTGTACAATGGTTTAAATCTTATTTCGAAAACAGAATGCAATTTGTTACGATAAATGGGGTGAAGAGTAATTTAGAACCAGTAAATTTTGGAGTTATTCAGGGCAGCACATTAGGGCATTGCTATTCCTAATATACATAAATAATCTGGTGAAAATAGGTATAGAAGGAAAATTTTACTTGTTTGCTGATGGGAAAGATTGGAATATCGTTTTTATGAAAGCCGAAATGGGAGTATCAAAAATAAAGAAATGGTTTGATCAAAACATTCTGTCATTAAATATCGAAAAAACTAAATCTATGCAAATTGCCTTGAGGACGCAGTGTAACACGCTCAACAACGAACTCAAAATTCATAATTGTGGAGCAGAGTTAAATGCTGCATAAGACTGTCCCACTATTGCTAGAGTCGATGAATATAAATATTTGGGTTTAATATTTGACTCTAAGTTGTTGTGGGCGGAACATGTTGCATATCTTAATAAAAAACTGCGAAAACTTATTTTTGCATTCCATCAGTTACGTCAAGTTTTAGAATTTAACCCTCGAGAGGGCGCACGCGGAGTTTTCCTCCGCACATGTTTTTGATGTTAAAATAAACAGACATAATGGGTGTCGGCGGTCGTGTCTGGCTCCGTACTTTATGCCCCTCATTCCAGGAATTTCCTAAAGCTATTTATACCCCCCTACCCCCCCTCCTTGGTACCTCGTTATATGCAATTCAGAATGCCGTCTCAGTTTGCGGAGCCCCCTCTCCCGTTACACAGACACTGATACCTATTTTTAAAATTCATAATAGCAATGGATTTGTAATTATTATTAATTTTTTGAACTTTTCCTTTTGCCTTCGCAAAAAAAAGTGAAAGGAAAAGTCCAAAAATGTAAATAATAATTAATACATATTTTATACTAGAAAATTACTTACTATGTTTAATTGAAATATTACGCCTATTAAGTTGAACAATTAATTGAATCGACGATGAAATGTGATTCCTAATGAAGTTTGTCAACATTTAAATACAATATTTCGTTATAAAACAAGTAAAAAGGGTTAAATTTGTGCAATCTAGTGTTGCGGAGTAAAACTCCGCATGCGCCCGCTCGCGTTTTGCCGGTGAAGCGCCCCCTCAAGGGTTAATGAGATCCGTAATGCATATTTTGCTTATGTTCAATCACTCATGGAAGGGGGAATAATTGCATGGGGTGGGTCTTATAGCTCAATTTTAAAACCTTTATTTATAACACAAAAGGCAATTATCAAAGCTGCCCTAGGGAGAGGGCGCAGATACCCTAAGGATGCTCTGTTCACGGAAATGGACGTACTTGACATCAGACAACTATTTATCAGGACATTAGCTATTTACATCTTCAAACACTCTAACGAACTGTTTGTTCGGCCATTTCATGATTACAGTACCAGACATGCACAGGACTTAAGAATTAGAGTGCCGAGACTAATAAAAACGTATTCAACGACAAACAGTTTTTACATCGCTCATGTTCTATACAACAATTTACCCGTCAACCTACGAAATACTGAGAATATGACTTTGAATACATACAAAAGAAAACTTTCACGTTGGTTACATGAGATCGGTAGGGAAGGTGTCGCTACTATGCTACTGTCACTGTACAGATAACTGATTGCTCGAGCTTTTGTGTGTGTGCGCGTGTTAGTATGTGTGTGCGTGTGTGTGCGCATGTTAGTATGTGTGTGCGTGTGCGTGTGTGTGCGTCTGGGTGTGTTTGTAGGAATGAATGAAGGGGGTCCTTCGTCCGTCCGTCCGTCGTCTTTTTCCAAACAATACATGGCACTTCCGTTCCCCAGGTCACTTTATTTTTGGCTTGTTTATATTCCTCTCACTATTTTTGAAACTTAAAAATTTTTTTCTTTTCCCTATTTATTTATTTTTTTAACACGCATTGGCGTTGGATGTGACTCATTCACACGCACGGGCACGTCCCATGTGTGAATTAATTTTGCATAGTTAAAAAAATGTTTCATTACTATCTAGCCATCTAACATAAGAAATTATTGTAAAAGCATGTACTACTTTGCGAAATAAAGATCTTTGAATTTGAATTTGAATTATAAATAAATCATCATATTTTTTTTAGAGATCATTTTTAAGTTTAAACTTAGATGTGAATAGATTTTCAGTGCTATGGATTTTAATCAAAATATTGTGTGAAAAATTATTGAAAATGCATGCAAAGTTTTAATGCATTATTGTGAATATATTTTGATTAATAATGAACTTGGTTATAATTTCAACCAGTTAAAGGTGAATGAATAAATTAGATAAAAATAAAAAATAAGATTGGGGAAAATAAATTTTATATTGACCTGTCAAACTATTTGTTGTATTAAATGAATTTCTTAACTGATGGTGTAAATTTTTTGCTACAATTCATTGACATGTTAGATAGTGTTGCCTATAATGAAAATCCATCAGTAATTTGAGAAAATGTTCTGCATGCAGCTTGGGTTATCGATGAACCCTGCACAACATGTAAGTATTGATATGTCTTAGAACATTCCAATTTCACTTTTTTTTATAGGGGGATTTGGTAGTTGGGTTTCCCCACCCCACAGGAAAATCCTGTGAGGGTACTTCAGCCATTATTTTGGCTTTTTGTACAGCTACCGGAAAGGAAAAGAAACTTCCCTTCTATTATCCCTTAGGCTCACAGCCTTTAGTAGATTAATACAAGGGAAGCAAAATGAAAAAAGAATAGGTAGATGGAATAGGTTCGGCCAAGCTTAGACTGGGTGGGCAAAGGTATACCTTTTGTCCAATGGATGAAGGGGAACAGGGCCTCAAGGGATAAGGTGGCCCTCATATTGGCCCTCATCTTGGTCACCAGTACACCCCCGCCCACCCTGCCATTGAGCTCAGCCTCCCCTGGTGGGGAACTGAAGTTGTTCACTGAAAGACAGCTACAACACTGCCTCCAATTGTGACAACTTCCGTTACTGTACCCAGTATTGGTACCTAAACTAGCAAAAGCCAGTTAGGATCCCACTGGGGGGTCCAATTTCACTTGGTTGTTCCTTAAAACTTTGAAGTATCAAAATAAGGTTTTCATAAACTAAAAAAAAAAAAAATATTAAAAGAACTATAAAGTTTGATCACGTTTTAGTTTCGATTCAAGTAAAATAATTGTCCATAAATCATGACTCCATAAAATTGAGAGAAACCGGGATAGTTGAGTCTTAGTACTCTAAAATGTTGCGATCTGACCTGTTTTTGATTAGCAAATACTTCGGATATAACATTTTCAATATTTATTAAAGAAGCAAATTAGAAGAATTATCCTGTACCATGAACTTGTGACTACTATAATTCTGTTTTTGAACAACATAGAAAGTATTTATAAACATATATTTTGAGCAGGACACCTCAGACATAATACCAAGGTTCTGTACTTAAGTGTACAAATCTGGAAAATATGGGTGGAATGTAAAATAGGCAATTGAAATAACAAGTATATTAAAAATACCCCCGTTGCAGCAAACCTGCATACTCAGCGAATTTCAAATGCGAAAACATATTTTGATCCGTCATAGCGAGATAATACATGTTGTTTTTGTAAGCTCCATAAGAATAACATGGGAAATGAGTATGCAGGTTTGCTGCAACAGGTACGTTAAAACTAGGTGGTTTTTATTCAATATTTAGTAGATCTGAACTAGGAGAAGGCACATACCAAGTTTTTTTAAATAAAACCGTAATTTACTGTAATTTTGTAACCGTAATTTACCGTAATTTCGTTTTTTGATAAATAAGCGAGATATAGAATTTTATTTATTTCCCATAAGGTTAACATTGGGACAACATACTGTGTTTACCACTTTCAATGTCTTGGTAACCAATGGACATAGAACAATGATTCAAAGTACTAATTGTTTGTTTGTTTTCGAGCTGAATTCAATGGTACTAACAAAAATTGGACTATTTTAATTTTTCTATGTAAAAACCTCCAAAAAACTGTTTTGGGGGGGTTTTATGCCCCTTTACTCCCCCTTCCGGTAGTCTAATCGGGCTGGTTTAAGAACTCGTCCGAGTTTTTACCACTTTATACGTCTGTACCAAATTTCATTGAGATTGGGCCATATTTACGGCCGCTATCGTGTTCGAATAAATATAAGAATTCGAACGAATATTGTTTTTTGCTTCTGGGGGCCCCAAAACAAAAATTTATCATAGTTTCGGGCTTAGGTCTTACCATGACACATACGGTAATAGCATATTCCTTTAAGGAAAATCACCAATACAAATGCACACACAACACAATGAATCTCCACATTAAAGTTAATAAATAATAATGAGTGTACATTCAAATATCAATTGAATTTAAACTTAATCAAATTCAAACTCAAATTGATTTATTTCATAGAAAAAGTAGCAAAATTTTAATAAACATTACAATTATGGAATTATTTCCCCAAAAAGACTATAGAGCCGTGATCAGGGAAAGAGGCCATATCAGCAGTCTTCATATATGTTGCTGTCCAAAGTTCACTTACTATCGCAAATATTTCACAATAAAACAACACTAGTTTTAGCTTCAAAGGCATCAAGCCAGTAACACCTGGCTTATAGAGTGATTTATAATGGATGAATAAGTGTAAAGAGTGTAAAATTGTAATTGTGATGGTGAAGAAAAGCTATAGAATTTGACTTAATACCCGTAACGGTGCGTGATTCTGTAAGTATTACGAAGACTGTCAAGGATATGCAGAGTGTATGATGCCTCCGCCCACGTGATGCGTGCCAGCCACTTGCCTACCCTTCGCTTATACGCGGTGACACTGCTTTCCTCAGCGGCGATTATATCTGATGGAATATTGCGATAAACTTTATGAGCCAAATAAAAGGAATATATATTAATTTAGGTTAACCCGGCAGAGGTCGCACTGAATTGAAAATGCAAAGAGATGCACGGGGTCATTCTGACCGGGTATAATAAAACAGCCATATTTCAGTAATAATTATATTTTAATTACATAGAATCGTAAAAACGTAATAATATATTGAATATCTGACCTTTAAATATTCTTTCAAAAATGAATACGTAAAATACTGCCTGACGCACACTGTCCTATTGACCGGTACTTTCAAAACAGGAGGAGACGCACAGTGTCAAATCGACCAGTTATCGATAAAAGTTGCCACTGGACTGACAGGAGGGGGTGGGGAATGGAGGAAACAAGGTCCCGGCATTCCTGGAATGTGGCGTGTGAGGTACAGTTATGGCTGAGACTGCTGACACCCAATAAATACAATTTTTACGTTAAAAACTACCGACCCGGTCTTTTTGACAACTATGCATGCTCTCGCGGGTTAAAACAGACCTGGGAATCTGGTAACTAATATTTAACCGGTTCCTTGTGGGATAGTTGTGTTGAAATTTGTAATTCAGAAAAATGTGTCTAGTTAATTTAATAAATATTAATAATGGTTTAATATAAAGTTGTTAAATAGAAAGGACAGGGAATTCCGCAAACAACTGATCTGTTGAGAAGCGACAAGGTTTTTTTAGGATGGTTTTAATCATGGACTTCTTTGGAACTGACAAAGGCTTGAGCATGGCCGACAAACGCCATCCCACAGCAGTATTCCATACAGCAGTAAAGACTGCACATAGGCATAGTTCACCATCCTGCAGTGATCCACTGTCAGCACCCGTCCCAGCTGACTAAATGCATAAACTAACTTTCCGAGTCTGTGTTTAATATACCAAACGTTTGGAACCCAGCTTAACTTTTGATCCATGACTACACCTAAGAGTATATATTTGGTAACACATTCCTTGCAGCACAGGCACAGGCGGGCGACCGCGGATCACCACAGGAATGAAGTTGCAGTCACCTAGGCTCAGGACCACTTTCAGTCTTTAAAAATATTCGCAAACATTTGGTTTTAGAAATATTTAATATCAATGTATTGTGATCCAACCAGTTTAAAATTTTTATTAAGTCAGCTGCTGCGAGTTGATACGCCTTATCCCATGTGGCTCCAGAGGACACCATGGCTGTGTCATCCGCAATTAGAAATAACTTGCTTCTTGTTTGAATTTTTATTTATATAAATTAAACTTCTATATTGCCCCCCACAGCGCTGGGCCCGAGTGGTGGCGCACTCATCCGGGGGTGGGTATGGCACCATTGCACAGCCAGGTGCCTAGCTAAAGGCGTGAAATCTCACCAATTCAGATGTCTAATACCTGTCTTTCTGTTTCATGTACTGACCCTGATGGAGAATACACACTGGCCTGCACCCACCTACCTGCTTGTTCATTCGCCCAAACTATGTTGCTGGGGAATTGCGTGAAGTATTTGGCCGAGGATGCACTGAAGTAGTTCCCAAACAATTGCATGTTTTTAGGTCAGGAAACAGAACTTTTGGGAACTCGTTTGAAATCTTTGGTTGAATCAAAACTAACATTCCATGTCACTATTAACTTCTTCCTCTCTGTTCAAAGGGAAAAGGGGAAAACAACACAAAAAAATTTCTTGATCACAGCAGACCAAAGAAGCAGAAATCATCTCCAAAATGAGCGATCCCCAAATCAAATGAAAACAAAATCCAGAAAAAAATGAAACTAAAATCAATCAACAATCTCTTCCAATCATGCATGTTCATTTGCATGCACAAATCCTTGTCTCAAAAACCCCCGAATTGTGTGCAAATTGCCAAAAAAAAAGGGAGAAACATGCACAAACTCTTGCTTCAGACTCACAGAAAAAAGTCTGAGTCTTGGACAACGCAGACATGACAGAAAACATTTTCAAAGAAACGACACTCAAATTGAACCGAATCAGGACAGGCATCACAACACTCGCACAAACACCAAACCCAACCCTGGAAGAGCAAAATCTCAAAATTCCCCCCTCCCCCCGAAAAAAATCAACACACAGACACTGAATCACCCATACATCACAAACACACCCACAACCGTGCATGCACAATTGCTCACACAAATGCATGGCTCCAAAACTCAAAACTTCAGACATGTTGATGCGAGTGGGGAAAACAAAAAACGTTGGGAGAAACCAACAATGGGACACTGGTTTGTAAAGGACTAACAACAATTCACTGGGTGAGAACAAACTAACATAGGGCTTGGTGGAGGAAAGATGCTCACAGAAAAACCTTGCCCTCAACACCTTGCATCCCAGCCTTTCCTTTTCTTTCCTGTACCCTTTAAACAAACCTCTCCTGATGTATGGACTTACTACGTCCTACATCATCCTCCCAACTCCCCTATTTTTGTTTTGTTTTTCTCTTTTTGATTTTTTTTCTTTCTTTTTTCTGCCTTTCCTCATTAGCTGGACAACCCCCAGAGATCTGTATCAACAACAACAACAACAACAACAACAACAACAACAACAACAAATATAAATTAAACTCCATGAGGATTACATGGGAAAATAGGTATGCAGGTCTGCTGCCACAGAAATATAAAAATGGAGGATTTTAGGCTATGATCCACAGGGTGTCTACCAGTCGGGAATTCGGGAAAATTCGGGAAAATGTCGGGGATTTTGTAAGGTCGGGAATAGTCGGGAAAAAGTAATGAATTTCAAATTTGGTCGGGAAATTTGAATTTGGCTATAAAACAAAACGAAATGACTGTTTTCTTCGTTATTGTCATCGTCTCGGCCGGCAAATCTCTCGAACGAATCGTGGCAGACAAATTTTTAGCTATATCATGACCAGAAAAGCTGTCGCTTATTCCGCTGCCGCAAGTTTCTCGGTCCTAATACAGGTGTAAAAACGCTCGCTCGTTTCGCGGCCGACAAGTCTCTCGCTCTTTACGCAGCCGACAAGTCTCGCTCTTAACGCGCCCGGCAAGTCTCGCTCTTTACGCGGCCAACAAGTATCTCGCTCTTTACGCGGCTGACAAGTATCTTGCTCTTTACGCGGCCGACAAGTCTCGCTCATTACGCGGCCGACAAGTCTCGCTCTTTACGCGGCCGACAAGTATCTCGCTCTTTACGCGGCCGAAAAGTCTCTCGCGCTTTACGCGGCCGACAAATATCTCGCTATTTACGCGGCCGACAAGTCTCTCGCTCTTTGCGAGCCCGACAAGTCTTGCTCTTTTACGCGGCCGACAAGTCTCTCGCTCTTTACGGGGCCGACAAGTCTCGCTCTTTACGCGGCCGACAAGTCTCGCTCTTTACGCGGCCGACAAGTCTCTCTCGCTTTTTACGTGGCCGACAAGTCTCGCTCTTTATGCGCCCGACAAGTATCTCGCTCTTTACGCGGCCGACAAGTCTCTCGCTCTTTACGCGGCCGACAAGTATCTCGTTAGTAATGCTACCTTAAAATCGTGTGCTCTTTTGTGGCTATCACATCTATTGGCCACATGAAGGCCAGAATATCTATAACCCGGCCGGCAAATTCCTTGGTCGTTTCAGGGTCAGCAAACCTCTCGGTCACATTGGGGCCGTCAGATATCTCACTCTCTTTGTGGCCGTCAAATCTGCCGCTCTTTTCGCGGCCATCACATCTTTCGCTTTTATTGGGGCCGGAAATCTTTCGCTTTTTTTGCGGCCGGCAAATCTCTTGGACAAAATGTGGCAAAATGTGGACGTGGTCGTCACATCTCTCGGTCGAATTGCGATAAGAAAATCGCTTGATCTTTTTGCGGACGGAATATCTAATATTTATACCGTAGCCGGCAAGATTTTCGGTCTCGTTGCGATCGGAAATCTTTCGCTTGTTTTGCGGCAGGTTAATCTATTGGTCGCATCGCGGCCGATGACCTTACTCATTTCGCGGCCATTAGACGACCTCGGTCATATTGCGGCCGGAAAGTCACTCCTTTTAGGAATGAAACATTTTTCGATCGATTCGCGGCAAACGAGTTCCTTGCTCTTTTAGTGGCCGTTATTGCGTTAAATCGCTATTTTTCGAGGCCAGAGATATTGTAATTTACAACATGGCTGGGAAATCTTTTGGACTTATTGCGGCCGGAAATCTTTTGCTTGTTTTTCGGTTGTCGGGTGGCTGATTGGTTCTTGTTCGTATTGTGTCGCTTACTCTTTTCACATTGGGGCCGTCAGATATCTCACTCTCTTTGTGGCCGTCAAATCTGCCGCTCTTTTCGCGGCCATCACATCTTTCGCTTTTATTGGGGCCGGAAATCTTTCGCTTTTTTTGCGGCCGGCAAATCTCTTGGACGCATTTCGGCCGATGACTTCATCCCTCTTTTAGCGAGCGTTAGACCTCTAGGTCGTATTGCAGCCAGAAAATCGCTCACTCATTTTGGGACCAAAACATTTTAAGGTCGTCTCGTGGTAGACAAATGTTTTGCTCTTTTCGTGGTCGTCACATCTCTCGGTCGAATTGCGATAAGAAAATCGCTTGATCTTTTTGCGGACGGAATATCTAACATTTATACCGTAGCCGGCAAGATTTTCGGTCTCGTTGCGATCGGAAATCTTTCGCTTGTTTTGCGGCAGGTTAATCTATTGGTCGCATCGCGGCTGATGACCTTACTCATTTCGCGGCCATTAGACGACCTCGGTCATATTGCGGCCGGAAAGTCACTCCTTTTAGGAATGAAACATTTTTCGATCGATTCGCGGCAAACGAGTTCCTTGCTCTTTTAGTGGCCGTTATTGCGTTAAATCGCTATTTTTCGAGGCCAGAGATATTGTAATTTACAACATGGCTGGAAAATCTTTTGGACTTATTGCGGCCGGAAATCTTTTGCTTGTTTTTCGGTTGTCGGGTGGCTGATTGGTTCTTGATCGTATTGTGTCGCTTACTCTTTTCATAGTTGTTACATGATTCGGTCGTATTGTGGCCGGCAAATTTCGCTGTCGCATCGTGGCTGTCAAATCTCGGTCGTTTATACCACGGCCGGAAAATCTCTCGTTCTTTCCGCAGCCGGAAATCTCGGTCGCATTACGGCTAGCAAATATATTGGACTTATCACAGTCATCTTGCTCATCTTTTGGCGATCTTTCGCTTGCATTGTAGCCGTCTAAATGTATTTCTTTACAAACATCGTTCTCAATATTCGTTATATGAGTTAATGGTCATGTTTCCAATGGTCGGGAATTTTTTGAATTTGTCGGGAAAAGTCGGGAAAAAGTCGGGAATTTCATATATGAAATTTGGTAGACACCCTGATCCAGTAGATCTCAACATTTGTTTAATGTGTTGTGTTGTGTGTCTGTAGATGGGAACCATGGCGTCTCTGAATGCATCCACGACTCACTCTCTGGCTGGTTCCCGGCCAACGACCCCCCACAGCACCGTCTCCACTCAACCTGTCATGTGAACAATGCGGCCATCACTGGACTGCAACTGGTCAATTTTTGTTTTTCTATATTTGACCACTGACTCTTTAATATTTTTTTTATGAATTTTGAAGCACAAGAAAAATACCTGATTTCAAAGTTTACCTTGTGTTCTCTTTGAAGGTGAGGTTTTTATCGGTTAGTGTTAAACAAATGCAGTAATAACGAGTTAAGTTGGAAAATATATTAGGTGTTTCTAATATCTCTGATTTCAGAGTGAAGTTTTTGAGACAGTTTTTAAGTCAAAGCTTACTTCTTATTATCAGATAAATTGTCTTTTAAATACAATTTTGTTAGAATTTTTTTGTTGTTAACAGAGATTATGAAATGAATAAGTGACGAACTTATTAGTTTTTTTATTTGCATACAACAGATTTCTTGTAGGACTAACATAGATGTAACCTACTGCATGAAGAACTGACAACTCTTAATTCTTTCTATGCTGTAAATTTGTGTTGGCTCACATTTCAGTTTAATTTGTTCATGAGTGACGTGTAAGTGAATGCACAGGCTTTCCACCTGTTTTTGTGGAATTTGAGCCTTTACATTTGATTTTTAAAAGTTGTAGGAAAGTATAAAATTTCCAATGTATACTGAAATGTTATTAAGTGATGATAATCAACTAGATATACAAAGAAGGTTTTTAACAAAACCTTTTCAGATCAAAAAAGAACAAACTAATGAATATGATATAATGTTTAAAACATGTAACAAAAATTTTTAATTTGTTTACCTGTACTATACCAAATACTACATTTTCAAAGACTTGAGAATATCATTTTAAATTTCAACTATTATAAACATATTCATCTCGTACTACTCCTTTTTGCTGTAATCAATATTGAAGCAAACAACTAGTTTCATATAAAGCAATTTAAGATCCTCTCTTAAACATTATATTTTGCACCAAGGGCCAAAAAGAGGTTTTGCAGGCTAAAGATGGTGATAAAGGTTGACACGAAATGAAACTTAGTTGACTCAGTCTTGAACTTAGAACTATCGATAGACTGCAGAACTTTGTCCGAGGTGCGAATATTATGTTTCACCATACTGCACTACTTCAAAAAATCTTAAACATTAATAAAATGTTTAAATTTTACAAACATTTGAAAAAACAAATTTGAGGTTATGAACGATGAGACAGTTTTGTTGCTATGCAGGGTTCCCACAGGGTTTTTTAAATATATCCTGGACATTTCAAAGATTATAAATTCAATCAAGAAATTCTAGGACACTCGCGGCCTTTGAAAATAAAAGAGATTTTGAGGCTGTTATTTTTCAGGCTTAAATGCAATACCAAGATTAAATTCCTTCAAAAGTGGTGTTTTTCATAAGAATTTTCGTTCTTACACCTTACATTACTATTTTAGACCCTAAAGAAAATACTTTTATCATTTATCATCCATTTTTTAGCCCCTGAGCTGTACGATTAAAATATTGTAAGACTTTATTACTTACAGTATTACCGTTAGTGCAGCTCAAAATGATTTAAACTTGAATCAGTACATGTTTCGACATAACCACATCATCTTCAGCTGGTTGAAAAATGTGAAGATCATTGTCAGCTGGATGGCTTTATCAATGAATAAATAAAAAAACTCATGCACATAACATCAACGATACGAACTAAAAACATTGAGACAAAAATATCACAGGCCTGTTTTAATTACCTAGGACATGTCACACCGGCATACCTTGTAATTATAGTAGTGGTCAGATTTTAAATATCAGAACATCGTTTTGTTGAATTTCAGACTTGTTTTAAGTTGTAGTAAGTAAAATCTAAGCTTCTAATTTACCATGAAAAGTTCTTCACAAATTCCACCTTGGATCAAATTACTTCAAGTTGATAACAAATTAGACCAATATTTAAACGTTCGAATAAAATTTAGAACTTTCTTGAAATGAAATTAAATGAAAACTCCTTTATTTAGACAGGCAAAGTTAGGGTCAGATGGCGCTTTCTTACACTTAACCTGATACAAATGGAGATATATATGCTAAACTTATCTAAAAAAAAATAAAAAAAATTTATTTATCAAAACAATATTTTTATAGTCTCAGATTTGGAACAAAAAATGAACAAACTAATGGATATGATATAATGTCCATCATATGCCACCACACACAGTTTAAAACAATTTCTTACAGTTTTTGCAATTGGTTTTTTTTTAGAAAAAATGTCATATCGCTATGCTAGGTTGATATATGTTTTTAAGAATTCGAAATTCGCTGAGTGTTTAGGTCTGCGCTTACAGGGCCATTTTTATTTACTAAGGTTGTTTTCTTTTCAACCCCAAAAACTGTTACAAGTCCATTTCCAGGATGCATGGGATCCCTGTCATGGTCGCCAAGCAACGATACAACAGTTAAAATCGTATGATCACCATTAGTCTGTCGTTCAAACCTATTGAAGAATACCTTATGTTTATATGTGATGTTTATGTTGTTTCCAAGTGGCATTCATAACATAGATGATTATGTTATAGTGTGGTGAAAAAATATTTTTACATTCCTTAATTTTTAGTTTAATACATATATTTTTCAATAATATGTATATTAATCAATTAATTCTGTTCTTCTAATTTAGTATGTTCAGCTTAAATAATACATCGTGCAATTTGTTTTATAAACACATTAACTCAATGAAACCTTTTATAAGGCCCACCCACACCGAAGCGGGACAGCGGCGGGAGCGGTGCGGCGGCGGGACAATATCCCGCCCGGGATTTTAAAACACATAGTGATAAATGTGGGCGCCCACACTAGATCGGTGCCGCTGCCGTCGTCCCGCGGCGTTACCCGATCGTCCCGCCGGTTTCCAACATGTTGGATTTTCCCGCTCGCACCGCTGCGGGACGCAGTGTAATAATTAATTAATACGTATTCTTATTACTTTAAAATTACATTTTCTCTTGTTTAGGACATCTTAATGATAAAAAATAATTATTCCGGAAAAAATGTTTAACACGTGATATACAATATCCAAATACTTTTCCGTGTTTGGAGTTCCGTGTACAAAATACAGAGTCCAATGAAATTTAATTATATATTTTAGGTTGAATAATATCTGATTTATAAAGAAGACAAGACAAGACACTGAAACAATACTAAAACTTTTAATTTATTACGTGTTTAGCTTAAGTTTTCAAAAATCTTATTATTTAATAACTATTAAAATTTTTCCCGATACGATCTCGGACCTAATTAGTAATAATTATCATTGTTAGCGATATTTTTATCTTCAAAATGGCGTTGTTACAGATTTTTATCTCATACCGTTAACGAGATACAGCCGTTTAGACGCATAGCCTTTCCGCCATGTTTGCCCCCTCCACCCACGTTGTCGACCACCTGGGAAGTAGGCGACATTCGTAATTTAGATCAACTTATAGTCCATATTACAATCAATAAAAATACTGCATTACACTCTTTCGTGACATTCACAGATTAATCCTACTTTCGTTAAAACCCTACCTAAAAACCTCATTTTTTATATTTTATTTTATAACTCATCTATTTTTTTAGATACGACCTCGGACCTAATAACCATTGGCAATATTTTTGTGATTAAAAAGACGTTTTGACCGATGTTCTATCTTTTACCGTTTTCGAGATAACTGCGGATTAACGCATAGCGTCCCCCGCCATGTTTGCCTCCCTTCCCCCACGTTATCGACGTTGGAAATAGGCGATCTTTGAAATTTTCATCACCTCGGTCCATATTACGATAATCAACAAAAACATCTTCACCTTTCATGCATGCTCAACCCCCCCCCCCCCCTCAGCTCATGGACTATGAAAAACTGAACTGAGGAATTGTCCCGCTTCCCGCTGCCTGTCGCTTCGGTGTGGGCTACCCCTGTCCCGCCACGTACCGCTGCCGCTGGTTCCCGCCGGTCACTCACCCCCGTACCGCTCCCGCGCCGCTGCCGCGCCGTTACCGCTCCGGTGTGGGAGGGCCTTTAATTTTTTGAAATTTTGATTATTGTATTTATGTTTACTGTTTACTGTATTGTTTGAATTAGTGGCACAATGTGATATTGCACCAATTGTGCAATGCTTGTCAGTATTATTGCTTAGCTTGATTTACATGATGCCTTTTGCATTAATAGACGTCAATGATTACAAAAAAATATGTTGTGCCTTCTTCCGTCCATGTTATATGTAATATATAATTTGTAATATGTTAATGAGTAAAAATACTCAAAAATTATTAATAGTTTAAGGTAATTTTGTACAAAGAATTTGATTTTTTAAGTGCTGCACAAATAAATTATCTTACAAAATGGTTGACTACATTTCATTGTTTGGAAAACACCTCATTGTCTATTTAAAACCCTGTATTGCCGATCATGATGTTTTATGGTTAAGGATAAATGGTTGAAAGATCAATATTCTTCCAGATAAAAATCTCTGGGGAAAAGGAATGCCAAACTTACTTTTAGGGCTGCTTTCTCCAAACTTGGTTAACCTAATAGAGAGGTTTAACCTTGGGTTAACCCTGGTACTCACCCGGCCCCCTTGGGTGTTTACCCAAGGTTAAACCACTTTATTAGGTTAACCAAGTTTGGAGAAAGCGGCCCTTAGAAGGTTAAGCCTCAATAATTTGGATGATTTCAAATTTAACCTCTCCACTAAAAACTGGTGTGATATTTACAATGAAAATGTCAATGTAGATGTAATGTGTGAATTGTTTATTGATAAATTTACTTCACATTTTAATAATACCTGACCAGTTATAACCATGTTAAATTCTACGTCTAAAACAACAAAAAAAGTAATTCTACTAAGTGGTTCACACCTGAGCTTGCTCAGATTAGGGAATTGGTCACCGTTCTAGGAGGTAGGTCAAGTCTGGGCTCTGAACATAAATAGTTATTTGTGTGTTGAGTGAGTAAAGTACAACATTGTCTCATGAGTGGGCAATATTCACGAGGGAGACAATGTGCTTTACTCTCGAAATGCACTCAACATTATCCCCCACCTACAAAAAAATCGATGATTGAACACCTGTCATAACAAGGGAGAATTTTAAATGACTAAGATCCACCAGTTCCATCATCATCATAAACAGAGGAAACATACCTAGCGATTGTGTCAGACACCGTTTTACCATGTTATAAAATGGCCAATATTATTCTTTTAAAATACTATGAAAATTTCCACTACTATCAATTTTATTCATATACATTCGCCACTGTCTTTCATTCAATTAGTACCCCAATACAGGATTTTCCTAAGGGGCTACTTAATTTCAGGGAAATAAATTTTAACGTACTGAACTTCAATATAATGAGTAAACTTGTTTTGTAAATAATTTCTTGATTAGCATGATACGTGTTGTTGTATTCACTGGATGTAAATAAAAAATGTTTTACATAAATGAAACTGTACTGGAAATAAGTACAGTATAGGTGTAAATGTATTTTCAAGTGTTGTAAAACGTTTAAATGGCAATGCTATTTTCCACCATTTTTGTATATTTTCCACCAGTATAAGTATAAATATATTTTTAAGTGCTGTAAAACGTTTTTTATTTACATCTAGTGAATACAACACGTATCATGCTAATCAAGAAATTGTTTACAAGTTTACTCATTATATTAAAGTAGATTTATTGAAATTTATTTCCCTGAAATTAAGTAGCCCTTTAGGAAAATCCTGTATTGGGGCACCAATTGAATGAAAGACATTGGTGAATGGATATTAATAAAACTGACAGTGGTGGAAATGTATATAGTATTTTAAAGGAATAATATTGACCGTTTTATAACATGGTAAAACGGTGTCTGGCACATTCGCTAGGTATTTTTCCTCTGTTTATGATGATGATGGACTGGTGGATCTTTCAGTGATTTAAAATTCTCCTGTTATGCCAGGTGTTCAATCATTGATTTTTAATTCTCTTCCAGATAGTGAAGTTTTAGGTGCTATTCGTAAATTACTATTGAAAAGGTCTTTCAGTCTTGACCTTATACCACCTTATGTTTTTAGAGCTTGTTTTGATTTATTTGTTGTATTTTCAATTTATGTTTACACTGCAACACTTTTCTATTAGTCTGGAAAGCTTCCACCTTGGTTATTCCTTTTTATAGAAAATGTGACAGGTTTGAAATTCCAAACTTTAGGTCAGTATCTATTTTATCTCTACACCTAAAGGTGTTTTAATTAAAACACCTGACATCTTTAGTAATATTTTTCCTCATGTTAAGCCCTAGATCACTGGCATGCAACATGGTTTCTTTCCAGCTCTTTCTGTAGTTACAAATCTTATTAATTTCAAAAATTTTCCATCAAGTGGATAGAGTTTATATAGATTTTTTAAAGCCTTCGGCAATAGTCATTCCGTGTTAATGTCTAAGCTGAATTTTTATGGATTTCCTAGCAAATTGGTTTGTTTGTTTCCTTCTTATTTACAAAATCATTAGTTGTATGTATCTTTTGAGGCATGTAAATCTTTTAATTTTCTCTTCTGATTCCGGTGTTCCTCAAGGAAGGAAGGAAGGTCTTTGCTATTTAATATTTTCATAAATGAAGTAGTAAATGTCATCAAAGGTCATGTTTTAATGTATGCAGACAACATGAAACTTTTTAGTTGTATTACATCTCTTGAGGATTGTGTTTTTTTGCAGAATGATTTGATTGATTTGATGATAGATGGTGTGAGTAGAACAAAAGTACTTTTTCCTCCCACTGCATGGAAATACAGTCGAGCGCCGATCATCCGAACTAATTGGGGACAAGGGGTGTTCGGATAACTGAATATTCGGATAATCGAACATGAAAAGACAAAATTTAAAAATTATATGTGTAACGTAATTCTTTCTAGTAAAGAGGCTAAAAAATGATCAAACAAAAATGACTCACGTAATTTTATTATGAAATTGATCAGAATACATGGGTATAAATTTTTAAAGAACAATTTATCATACATAGGTACTCTATACTTTTTATTTAGAGAAAAAGTCCAAAATTTGTTTTTGCTTTAGCCCTGTCACTTTTTTTTGGCGCGCGAATTCGAATAGCTTGAGAATCATGTTCAAAATATGAATTATTACGGCATTCGGTTAACCGACGGTTCGGATAACCGACGTTCGGATAATCGGCACTCTACTGTCATCACATTGCCACACCTGTAAACAGTACGGAAAACGGTTCATTCCCACTTTCATTTCATTCCTACTCGCTAAATCATTGTTACTTGAAATGTAGAATAGGTTAAGGTGGCACACTTTGGCCCACTTCAGTCCCCTATATTGGTTGTGAAATACAAGGAAACGTTAGATCTCTTTGATTTTGTTTGAGTCATTAGCAGACAGACAGTAAGGCAGCTAGGATTTGTTATCTGAAAGATGTGTTATCTGGTTTAGTTGATGACTCAGATTTTAAATATTGCATAGTGTATATTTCATTGTTCAGTGTGGTGAAAAATTGTGTTTGCACCTCGGCCGAAAGGATATTGCAGCTCTTGATCGTTTCAAATTCTCGACTTTGTCTCAAATTCACGATCTAGAGCCCGCAAAACCTCATTTTCGGTCCAAGTTGCAAAATATACTATTAACTGGTTCCAAAGTTGTTTGTAAGGAGTTTTTTTTAATGATTAGACCAGGCACAAATTTATACTTCTACTAAATCAAACACTAAGTTCACAAACTGAAGATGATTACAAAAGTAGCAGTCCCAATTAATTGTAGCATAATATTCATTGCTAAACTTATTATTTCACAATGTATTTATGAATTAAATATAAATTTTACAACAATAATTTATTTTATTCCTAAAACTAATTGTATTTTATAATTTTATTGAGAAATATAATTTACTGTTAAAGAAAATGTATGAAGATAAACAAAAACCAGATAATAGGGCGGAAGAGAGAGAGAGAGGGGAAGAGGGAGCAAGAGAGAAACAGCTATATCTCTCACTCTTCTTATCTGTGGGCAGGGGGTTGGAGTTTGTGTCTCATCAACTAAGCCGCTGTCCAACCGGCCCATTGATATTGTCTGACTGTGTACCATTTTTGTAAATTCTTTGCCATCTGACTGTGTGAGTTAATTAGGAGATAAAGAAAGTATTTCTACTATGAAATGCAAAATGCCGTTCTGCATTTTGTAGTAGGAATGTTTAGTGTAGGCATGTTGCAACTATAAAACATGCCGTTAATGAGGTAAACCGTGATGAAACAACCGACTATAATGCTGTATTACTTGGTTCTTCAAGGTCAACTAAATGTGGCTGAAACTCTCTGATTGACGCCCTATTGGAGATAATACAGGGGTTTTTTGATTTAAAATGCAACCCAAAACATTATTTTATCAGTGAAGGATTATTCCCCCCCAAAATTCCCGGATTTGACCCCACTATATTATTTTCTTTGGGGATACATAAAAAGTAAAGCCTTCAGAAATAATTCACAGGGGATTCAGCACCTCAAACAAACATAACAAGTTGAATGCAAGAAATTCAAAGAGGTACCTTGAAACACTTGTCCAGAAATTTGATGGAGAGAATACAACTTTATACGAATCCCAATGGTGGATTGTTTGAACACATAATGTAAACTAAATGTGATCAAACTTAAATAATAGGTTGTATAAAATGTAATATTAACAAAACAATACTCATTTCATATTTAATTTGTATGTGCATTATTCAATCTTAAAAATAGGTTGTGTTTTACAAACAACACCCTGTATTTCTTGTTACCTGTCAACGTCCTTTCCTTATCACTTCAGGAAATATTGTTTGAGTATGTTTTCCATGGGAAATAATCACTCTTCCCATTTAATGTGTCCCAAAATAGGTCGTGAATATTATCTTCCCGATAAGAACTCTCGTATCAATAAATCGGCACAAAGTTCGAGCTTTTCCAAAAAGACTCGAGCCGAGCCAAATACTGAAAAGCTCCATGGTTCGAATACTCGCACACCCTTAGTATGAAACATAACCTCCTGTTATTCATATTTCTTTGTAACACACTGCAAGCATGCCCATCGTATCATTATTAAGCTTATCTCTGACTGTGTATAAGTAACTTCAAGATCCCGCTATTAACAATTAATTTTAGTAGTGACATTGTAAGATTATGTCTCCAGTTTAGGATTGATTGAATTGGTAATTTTTATCAAAAACACATAACAATATGTCAACAAACATTCACTGAAATGACACAACACTAACTGACCATTTCACATTATTTTCATCCTATTCTCATATATGAGCAGTGTTATCTTGCGTGTTTGTTTGCTTTCTTGCTTGCACGATTTTCTCAAGAACGGCTCTAAGGGTTTCCTTCAAAGTCTGGAAATAATTAATTTATGACTCAAAAACATGTTTTATGCAGATTAATTGGCCAGAGAAAATCTAATAATGTGATGAAACAAATTTTAAAGTTATAAAATTTTAACAATGCCTTATGAGTTGCATGATAACAACGAAATAAACAAGGAAAGTGTAAACCATAACAGCTGTTTATAATCTACAGCAATCAAGGAAAAGTACAGAGAGTGGAATGAAGAGTTCATGGAACAATAAAAAGGTTTCTATTTATCAATTTTATGACATTGAAATATTTTAAATTAATTGGATGAACTGGTAAACATGAAATAACACCGAGCAAGGCTTGGTCCTCCAGGTATTGTTCTCTTTAGATACAAAATGGCATTTAAAAAGAGGTGCGAAAATAAACATTGCTGCTGCAAAAACTATATTACCCTTTCTTAAGGCAATATGATAGTTATTTTTTTAACACATATGATTGTTATTGTTTGCTGTTTTGGACAGAAGTATATCCGTCTTTATCGTGGAATAGAAGTTTTCAGGACGGATATATCGAACCATAGCCCAGAGAGGATTAAGACGTACGTGGCGGCATAGGAACGATTGCTCCCATGTAAAACCCTCATGCCATCCTGCTAGGTGCGATCGCTCCCAAGCTGCATTGCGTTATAATATGATTTATTTATTTTTAAGCCAGGATCTGAGTTAGAAATCTGAAACTTCACACAGCACTGCCCAATAGGATATTGTATTCTGTGACCATGCAGGTTTCCACTGGAAAATGCTGCTGCCACTGCATAGGCGTGACGCGTTCAGTAACCATAAGTCACTGCCTAGGTGGAGCATATGTGCGACTGTCATTACCCCTGTTTATCACTGTTTTGGTGTTTTTGGGTGTTTTTTATTCTCCTGACATGTTGTGGCCCTGGATGATCCGGACTTCATTATAGTAGTTATTTTCATTATAGTATGATAAGGGTTATTTTCATTATAGCACAGTAAAGAAAAACTTAGATAAATTTTTAATCCATAGAAAAATACACAGTTATAACACAAGGAATAAGGAGGATTTGGTAATTAGTAAAAACAGAACAGAACTTTGTAAAAAAACACCGACTAATAGAGGAATTAAGTTTTATAATTCACTGCCCCAGGAAATTAAAAATATTCACAAATTTGAAATTTTCAGAAACAAAGTGAAAAAACTGTTGACATCTAAAGTGTTATTTTTTTTGAGGAATTTGTTGACTGACTGGAAGGTTTTGGGCGTTATGTATGTACATTAAAAAAAAGTAGAAAAGAATTATGTTCATTTATTTTATTTTATTTACTAACAATTATTAATTATTACTATTTTTAGATAAGTAAATAATTTAACCAGTGACGCCATTCTTTGTACTTTGTGTACTTGATGAATAAAGATATTATTGATTGATTGATTGATTGAGGGTCTCAAGTGAGCAGTAGCATTTGTTATTCAACCTATCACAAGTACAGTCCAAACAGTCCTTAGAGAGTCGGTGGTGCAGTTGGTAGTGCACTCGGCCTTGGAACTGTGGCCACGAAGCGTTGCAGGTTCGATACTCGGGCTTGGCGCATACTTTTAGCAGTACTGTTCATCCTTGTAGTACTGTACCGGCTCACTCCTTGTCTTTGCTTGATAACGTTCTCGCACAGATCAATAGTCTATGTGGGCGGGGAAAGCAAGGTGAAAAAGAAGCCGCCACCGTCTTTTTTAAAAAAAGAAAAAAAGAAATGCCTGGAGTGGATGGGTGCGATCGCTCCCATGGAAGTAGGCGTCAATTTTCACACCTCTGGACATGATGGAAGCAGTCAAAAGCCCATCAGTGACATAATTACTTGCAAATATAAGATTTTACCGTCTTTTCAACTTTCAGGATGATAAACCGCCCTGCCGCGAACATGTTGAATACAACTATTACGATGTATTTTTTTAAAAAGATCCAAGTTTAATAGCCAAAACTGGAAAATGAGAGAGGATCAAAAAAGAACTTTGGTATTGCAGAAATTTTAGCAGCACATTCTTCATTCTTCATGATAAAGAAAGAGGATATGTGAATTCTGGTTTGAAGCGTTGTTAATGAATTATGGAACATGTGTATTTTAATAAAAAAAATTCCTGGAATTGCCAATATATTTTGACCAATAGAAAGAACCCTTCAAAAGAAAAACATTGACTTGTAATCTGAAATATACCAGTTAATGGATATTACAATATTTTGAAAACTAGACCAACTGCATAAAATTTGTCATCAGATGAGAAATGGAAAAGCTATAAATTGAAATGATTTTTTAAACTTTTATTTCTATGTTATTGCCTAAATGGCCATGACACATTTAATTTCTTTATGTCTATCATTGTACCTTAGTGCAAAGCGGCAAAAGGTAATTTTTTTTCATATAGTCATTCAAAACTGCTGTTATTGAAAATTATTTAAATTCAGATAAATTTTTACTTCCTAAGAAATCTCCCATTAAAACTCTACTCCTCCCATGTTGATGGATAAGTTACATTTGATTATTTAGAGCTCAAACGAATACAGGCTCTGAGCTGTCTTATTGTTTAAGAATTCAGTCTTAAAAGATAAATCTTAAATTCAATTTAAGATCAAAAGTCAATCTTAAATTAAAGTCTCCTTTGGATAAGAAATGTAAAAGCAATATGACAACTAATCCTGTTAAGAAATGTGTAAGGAAAAGGACAGTTAAACCTGTCAGTCAAAGTTAGTAAAAGAGAATTTTCTTCCATCTGTAATCCACGATTTTAATTAATGTACAAAAACAACATGGTTACAAAACTTAAGAAATTTACATTCTTCATCCAACAATATGCTTCAACAATTTTTGCTCTTCATCACTAAATTAAGGTATGTAATGTTGAAACTGGATCAATAGAGCAGCTATGCGAAATAATGATAAACACCTAATAAAAATATATCAAAAATAGCAAAAATAATACCGATTAAAAGTCATATCATAGGTTTTCGATTTATCAATGAAATTTATCTAAAATAAAAGATTCAAAGAACACAACCACAATCATTTAAGGTATAAACAAAATCATAAATCTCTAGCAAGTATAACTTCCATGTCTAAAAAAATGACTAGCAAGCTATTACAAGAATGCAAAATGACAGGCAAGTTTGAAAAAGAGGACAATGTCATTGAACGAAATAGTTATTTGAGAAAAGTTCTTGCATTCAGTATTGTATAGTTCCGAGGGTTAAATTGAGGTGTATTTCTTCTTAATATATGGATTAAATGGTGATGTGTCCAATATTCTCTGGGAATTATGAGGGTTTTTGGACCACACCTAAACTTAAAAATCCACTCTTGCATTGTTTATTTGACCTTTTTGTTTTCTATATTTTTTTTAGTAAGGAAGAGCGTACTTACACAATGTACAACTGTGTTTATTTTACTGTACATTTCAATACCAAACACACCTATCGTATTTCACCAAAAAATTAGCGACAACAACTGACACAATATTGATCAACTGTTCCAATAAAATTAGAGGTGTGCAGATATCCGAAAAGGTGGTTCAGATTCGGATCGGATAACCAAATCCGATCTGACAGTTTAATGACTATCCGGTAAGATTAGTTAGATATCCGAGTATGTCGGATAGTCTACATAGTTCGGGGTAAATTTTAAATACGGATCAAATTTTAACATTTGAAAAGTGATTCAAACAAAACACGCTGCTGCCGACAAAAGTACAGTAATGACAGTAGACAACGCGGAGCAAAAACGACACTGAAATGCGACGGTTATGATTGCGATTAGAACAATGCCACAACACGATCGATGCGAATTTAGTGATATGTATCAAGCGATGTGTTTCGGTTGCTGATATCATGGCTCAAGATTAGATGATGTCGTTGTATACGATGGGATACTTTAAATCATAAAGTACTGGTACTGCATAATACCTGACACGATATCAAACATTTTCTTAATATGAACCTATTGATAACCTATTGATTAATGCTGAAACTAACTAATCGATCCGATCCAAAAATTTTCTATCCGCACACCTCTAAAAAAAATTCTATTAAATCTGTTATTTTTTCACAAGCTACTTTTCACTGACACAAATAGTGAGCTACATTGAATCAAAATTGTGTTTATGTATCAATCACCCTGTACATGCAAAGTGACTAACAAAATGGTAAAACAGAAAATAGCATAAGTTGATTGAAAAACTTTAAGTTCTTGATTAAGTATAAAATAAATTTCCAAGGATAAAAATAATTGGAAAAAATTCTGACAAATGAAAGATCAAATGTTCATAAAAAAAGTTGTATAAAACTGTTTGTTTGTTTTTTAGTATGGTAATACCTTAATATTCTTATCTACAATTCCTCTGTTACTTTCGTGTATCTATCAATAACCTCAGACATGCTAAAGAGCTTCTACAACCAACGAAGTCAGTCCTCCAAAGGAAAACAGTAAGGGCTTGGGTACAAACTAATATACCCAAGAAAAATTATCTTTGGACTTTTTTTCGGCCGAAAATGACATCTGCGTCTGGTGCCCCCTTTGGATGCTGGTACTTGTGCCGCCTCTCGCGATTCAGGTTTGCTGTTGCTGGTTTTTGATTCTGAAAATAAAAATTATGGAAAACCTTTTATAAAAATCAAATTGATTTACAAGAAAAAGGTTATAATACTACCAGTTAAAAATATTTAGTATAATATGTTGGTTTAAAATGCAGAAGAAATTGAAAACTGTCACCTTTGTTAAGTTAAAAGCAAAAAAGTAAAATGGTTTCCTTTTTTTTGGTGTGTGTGTGCGTGTGTATTTCTAAGAAAAAATATCTCAGTAACATACATGTGGTGGTGAATTATGATTAATTTATTAAATGTAAAGTATTAATTTTATATTAGAATAGGGTTCGAAGGGGTAAGTCAAATTGTCAGCACTTTAGTACTGAGGGAGGTATTCCTGGCAGAAAATTCCAGAAAACGAAATTAAAACATAAAAATCTTACAATTTTTCACAATTGATGATAAAACATGAAAGGTACCCCTGTTGCAGCAGACCTGCATACTCAACGGATTCAAATGCTCAAATAAGTGTTTTAGATAAAGCCTCGTACCAAATAAAATCAAATTATGTCCGTAAATAAGCATGCAAACATATTCTCCCTAAGAATAACATGGTATAAGTGAGTATGCAGGTTTCCTGACAAGGAAAATGTTAAAATAGCAGATTTTAGAGTATAATCCAAAATATCCAAACTATATTGAGCCACATGGTACTGAGTTTCAACGAGATATGCTGAGAAACAAGCAAGCTACACACGTTTATTTTTCTCCCAAAGGTCAACATTGTGGAGATGAGTACGCAGGTTTGCTGTCTCAGGAATCTATAAAATTGGGGATTTTAGACTATAATCAAGTGGACCTTAACTAGATAAAGCCACATAACTAATTTTATTAAGATATATTGGAAATAAGCAGACTATACAATTTTATTGATTTCCCATAAGGTTAACATTGGGAAAGTGAGTACGTAGGTTTGCTGCCTCAGGATTATATAAATTTGTAGATTTTATGCCATAATCAATTAGACCTTAACTAGATGAAGCCATATACCAAGTTTTATTAGGATATGTTGAGGAATAAGCGAGATGTACAATTTTATTTATTTCCCATAAGGTTAACATTGGGACAACGTACTGTGTTTACCACTTTCAGTATCTCGGGAACCAATGGACATAGAGCAATGATTCAAAATACTAATTTATTTGTTTTTTCGAGCTGAGTCCAATGGTGTAAACCAAAATCAGATTATTTCGATTTTTCTACATGAAAAATCCGAAAAACTCCATTTTTAGGGATTTATTACCCATAACCCCCCCTTCCGATGGTCCGATCCGGCTGAATTTTTAACTCGTCAAAATAATTACTATTTTACAAGTCTGTGCCGAATTTCAAGAAGATTGGACCATTTTTACGAGAGTTATCAAGCTAACAAATATATAGATATATATATTTATATACGTATATATAGGTATATATATATATATATATTTATGGAAATTCGAACGAATGGTGTTTTTAGCTTCTGAGGGCCCCAAAACTAAAAGTTATCATGGTCTCGGGCTTAGGTATTACCATGAGACCTACAATAATAGCTCTTTCCCTAAAAGAGGAATTCGCCAAAACCCTTTATTTAACTTACCATAAATCAATTACTATTCAAAGTATCTTTATCAGAAGGTACTCAATAAACGCAGAATTTTGTCCTCTACAATTCTTGTATTTAAAATCAGGATAAATAAATGCTTAGATTCAGTTCGCATAACATATCTCCAGCTATGGCTACTACGCTTCTAATAGTATCATATGATATCGATAAATACAACCTTTAACAAGCAGCGGGGTTGCAGAATGTTTTCAAAGAAAGTACCCTCTCTCCCCCTGCAGTTTGTAACCAGTTGACTTAGCCAAAGCCGCAGAAATGTTGTGCAACAGTACATAACTTTTTGTTCTAAATTGATTCCTGACTTAAAACTTTATTTTTAGATGGTAAGGAATAAGGGCCTGTTTGCACGACGCCCAATACAGTGGACAGTAACACCTTTAGACAAAAGAGAACAAAAGAATTTTTTTCTACTGTCCTACTGTCTGGTCGTCGTGCAAACAAGGCCTAACCTATCAGGAAAATTGTACTGTCAAAAATAAAGATATGGATACAACATCAAAAATGTTAAGCAGGAAACAGATACTAAGTAAAACCCCTTGTCATTAGTTCAGTAACAAACACAACTACTAATACCTCACTCAGTGTAGATTTGAGGTTAGGAAGTCTCTAGGCCAAGTTACATTTGGTAATTGAGGAAAGGATTGCCAGAGAACTTACCCATCTGGATGACTAGGAGTCCCACTAGCACAAAGATACACAGAAAGAACACATTAACTTGAAAATTTTCGGGACAACATGCCCCTTTCTCAATCAGTTGAGAAGTGAGCAGTTTGAACCGTAGCAGGTTTGCCAACTCAACTGTCAAAACACTAAATAAAACTATGACTGTTCACACTTAAACAATATGTACACTATATACAATTTAACTTTAGTTTTCTGGCTGGAAAGGGTGGGGGTGTGTTTATGGGTTGGTTATCTAAGGTTTAAGTTAGGTGGCTCTCTAGATTTAGTTATCCACTGGTGAGCTAACTCCCATCTTCAGAGTTGTGAAGGGTTGCAGTTTTCAGGGAGGGCTTTAACTATTTTTATAGTGAAGCAGTCTTCAAATGTGGTGTCGTGGTCTATGATATGTTTAGGGACTGGTTTTTCTTGATTTCTTACTTCACAATCATGCCTATGGCCATTCATGCGTTTCCTTAGGGTTTCGGTGGTTAAGCCTGTATACTGAGCAGGACAGAGAGTACATTGCAGTTGGTATATGAGGTTTGATGAGCTGCAGGTGTGGTGGCCAGAGATGTTATATTCTTTGTCAGTCAATGAACTTTTGAAGCTGGTAGTTGGTTGGTGCATCGGGCAGGTTTTGCATGAAGTTCGTTCATAGGGAAATGATCCATGGGGTTGGTTTGAAGGAGGGGGTGTTCTGCCTAAACGTTTGGGTTTAACAAGTTTTTGATGGAGGTTGGGAAGCTGCTTGAAGAGAACATTGGGTGGTTTAGGTAACAAGTTTTTGGTGTGGGGACTTGCTTGGAGAATACTGAAGTTATCATGGAGGATTTTGTTGAGGTTTTGTAGGCCATGGTGGAATGTTGTAATAAGGCTTAGGTTATTGTCAGAATTTTTCGAAGAACGCTGATGACTGTTGTTGCTGGAGTTTTCGGACTGAGCTTCTGAAGGCTATCAAGGAAGGCATCAAGTTGATCTTGTCCGTGGGTCCAGATGAGGAAAATATCATCAATAAACCTGAACCAACAGAGGGGTTGAAGGGCTTGCTTCTTAAGAAAGGTTTCTTCGATGCGTCCCATGTAAAGGTTAGCATATGAAGGAGCCATTTTTGTGCCCATTGCTGTGCCTTTTACTTGGAGGAAGTTTCTGTTCATAAACTGGAAGTTGTTGTGCTCGAACAACTTCCAGTTTATGAACAGAAACTTCCTCCAAGTAAAAGGCACAGCAATGGGCACAAAAATGGCTCCTTCATATGCTAACCTTTACATGGGACGCATCGAAGAAACCTTTCTTAAGAAGCAAGCCCTTCAACTTCTCTGTTGGTTCAGGTTTATTGATGATATTTTCCTCATCTGGACCCACGGACAAGATCAACTTGATGCCTTCCTCGATAGCCTTCAGAAGCTCAGTCCGAAAACTCCAGCAACAACAGTCATCAGCGTTCTTCGAAAAATTCTGACAATAACCTAAGCCTTATTACAACATTCCACCATGGCCTACAAAACCTCAACAAAATCCTCCATGATAACTTCAGTATTCTCCAAGCAAGTCCCCACACCAAAAACTTGTTACCTAAACCACCCAATGTTCTCTTCAAGCAGCTTCCCAACCTCCATCAAAAACTTGTTAAACCCAAACGTTTAGGCAGAACACCCCCTCCTTCAAACCAACCCCATGGATCATTTCCCTATGAACGAACTTCATGCAAAACCTGCCCGATGCACCAACCAACTACCAGCTTCAAAAGTTCATTGACTGACAAAGAATATAACATCTCTGGCCACCACACCTGCAGCTCATCAAACCTCATATACCAACTGCAATGTACTCTCTGTCCTGCTCAGTATACAGGCTTAACCACCGAAACCCTAAGGAAACGCATGAATGGCCATAGGCATGATTGTGAAGTAAGAAATCAAGAAAAACCAGTCCCTAAACATATCATAGACCACGACACCACATTTGAAGACTGCTTCACTATAAAAATAGTTAAAGCCCTCCCTGAAAACTGCAACCCTTCACAACTCTGAAGATGGGAGTTAGCTCACCAGTGGATAACTAAATCTAGAGAGCCACCTAACTTAAACCTTAGATAACCAACCCATAAACACACCCCCACCCTTTCCAGCCAGAAAACTAAAGTTAAATTGTATATAGTGTACATATTGTTTAAGTGTGAACAGTCATAGTTTTATTTAGTGTTTTGACAGTTGAGTTGGCAAACCTGCTACGGTTCAAACTGCTCACTTCTCAACTGATTGAGAAAGGGGCATGTTGTCCCGAAAATTTTCAAGTTAATGTGTTCTTTCTGTGTATCTTTGTGCTAGTGGGACTCCTAGTCATCCAGATGGGTAAGTTCTCTGGCAATCCTTTCCTCAATTACCAAATGTAACTTGGCCTAGAGACTTCCTAACCTCAAATCTACACTGAGTGAGGTATTAGTAGTTGTGTTTGTTACTGAACTAATGACAAGGGGTTTTACTTAGTATCTGTTTCCTGCTTAACATTTTTGATGTTGTATCCATATCTTTATTTTTGACAGTACAATTTTCCTGATAGGTTAGGCCTTGTTTGCACGACGACCAGACAGTAGGACAGTAGAAAAAAATTCTTTTGTTCTCTTTTGTTTAAAGGTGTTACTGTCCACTGTATTGGGCGTCGTGCAAACAGGCCCTTATTCCTTACCATCTAAAAATAAAGTTTTAAGTCAGGAATCAATTTAGAACAAAAAGTTATGTACTGTTGCACAACATTTCTGCGGCTTTGGCTAAGTCAACTGGTTACAAACTGCAGGGGGAGAGAGGGTACTTTCTTTGAAAACATTCTGCAACCCCGCTGCTTGTTAAAGGTTGTATTTATCGATATCATATGATACTATTAGAAGCGTAGTAGCCATAGCTGGAGATATGTTATGCGAACTGAATCTAAGCATTTATTTATCCTGATTTTTAAAAGTTAGTAACACAAAAAAATAAGGACATAAATTTGAATAATTCAAAGATTTTAAACTCAATCGAAGCATATAATATTCCGTTTGTACCTGTGACAGTTGGTCTTGATAATCTTCTTCTTCAAGACGGTCGTTTATATCAAGGGTTAACCTCTTAACTTTTTCCATTTCTACCCGTTCAGCCTAAAGACAAAATAGTAGTAAAAACAATTGTTGCTAGACTAAATACATCATAAGATTTAGATTACTGAAGATAAAATCCTTCAATTTAATAACTTAATAGCAAATGATATAAGCACATAAAAGATTACAACCACAAGCTAAATAGACGAAACAGAGAATACTTTAGTCTTATGTTCGTTTTCTAATTTGAAGGTTGCCACATGGATCCTGAGAAAAGTATATAGCTTTTTGATGTGATGTTTCTGGATCACATCACATTTACGATCCTGGCTGGAGAAGCAGCTGGTCTTTATCATATCACCCATCCTATATTTATCTTTCATTGTACTCAATTTAAATACTAGTGATGACTTGTATGAAAAATACACAAGAAAATATATGTATACAAATTTTAACTATTTTGCTGACTTTGGTTTGAATGTTCAAACCAAAATTCCTAATCAACATCATCTCAAAAATAAATTGAATCAGCAAACTGATAGGCCAATAAAATTAAGATTGTGCCTGGACAAAATTCCCGGAAAGCTGGAAATCGTTTTAATCTTTCCGTTTTACATCCAAGTATATGAATTCGAAGTTTGTCCCATTTTTCCTGGTGTGCTTCTGACCTGGGACCACAAAAATATCAGAGTTTTGGGTCATTTTTTATTCTTTTGCAAATAAGTAAAAAACCGTTTATTCTACATGAAAAGTTTAAATACAAGAATTGTAGAGGACAAAATTCTGCGTTTATTGAGTACCTTCTGATAAAGATACTTTGAATAGTAATTGATTTATGGTAAGTTAAATAAAGGGTTTTGGCGAATTCCTCTTTTAGGGAAAGAGCTATTATTGTAGGTCTCATGGTAATACCTAAGCCCAAGACCATGATAACTTTTAGTTTTGGGGCCCTCAGAAGCTAAAAACACCATTCGTTCGAATTTCCATAAATATATATATATATATATATACCTATATATACGTATATAAATATATATATCTATATATTTGTTAGCTTGATAACTCTCGTAAAAATGGTCCAATCTTCTTGAAATTCGGCACAGACTTGTAAAATAGTAATTATTTTGACGAGTTAAAAATTCAGCCGGATCGGACCATCGGAAGGGGGGGTTATGGGTAATAAATCCCTAAAAATGGAGTGTTTCGGATTTTTCATGTAGAAAAATCGAAATAATCTGATTTTGGTTTACACCATTGGACTCAGCTCGAAAAAACAAATAAATTAGTATTTTGAATCATTGCTCTATGTCCATTGGTTCCCGAGATACTGAAAGTGGTAAACACAGTACGTTGTCCCAATGTTAACCTTATGGGAAATAAATAAAATTGTACATCTCGCTTATTCCTCAACATATCCTAATAAAACTTGGTATATGGCTTCATCTAGTTAAGGTCTAATTGATTATGGCATAAAATCTACAAATTTATATAATCCTGAGGCAGCAAACCTACGTACTCACTTTCCCAATGTTAACCTTATGGGAAATCAATAAAATTGTATAGTCTGCTTATTTCCAATATATCTTAATAAAATTAGTTATGTGGCTTTATCTAGTTAAGGTCCACTTGATTATAGTCTAAAATCCCCAATTTTATAGATTCCTGAGACAGCAAACCTGCGTACTCATCTCCACAATGTTGACCTTTGGGAGAAAAATAAACGTGTGTAGCTTGCTTGTTTCTCAGCATATCTCGTTGAAACTCAGTACCATGTGGCTCAATATAGTTTGGATATTTTGGATTATACTCTAAAATCTGCTATTTTAACATTTTCCTTGTCAGGAAACCTGCATACTCACTTATACCATGTTATTCTTAGGGAGAATATGTTTGCATGCTTATTTACGGACATAATTTGATTTTATTTGGTACGAGGCTTTATCTAAAACACTTATTTGAGCATTTGAATCCGTTGAGTATGCAGGTCTGCTGCAACAGGGGTACCTTTCATGTTTTATCATCAATTGTGAAAAATTGTAAGATTTTTATGTTTTAATTTCGTTTTCTGGCATTATTGGCATCACTGTATTCAACATAATAACATGGTATAAGTGAGTATGCAGGTTTCCTGACAAGGAAAATGTAAAAATAGCAGATTTTAGAGTATAATCCAAAATATCCAAACTATATTGAACCAAATGGTACTGAGTTTCAACGGGATATACTGAGAAACAAGCAAGCTACACACGTTTATTTTTCTCCCAAAGGTCAACATTGTGGAGATGAGTACGCAGGTTTGCTGCCTCAGGAATCTATAAAATTGGGGATTTTAGACTATAATCAAGTGGACCTTAACTAGATAAAGCCACATAACTAATTTTATTAAGATATATTGGAAATAAGCAGACTATACAATTTTATTGATTTCCCATAAGGTTAACATTGGGAAAGTGAGTACGTAGGTTTGCTGCCTCAGGATTATATAAATTTGTAGATTTTATGCCATAATCAATTAGACCTTAACTAGATGAAGCCATATACCAAGTTTTATTAGGATATGTTGAGGAATAAGCGAGATGTACAATTTTATTTATTTCCCATAAGGTTAACATTGGGACAACGTACTGTGTTTACCACTTTCAGTATCTCGGGAACCAATGGACATAGAGCAATGATTCAAAATACTAATTTATTTGTTTTTTCGAGCTGAGTCCAATGGTGTAAACCAAAATCAGATTATTTCGATTTTTCTACATGAAAAATCCGAAAAACTCCATTTTTAGGGATTTATTACCCATAACCCCCCCTTCCGATGGTCCGATCCGGCTGAATTTTTAACTCGTCAAAATAATTACTATTTTACAAGTCTGTGCCGAATTTCAAGAAGATTGGACCATTTTTACGAGAGTTATCAAGCTAACAAATATATAGATATATATATTTATATACGTATATATAGGAACGTATATATACGTACGTATAAAGAATAAAAAATGACCCAAAACTCTGATATTTTTGTGGTCCCAGGTCGGAAGCACACCAGGAAAAATGGGACAAACTTCGAATTCAAATACTTGGATGTAAAACGGAAAGATTAAAACGATTTCCAGCTTTCCGGGAACTTTGTCCAGGCATGACCAATTTTTGATCTAATTTTACTGGCCTATGATACATACTTTCTCCCTTAAAGCAGGAAAATCTACAATAAAATAAAATAAATTTACAATCATCCCACAAATATATACCAAATTTTATCGAAATTGGTTAGCAATTAGCAGAGATATCCGTTTTTTAATATTTGCCATGAGAATAACATTACATCCTACTGCATTTACCGCTAAACAAAAATATTAATCATCCCCGCAACCAGTTGACGTAGACTAATAATTCAAGACACTGAATTATTTATTTTTCAAGCCAAATTTCATGGTTGCAAGTATATTTTCTTTTAAAGTTACAGATTTTCTGATAATTGAAAAATATGAATTTTTTAACACTTAAACCCCCCTAACTTCTGGACCTGAATTTTCACAGACATGCGGGTGGTGTCATTTTAGCGAATTTTCCCTATAGGGAAGAAGCTGTTACCGTAGTACTCATGGTAAAGCCCGCGACCATGATAACTTTTCGTTTTGGGGCCCCCAGAAGCAAAAAACACTATTCGTTCATTTTCATACATATATATATCTATATATATATATATCTATGTGTCTTTAAGCACAATAGCAGCCGTAAAAATGGCCCGATCGGAATGAAATTTGGCTCAGACCTGTAAAGTAGTAATTATTCGGACGAGTTCGTGAACAAGCCCGATCGGACCACCGGAAGGGGGGGTAGGGGGGTAAAGGGGAATAAACCCCCCCAAAAAATGGGTTTTTTGAGTTTTTTACATAGAAAAGTAAAATTTATCGAATTTTTGTTGGCACCATTGAATTCAGCTCAAAAAAACAAACAATTTAGTATCTTGAATCACGGCTCTATGTTCATTGGTTACCGAGATATTGAAAGTGGTAAACACAGTACGTTGTCTCAATGTTAACCTTATGGGGAATAAGTAAAATTCTATATCTCGACTATTTCTTAACATATCTTGATAAAACTTGGCAAATGGCTACTTCTAGTTCAGAACTACTAAATAATGAATTAAAACCACCCAGTTTTAATATACCCGTAGCAGCAAACCTGCATACTCTTTCCCCATGTTATTCTTATGGAGCTTTCAAAAACATGTCAAATCTCGCTATGTTGGATTGAAATATGCTGTTTTGCATTTGAAATTCGCTGAGTATGCAGGTCTGCTGCAACGGGGGTATTATTTTTCATCTTAAGCACTAAAAAACCATTAAAAGTTTTATCAAAATCGTTAGAGCAGTTATTGAAAAATTTGGATTTTTGTCTTTTTTTATGTGGTAAATACCCTTAAAAATCAACAATTTAAAAAAATGAACAAAACGCATGGAGATATCATGGTTTTATACATACATGCCAAATTTCATTAAAATCGGACCGACATAAAGACATAATCTGACATAAAGATCGGTATGAACTGTCATTGAAAGTTATTAAATAAAATAACATTGTGCTTGATATTTAATAAATATTTCTGTAAAGATATTAAAAATATCTAAATTGATGCATTTTTTATTATTTAAATGTAAAATCACGGGCTAAGGTAGAAGATTAAAATCAAAGAATTAACACTGCCCAAGAGAAAAGGAAAGATTTTAAAGTCTTGAAGCAATCAAAACATATTTTGTTGGTTAAAAAAATTTTGGTTTTTCTGAACTAAGTAAAAAGAGGTCAAGAGAGGTAATGTTTTGTGATACGGTATTTCTAAACTTGGATCTTTATGTCTGATTGTAGGAATTTTTCTTATTTTTACTTGAAAGGTCACAGGTTTGTGTGTAAGGGTTGTTGTCCCTAGTAAAACGGTGCTGACTACTTTATTTGAAGCATTGTAAAAAACAGCAGCCAAATATGAGACAACTACAATTTCATATTTAAAAAAGTATTTTATGGACTTTACCTTTTCTTGTG
The DNA here is from genome assembly GCA_035578135.1 of Flexamia atlantica. Lineage (NCBI taxonomy): Eukaryota > Metazoa > Arthropoda > Insecta > Hemiptera > Cicadellidae > Flexamia > Flexamia atlantica. Next base: position 15,498,781 of record JAQJVK010000007.1, read on the forward strand.
AGCGCAAATTGAGAGCCAGTTCTGAGTTCGTAGGCACTGCTACACTCTTATACTGCTGTTTATTGCCTTTTCGCAGCATCAAAACAAAGTTGACCGTTCCTCTTTCCTCCACCTCAGGATCTTGAAGTTGTTCTGTTTGGGAAATAAACTTTAGATTAGAAAGCAGGCAAATTACAAAATACAAAATATCTTCTCAATATGAATGGTATGCTTTGCCTTTGGAATTACAGTAGAACCTCGATCAACCGTCACTCTCTGTTATCTGTCACCACTACTGTACTTTTAATGTGACGTCATAGACGCTGTAAGAACGTTGAACAAGTACAACTTACAGTAAAGCAGTTCTGATTTACTCGTGTATTGTAATTTAATAAGAAATATGTATTATCCACTTGTACAGGGTATAACGTCATCCTAAACCTTTGCAGGTTTATAATGAAGTTTCTGTTATCCGTCTAGTCTCTTAACCGTCACCCTCTCGGTCCCAAGGGTGACGGTTAAAACGCAATAAAGGCAATAAATGCGATCGAACTGTATAAGTTGTTTTTTTTTCTACTTCACAGGGAAACTTATACATTTGACTTAAACAATTTTGCTATGATTATGAATAATTTTTATCATGGCTTCATCCTGCAAGAAAGTAATTTGCTCAGTATGTTTCAAAAAGATAATCAAAACTCAAAAAACACATTCATATCGGGAATACGCATGTAAATGGTGTCCTCCGTTATCAGAGAGATAAATTAAATAAAAGTGACATGGACTCCTCTAATGTAGAGCTCACGGGTAAAAAGCATAAAACAACCGATTGGCAATAAGCGATAACATGGGAAAAGATTTTCAAATATCGTGCCAATTAAACATCCAAAGAATAAAACAACCAATCAAGCCTAAGAAATTAAATTGAATATTTCAAAGTAAAAGATATTTTAAGGATGGGTACAATTTTTGTTGTCTTATTTAATGTGTTTCATCTCAACATATTATGAATATGATTATTTATTATTGCATTATAATTTAATTTCACTCAACTATAAGTACCTATTTTTTTCAGCAACACATGCGGCAATGGGACTGCAGAAAATGTTTGGATTTCTCAAATTCTGATGCAGAAAGATTATAAGCATTTTGCCTCCAGGATTGACGGTACCATCTATTTTTCTAGCTGTGCTGTCACAGTATGTGATGGTGAAGAATTTAATCTGATTTTTATTTAGCATAATCAATAAAATTAAACAAAATACTCACCATATGTCTTTTTGGCATTGGTTTTCACATGGAGAGGAACTGGAATATCAACATACTGAGGCTTAACGTTATCTCTCATTCGATCTTGTAGATTGTCTGAAACCATTTTGTCAAATGCTGCCAGAAAATCATCATCTTCAGGACTGTGGCTTCTGGTGTTCTAAAATTTATAAAAATATATGTAAGTAAAATTATGTGTCTTTAATCAGGGCCGCCGAGAGGCCATGTCAGCCAAGTCTAAAACTTGGGGCGTGGGCTTTGAGGGTGCTCGAGACAAGTAGGATTTTTTTTTAATTTGTCATTTTATGCTTCTATGCCTTGAACGATTATTTCATATTGACTGAAAAAAATAAAACTACACAGTGAAAAAACATTTGCATCTATTTTATGAATATTAGCGTAAATGTTGGATACTGGATGGTTTATAAAGAGACAAATTACATGAACTGTCAGATGGGTTTCTTTTTATTTACTTTTAGAGAAAATGAATCAAATGTAAGTAAATAAAGTTTATTTTGTTAATCATGTTATTCTCTGGGTGATTTTTTATCTATGGTCCTCTATAAAAGGTAAAATTTAGTATTATAAGCTGCAAATACAGAATATTGTTCCATCCTGACCGTATTTAAACCACAACATGGAAAAGAGTCAAAATAAAGTTTCTCAAACTCCCAAAACTATTTTACTTTAATTAACCTCTCATTTTTGCAAAAATGGTTTAAATTACCTTGCTTCTGTCAAGTAATCCTCGTTTTGGTATTCTCACTATCACGGTTTCAAACCTTTCATAGGTTCATTTTCAAGTGTTACAAAAGTTAAGCAATCATCTTCAAATGAGGATGAGGTTATCAAACAGTTTAAATTATTTTGAAAACACAAAAATACTCAGCAACATTGAGCATGGGACACAAAAACACTGGCTGTAAATGGTTGCATATACTGGCCAGTTAAGTGTCGAGCCGAGCCGAATACTGAAAAGCTCGACCTGTCGAATACTCACATACCCCTAATTACTCACAATAGTTCTAATTTTGGAAAATTCTCCGGCAGACCTCCCTCCCTCAGGCCCCCTGGTCTCGTGACGGACACTTCAGGGGCCGAGGGGCCTTACAATGTTTGTAGACTTGGGCCCCGCTTGGCTCTCGGCCCTTCAATATAAAAGGGATCATAAAAATTCAGCTTAAACTAAGACCTGATCATAGCAAAAATGTCTAAGCCTAGTAAAAATCATGTTTTAAGCTACTGACATTCATAAAGAAGGTTTTAGTCATTGATCCTACTTAAAGTGTTGTCTTGCCTATATCACTACTACAGGGCGGCCACTCAAAATATTTTCCAATCCCGATTTTCCCCCAGGTTTCACAGGTAGTTTTGGATGTATTTTTGGTGGAATTTTAACTCCCTAATAATCCTCCCAACAGGTGGCAACAGAATGAAAAATTTATTTTACAATTATTGTAATATTATGCAGGATACTCAGTGAATTTCAAATGCGTAAACCATTTTTCAATCCAACATAAGCGAGATATGACATATATTTGTAATCTCCATAAGAATAACTTGGGGGATGCGTATGCAGGTTTACTGCAACAGATATGTAAAAATTGAGTCGTTTTCATACAATATCCAGTAGTTAGAAGCTATATACCAAGTTTTATGAAGACATGTTTAGCAATAAACAATATTCAACTATCCACGAAGTACTAACTTGGTTGTCAGAGAGATCATTTTCCGAGTCAACATCAGGGTAATCATCATTCATCCAATCTTTTCTCTTATCCTCCGAGACCAGAGCACTGGGACTTTCTGCATCAGCAATACATGTTTCATTAAAACAACATTTAAACTAAATCAAAACCTTTTTTGTTAGTTTCATTATTAAAAATTGCATAACATTTCATTAATAATAAATTGCATAATTTCTGATACTATTAATTATTGTGCTGTAGAAACATACAAAAGGTAGGTGACTTAACCTATCTTTACAGCTGTCATGACAGATCGTACCCATGATTCATGACAGTGGTGTGACTGACGATGACGACACTTGCCAGAATGTCAGAATTGGTATTAGCATCCAAAGAAGAAATCCATTTCCAATTCATCAAGGACTAAAATATTTAGAGAAAAATATAATTGTTTCATTCATTCCTTCCTTTTATCCTTACAAGAGTATTTATAGTAAAATCTCCTAATGTGTTTGTATGGTAAACAATTTTAATTTCCTTCCAAGATATGCTGTAGGGTAAAGTATTTCATAAACTGAGTCATTGTAGAAAATAATGTGTTTTTTGGTGAAAAACTTTAAGAACCATTTTAATTGTCTACAGTTAAAATTAATAAAGAGTCTGCTTGAAATTGACACAATTTTAACATAATACACAATTTGCTATAGGTTTACATTTGAAAATTGTGGGATTCAAACCAGTGTCCTTCATTTATGGAACACCCTGTAAGTAAACTGGGATGAAAATATTTTTAATGAATTCCATGTAGTAAATTAGTGGGGAAGAATTTTATCTGGCATTTCTAGGTTAAACTGTTTTCCCGTTACACGAGATTTACGAGTGGTCTTCCTCACCCAGTAAAGATAAATTTAAGATTGAGTAATTATATAGATCACTCCAAGTTGAAGCAAACCACTTTACATTGTGTCATCTGCTGGTACTGGATTGTCGTCATTGTAGTGTTGTCAGGATCATCAGTCATCATTAAAAATTGTTGTGTAATGGGATGATTTGTCTACTTTAAAATAGTCTATGTTGTATTTAGGTTTTTATTCTCGGATTGGTTTGGATTGATGTATCAATATTTGGTTTATATGTGTCTTCATGGGTTCTCTGCATTGATTTTAGGAAATTAAATTGTTTCAAAACAAAACGTCTCCACAGTGAGTAGGCTTTAAATGTTTATTTTCAATTTTTAACTGTTTTCTTTTGGTTCTAATTGTTTTTTAAAGACACTTTAGGCTAGGATAAATAAGCGCTTAAATGCTCAGAGATCTTATTATTAAAGTTTTTTTTTTATTGTAGGCTATACTAATGTAATGCTTTTACAAAAGTCATGAAATAAAATATTAGTTAAAAGAATAATTTTACTTTCCTAATTTTTTACAACATTAATGTATTATTAGGGAAATTATAAACTGCTACAAAAAATACACCACAAAGAATGGCAATCAAATTACAAACTAATGATAAAAAGGTAGGAAATAAAATTAAAGTTTTAAAATATATCTGTTTACTAAACAACACATTGTAACCTTAATATCTTAAAGGCTCAAGTATTGAATATTTTTAGCCGAGTATCATGCAATATCTGTAATTAATAGAAGATAATGTTTTTTACAGATTAATGTAGGCATACTTACCTTATTTTTGCAGAGGCAGGTATTCATTTATGTTATGTGTCTTAATGTTGTAATTTTGATTTAATAATTTACTTTAAATTTATTTTGAATTATTAATATTTACTAGAAATGCTTATTTTGATACTTCACAGTTAATAATTGGAATATTATGTAGGCCTAATGAAACTGTAACATGTAAACAACTTTTTACATTTTCTAACGTGTTACTATTACTTATGTTGGATTTTTTTAGGTTATACTCATGAATCTTTTGACAGTTACTCAACTCGACCAGAAAAACCTGTACTACCACATCTCTAGTTTTAGGACATATATTCATATAAGCTTATTTTTGTAACCAAATTCTTTTATTTTTTTTACAAATACCCTGTATAAAGTAATCCTTTTATATTTGAGCTATATTATGTACTGGAATTCTTAATTCTAACTTACTGTCCGTTTCAAAAAGTAATATACTCAAGTTTGAATGCTTGTCATGGATAAACTATTTGGCCTATTGTTATAAATTATATACCATAATTTAGCTTATTTAATTCTACGTTACGTCATGTAAGTTGATGTTTTTTAAAAAACCTATTTCATTTTTTTATTGCGGTCAGAACACAAAAAAACACGTTTTCCGAGCGCTTTCTGATGAAGATTTGACTTCAAAAATTCATACACAAAAAACTACTCGGCCAAAGATATTTTTATATCACGTAATAGACATACTTCTCTACCTTTTTATCAAGTTTCAGGTTAGTCTTGTTTGGAAAGGGCTTTTTGCCTAATTAGGTGGGAAATTATGGACAGGTTAAGCAGGCTTACCTTTGAAAATGTAGGCATCCCAGATAGAACACTTAATAAACACACAAAAAAGCAGAATATTTCGAAGCCACTGACTTCTTTGTCAACTTGAAGGAGAAAAAGCCAGATAGAACGCTTAATAAACACACAAAAAAAGCAGAATATTTCGAAGCCACTGACTTCTTTGTCAACTTGAAGGAGAAAAAGCTTTTTCTCCTTCAAGTTGACAAAGAAGTCAGTGGCTTCGAAATATTCTGCTTTTTTGTGTGTTTATTAAGTGTTCTATCTGGGATGCCTACATTTTCAAAGGTAAGCCTGCTTAACCTGTCCATAATTTCCCACCTTTTTATCAAGTTTCATAATTTTAGCTTCACTCAAAAAACTTTTCTTATTGTTTTAAAAAACCCTTGCATTCTCTGGATCCGCTAATCAAAAAATCGTCAACTTTGGCACAATCAACCAGTACTGATAGAAAAATACAAATATATTTCTTATTTATTTCTTATAAAAACCTCTGATTTTATATCACATTATTAATAAAGGAATACTTGTGAGCGGCGGACTGTAAATAACACGCGCTGGCGGCCGGTCTCGAAGTTGTCCGAGGGTAGCCGGCATCGTCGCGGAGCGAGCGGTGTTGCCACGTCATGCGATTGAACTTCCCAATGAGTCATTCCGCAGGGCATCTACCCAAATACCGGGACAAAACCATATCTTGGGTAAATGAGTAATTTCTTGTTTTCTTACAATGTTGCATAGTTAGAAAACCAAACCCAGTTAGCTCATTTTGCTTGCTGTTTTCGTTGGATGAACATCTCCTCAAGATGCCCGCACCCTTATCTGAGAGGGAGAAATCTATGATATTAAGTGCGATATGTTTTTTTCGGTCTGAAGGTGAGAGGTTGAACGACAAGAGATTTCCAGTCAACCAGAAGGTACATGAATGTTTGGGAGTTCCGCTAGCCACAGTGAAAAAGTACAGTGCAAGTTTAAAAGAAAACGAAGAAAATTTGACCTCACCTACTGCAAGAAAGAAGCAATGTGTTCAGCGAGGACGGCCGAAGATCGCATTTGATGACTTCAATTTGGGGGTAATACGACGATCAATTTTTGATTTCTACATGAACAAAATGTTTCCAACTATTGAAGCCTTGCTAGTGAAGTTGAAAGAAAGTATGCCGGACTTTCCTGATGTTTCCAAGTCAACACTATATAGAAGAGTGAAGAATTTGGGCTTCAGATTTAAGAAACTTAATAGAAAACCAGTCCTTATGGAGTCACACGTCATTGCAGCGTCTCGTCGAACGTACTTGGAAAACATTAAAAACCTTCGTTCACAGGGCTAATATTTTATACTGATGAGACCTGGTGTGGACAAAACCACACCTTAAAATATGGATGGCAGGAGAATGTAATAGATTCCTTGAATAAGGATTACAACAACTTTGACCAGTACAGGGCGCACTTACAAGAAATCTACGGCTGGAGAGGCGGATTTAAAACACCCTCTGGTGAGGGGAAGAGGATCATAATACTGCACATCGGGAGTGAAGATGGATTTCTCCAAGGAGGAGAGTTGTGCTTTATCGGAAAAAAGGGAATGCACTTCACTATGCAGAGTGGTTTAAGAAGATTTTAACTCTGTTGCCAGAAAAATCTGCAATCATTATTGACCAAGCCCCATATCACACCAAACAAGATGAGGAAACGATGAACCCCAACATGTCGTGGAAGAAAAACAAAATTATCGATTGAATTATTAAGATAGACATCCCACTGCCCCCAGGACCATACAACATCTACCGTTTCACCAAGACGCAACTTATTGTTTACGCGACTCCATACTTTGGAACTCCAGAAAAAATAGTAAAAATAGTACGAATCAACTGGAACTCCAGTTGATTCGTAAACACCGACCCGACGTTAAGCTCTTATGGCTACCAGTAGCACATTGTGAACTTAACCCCATCGAACTTATCTGGGCGTATGTGAAATCGAAGGTAGCTAAAGTAAACCTCGCAAACGCTGCAGAAAAAGGAAGAAGTTTGGAAGTAATAAACAACCTCTGTAAAGAAGCTCTCCGATCCGTCATTCCAGACCTTTGGAAGAAATGTATTTCCCACACTAAAAAAATTGAAGACGACTACTGGGAGAAGGATGGCCTAACGGAAGATGTTCACGAGGTGCAGCCATTAATTATCGAAAACCCAGGACTTTCTGATTCCTCTGATGAAGACTTCAATTTTTCCGATGACGAAATGTAAATAACACAATCTTAAATTGACAATCTTTCGGGAGCTATTTTTGTAAAATAATGAGTTCATATACTGTATATATATTTTTAGGTTGTAAAGAACTTATTAACATATTAATTTATTCATATAATATTTCATTGAAAGACAATCTTTTTAGAGCTAAAGCATTTTTAACCCTGCCGTTGCAGGTCCAAAGCCCTCATGAGAAAAGGTGATGGAAAATGCAAAAAATTCACTAAAATATAACTCTGTGTACAGGTATTGTATTTGTTTTACCTCAGGTGAAAGAAATGGCAACACTGCTCGCTGCGCGACGATGCCGACTACCCTCGAACAACTTCGGGACCGGCCGCCAGCACGTGTTATTTACAGTCCGCCGCTCACAATTCAATGCAATTTAATTCAAAACATCTTTATTTGTCAATTAGCACATAACAAAATGTACAAAAATAGCGTCACAAAAAAAATAACACAATGATGTAACATCGTGTACATAAAATGTCCGACAAGAATGCGTAAAACAAGTTCACCCTTACCAGCTATAGTAAAAGCCATATTTATACTGCAAATTCCTCGAAAGAATACATTGCTTTGCTGATGAGAAACTGTTTAAGCTTCAATTTGAATTTACTGTAAGATACTTCTGCACGGATTTCTACAGGAAGTTTGTTATAAAGTTTTGACCCAGCATATTTAGGTTTCTTTTCAAAAAGGTGTAAATTGTGAAAACTAATTGCTAAATTGTCCCGATTTCTAGTAAAGTAATTGTGGTTATCTCCCATGAGCTCTATATCCTGCAATCTATGTTTGACTGATAGAATTGTCTCAAAAATATACATGCCGTAAACTGTCATAATCTTTTTGGACTTGAAGTACTCTTTGACTGAGGTTCTGGGGTGGAGATTAAAAATTATTCTGATTGCTTTTTTTGCATTTTTAAAATGGAATTTAAATTGTACTCAGCTGTAGCACCGTACAGTGATATTCCAAAAGATATAATTGAATGAATATGAGAGAAATAAACCACTTTCAACGTTTCCTTATCGCAGAGGTTTTTCAGCCTAACCAGCGCATACAAACCCGACGAGATTTTTTTTAGAAGCTGTTCCACGTGAAGATTCCAAGAAAGCGATTTATCAATTTTTAAACCCAAGAATTTGATTTAATCTTTGCCTTCAATTTCGCTACCATTTATTGCAATGTTAATTTGGTTGTCGTTACCTATATTCCGGGTTTGGAAATTTATAAAATTAGTTTTTGCTGGATTCAAAATTAACTGGTTAGAATCAAAAAAGTTTTTTAAACATTTGTATCAAAAGTTGCATTTATTTCAATTTCATTAGTCGTAATTTCATTAGTTTTAATTATTCCTTTATTAATAATGTGATATAAAAACAGAGGTTTTCATAACAAATAAATAAGAAATATATTTGTATTTTTCTATCAGTACTGGTTAATTGTGCCAAAGTTGACGATTTTTCGATTAGCGGATTCAGAGAATGCAAGGGTTTTTTAAAACAATAGGAAAAGTTTTTGAGTGAAGCTAAAATTATGAAACTTGATAAAAAGGTAGAGAAGTATGTCTATTACATGATATAAAAATATCTTTGATCTCGGCCGAGTAGTTTTTTGTGTATGAATTTTTAAAGTCAAATCTTCATCAGAAAGCGCTCGGAAAACGTGTTTTTTTGTGTTCCGACCGCAATAAAAAAATGAAATAGGTTTTTTAAAAAACATCAACTTACATGACGTAACGTAGAATTAAATAAGCTAAATTATGGTATATAATTTATAACAATAGGCCAAATAGTTTATCCATGACAAGCGTTCAAACTCGAGTATATTACTTTTTGAAACGGACAGTAAGCAGTAATCTCTCACTTCAGCATTACATTTACATAAAATTGATACCTGGCACAAAGCCTATTTAATGTTTATACCCTACTCCTTTTTTTATATTCATTATTCATTTAATTTGAAGTAATAAGTGATCAATAAATTTAATTCTTATTTAATTGTTACATTAAAAATAAAAAAACTATTAATTAGTTTACATTCATTAATTCATTTGTTTACAAATAATGATAAACAAAGTACAAGTATTTGCTGAATAAATGCTGTACATACCCTTATCAATAATTTTGAAAGTTTTCAAGTAGCTGTTGTCATCCTCAGCATTATAACTTTGTGTGCCTGATTTTTCCTCTTCTGACTCTTCTCCTATAACATGTTTACAGATTAATTTTTATTAAATTTATTTATTTACTGGCAAATTTCTCCTTTCGGGAATAAGGCAACACCACTTATTCATATATCAAATTTAAAATGTATATAATAAGTACAATAATAGAAATGAGTCTTAGGTCCACCATACAGTTCCATTTTTTTTTTGTTACGGAATACAAAAATTAGAGATGGAAAAATCCCAAAATTTAAGGAACTTTTCAGAAAAATTAAAATTTTATTCATTGGATGGAATTTGATTTGACTTAGTAAAATTATCACTATCAGGGTGAGATTGTTTAACCAGTCATGGGCAAACGACGGTTGTAAATGTGTGAAAGACACAAATGGATATGTGAGGAATGAGGATCGCATACATTGGGGGCCATGACACGATGATCGGCTGAAAAAAAAGCTTTTGGCAACTAATCTATATCTAAAATGTAATTTGACTGGGTGATTTTTAAATATGTGTAACTGTTTTGTTTTTTGTTTTTTTAACTGAACTCTTCCGATTAAATTTGGAGAGTGAGCTCGTTTAATATTTTAATATTTTGGAGTACGCTACGGGTGTGCGAGTATTCAAACCATAGAGCTTTTTTACTCTAGCTTTTCAGTATTCGGCTCGGTTCGAGACTTTTTGAAAAAGCTCAAAGGTGGAGCCAAGCTTTTGATATGAGAATTCTTATCGTGAAGATAATTATTCCGATCTATTTTTGGACACGTTAAACCAGAAGAGTATTTCCTTCCCAAGAAAAAAATACACAAACTATTCCCTGAGGTGATAAGGAAAGGATGTTGACAGGTAACACAAATTATTATCACCAATTAGACGGAAATCGGATAGTTTCAGCTATAATTAGCTGACCTTGAAGAACCACAAAATAGGGCATTAAAGACTATTGCTTAGTCGTAGTTTATTTCTTGAAAGTCATATTGCTCAAGTTTCATTTTGGTATCATTTGATTTATAAAAATAAGTCAGAAAATATGAGCCGTCATTTTTAGTTTTGTGACTAGTGGTTTGTATTTTTTCATTTTAGAGTAGGGGATCTTTCTCCTAATTAACTCGCACACTCAGAAGCACACACACAGTCTGATAACAATGGGCCTGGCGGACAGGGGCTTAGTTGATGACTCCCCCCCCCCCTGCCCTGCCCTCACTGACATCCAATTTAGGTGTATAAAAATTAGTCTATTTTATCTATTAAAATGAAAATAAAGCTTCTGTAAGGTGCCTTTTTGTAGGGGGGGGGTAAAAGTAAACGACTAAGCTGGTAAACAAACGCTATTCGACTCACCCATACATCTAGGTTCCTAAGGCCTATAGGTTAGACCTAGGACCACCCTAAGTTACACAACACTGAATTACCACTTTACGAAGTATCCTGGGTAATAAAAGATTTATCAAATCACTGTACGCCATAAAACCACTTTAATTACGATGTCAATGACAGTTATAAATTACAATAGACCACTAAACACTTGGCTTCGTCTTGCATCACCCAAACATAACCTCAGCCGGCGTTTGTTGACAATCGTTGAGGGAGCCATCTTGAGGCTTCTTTTCTCCGACTGGCTACCCAGCGATCAGCTGTTCCTTACGTCACGGGGTGAACAGCTGATCACCCCTACTTTGGGAAATCCAGGAGGAGAGAGGTCCCTGACTGGGCTCCTCGTGGCGATTATTCGTGGGCCAGCCGCCGAGTCATACACGACTCGAGACCCGACGCTCGACGCGACGACGGTCAAACACGATTCGGAGGTACGATTCCCTCGCCATTTACGTTTCGTTGCTTAACGTTTAACGCTACTAACACGTTTATCGACCCGACTCACGGGAATATTCGGATAGGGACGAAATTACGAACTTTTAGATGACTTTACGTCCTCACGAACCTGTCCGAGTTTGTCGTAGGCGGTTATTCTCGAATAGACACATAGATTAATTCACGTTCTTGTTAGGCCTAGCCTTTCCCACCTTTACGAAAATATCGTAACATTAAATACTAGACGTTTTGGTCGCGTTTTCTCAGTGCAGTAACTTCATTTTTTCGTCCACTCCGTACTTCCACACTCACGTCGCGACAAGTTACGGAGCACGTGCTACGCCACGGTAACCCAATTAATAAACTATTAATTGGGTGACGCACTGGGCTGTTACGAACAACGTTCGGTTAGGCCTTATGCCTACGAATAAACCCCGGAAAGTTTTATTTAGATTTTTCACGATTTCCGTGTAGAGTCACGGGCCACGCTACGGCTTCAAGCCTAGCCCGTGGTAACCCAAAACGGTTGGGTGGAGCCTCTTGTTCATTGTAACCCTTTAGCAAACGAGGGTGTGAGCAGGGGCTAACGTTAGAGCGATTCCTTCGCGCGACTTAGTCGTTTCGTATCTCTAGGCAAAATTATTCACTTTCACGAGGGCAAGGATGAGGCAACTCGTCTTTGAACTGTATCGTTGCATCCGGTTGCTCTGAGCCCTGCGTGAAGTAGTTGCGAGAGTTGCCCCACGATTATTTACTTCCGAACTTGAAACGAACCCTGGAATTAGCTCCTTCTGAGCGATTCCGAGGCTTTCTCACGGTGACGGATTTCTCGGGGTAGGAGATCACGTGGGTATTTCCTTTGACCCCCGAAAATTACGTCACACTTCCATTCTAATGTTTGGAGATTGTTAAAAAAAATCGGCTAAAAAGCTCAAGCTCGAAAACTTTTGAAAAAGCTCGGCTCAAGTTTGAAAATCACTATTTGCACACCCCTAGAGTACGCTAAAGCATTTTTTAACTGTGTGCAGGTATTTGACCTGGCCACCCTGGAAACACTAGATTTATTCCCACAATAGTACATTATATTATGTTACTGGCACAGTAAATACTTAAGAGTGAGGGATATTCTGCAGATCAGAGCACAATATTTTTCTCTGGCGTAGGTAAAGTATAAACATGAATCAAAATTGTTACAATTTGTAACAGTATAAAAAGAAGTTCAAATACCTAAGATTTAATGAAATAAATGGTTATATTATTCAAGGACTCTTTTTTCTTTAACCTGTTAGATTCCACGGGCGCGCCGATGCGTCTGCAGCCTCTGGTGGTGCTTAAGGGAGTTATACTCACCTAGTTCAATGATTTGCCACCAGGCTGCGCTAGAGCCGTGGTTCAATGATTTGCCGCCAGGCTGCGCTAGAGCCATAGGCTTTATGAGTCAAACGAGCGTCCGTCCGACTGTGTGTACGTGGCCGTGGGGTCTGAGGCGTTGACTGACGAGTTAAAGTCGCAGACCTCCGGAGCGTCGCAGGTTCGAATCCCGCTCATGCGCAATCCCTATTAGGCTTGCAAATGTGTGGTGTAGTTGGTGGGAGGGCCCACCTAAAATAAACGGTGACCGGCTTGGGTGGAAGTTGACGGCATTTGTACGTTTAATAGGGATTGCAGTGAATACCAGTTTTGCTTCTTTTTACTCTAGTATAGAGGAGGAGTACACGTTTATTATTTTTTTTTTTTTATTTAATTCAGCTTATGGTCAATACATATGGACAATCAGAAAGGTCATAATCAAAAAATTAGAGCAAATACAGACAAAATAAAATCATTTCAATTAAAAATTGAGAAATAAAAAAAACTTGGGAGTCAATGGGTTAAATTATCTATTTTTCCTATTTTCATTATGGACATTTATATTTAAAAAATGTTGACAATACAGTACTAATAGCAAATAAATAAAATGATAGTAAAATTAACATAAATAACCTAATTCTAAGAAAACAAAAAATAAAATCCTGTTACAAGTTCTAGACATTTAATAATATTTTAAAATCTAATATTCCAATTACTGTTTCGGGGTCCTAAATTTAAGATTTCGTTCAAAAAGTTTCTCTGGTGATTTTGAATGTACTGAAAATATATTCAAATTCCAATTGTTAACTTTTGATATCATCTGTTTTTGCCAATTCCCCGTTATTACCTTCATCAGAAAATAATTCTGCTCGATGATTGTCCGTCAAGTAGTCTTCCTCCCCCTCATTTTCTTCATCCTCACCATCATTAGCTTCGTTCTCAGCTTCAGTCTCCATTATGGGTTTGAGTTCATCACTCTGGAAAAGGCGTCCAAAATAAAAGTAGGCTTTAATACTTACCTGAACACATATATGATTTTTGGATAAAAATAAAACAAAATCACTTAGTTAATTTTGTAACAATCTCAATTATATGCAATTTTAGGTTAACACTCAGGGTGAACACTAGTGCTAGGAAGAAGCTTAGGAAGAGAATGAATGGGCACAGGCATGATGTAAAAACTCACAAATTAAAACCTGTGGCACAGCATGCTAAACTGCACAACAAGGAATTCGATGAATGCTTCAAAACAAAAGTGAGAATAGCCTACCAGTACATAACAGATTCCAGAAACCCCCCCCCCCCCAACCTCAACCTTAGGTAACCAAACCCCCAACCTAACTCTAACAGCTTGATATTTCAAATACTAATCCTTTAATGTTATAATTACCTTCAGTTAGATTGATAAATATATAATCAATAGCTCGATAGCACAATTTTAATGTCAAATAAAGTACCTGGTCGGGAAATCTACTGTATAGCACACTTTATGAGACCTTAGAACATTGACTAACGCTCTCCTGACATCGAAATTTTCAAGTACATCAATGTTCGTATCACCAGCAACAAAAACTTTTATCATATTCAGAGCACAGGATTTTAAATAATATACTTGATCGGTCTAGAAATATGTCTTCACCGAACATTACTTTTTTTGGAGTTCTATAAACAGCTGCAAGGCCACAAAGAGAAATCACCAAATTTCAATTCACTTGTACAGCATTCAGAAAGTTTGTCTTCTGTAGGTTTTTTACTGTAAAAATGTTAGTGCTCTCTACTTTTAGTGACTGTCGTGCAATTTAAATGTCGTGGGTATTTAAACCTCTCCCAGGCCTCCAAGTAGTTTTTGACAACAAACAAGTTCGAAAAGAAAAAAATTTGGCTAAGGAGTAGGATTTTTATTTCACCTTAAAGATAAATTTGTTGATAAAAAATGTGACTTTCCACCAAAAAGCAATCAATTTGATCTTGGTCATTTGCCTTCTTTCTTAGAAGACTTTGATATATAAAGTCCCCTATTGTTTGTCAGCAAGACGATCTCGCTCTTGAGAGGTCGAAAGTTTTACAATAAATTGTTATTTTTTGTTCTAAGTGGACTTGGCCTTAAAGAAATAATTTATTGAGAAGCTTAATGAAGGACGGAGGTGATTGGTAATGAAATAGTTGATCTCTCAACTGATTAATAAGTCGAAAATTAAATATTTCCAAAAGTGTTGGTTACAGACATGATGACTTAAGCCTGGTTTACACAGTGACCAGTTGTACAAGTTGTCAGTTGCCAATGAAAACATAAGATCCCGGCAGTGAGGAACAAAGGATCCTTTGGTGCTTGTCACCTCGTAAAACAGGCCTTACAAATGCAGCTGGCTTTGAAATGTTTTCAAACAACAAACTAACTAAAATGTAGGCCTAACTAACTATGTAACAAACTAAAATATAATAGGTAAAAATGAATTTAATTTAATTGATAGAAAGTAGGCTTTCATAGGGGCTCAGTAATTATAAAATGATAATATGAGATTACTTATTGCTTACTGTCTGTGAAGAATTAATAAAAGGATCCCATTTTGACTTCATTTTCATAGTAAGTAGCTCCAAATTTTCCTTGGCCTCTTGGAAGCTTTCTGCAAATTTGATGTTAGGCCGGAGCCCAGAAACACAGTCTCTGTACATGTGGTTGATGTTGGTTGGGAAGGGGTTCTCTTCTGTCCACACTGGATCTGCATATTTGAACCAATAATAGTGCTGGAACAGTAACACAATTTGATTTCAAGCAAACTCCAAATAATGCATACATGTTCTGTATTGCATCTAATACTTGATTGGTATGATACAAACAAAAAACTGTGGAATACCCAAAGACCCACCAATTTTTCCACCAATGTTTTATAACAATTTTTCTTGGTATATGCCAAGAAGAATTTATGTGTACCAGGATGAATTAGGGGATGCTGGGTAATGTGATTTTGGGCGTTCGAGTCGATTAGGGATGAGTCGATTCCGAATCTCGATTCTTGAATCCACCGATTCTTAAGAAAAGATTCGTATTAGAGAATCGGTCGGCAAGATTCGAAAATCAAATCATTTGAAACTGCCGAAATTGTTTGAGTGGTTATTATTTTATCATAAATCATGCTCGTGTGTCAATAACGTGAAGGTCACAAGCCTACTATCACTGGTCGTCTAGCTTTACAAATGATAAAAATAAACATCGGTCGCCGGAAAAAAACAATATTTCAACTGATAACGAAAGGATATTGGCAGGTTTCAATAAATACCCCCGTTGCAGCAGACCTGCATACTCAGCGAATTTCAAATGCTAAGGAACATAATTCAATCCAACATAGCGAGATTTGACATGTTTTTGTAATCTCCATAAGAATAATAAGTGGAATGAGTTTGCAGGTTTGCTACCACAGATATGTAAAAGTTGGGTGCTGGTTTTAATCCAATAATAGCCTAAGCAGATCTGAACTAAAAGCTACCATATACCAAGTATTATCAAGATATGTCAAGAATTAAGTTACAGGATTTTTTTTTTCAAAAGCAACCCAAAGTTATATTTCGCCAGTGACAGATTACTCCCCCTCAAGATCCCGGATTTGACCCCACTATATTATTTTCTTAGGGGATACATAAAAATTAAGGTCTACGAAAACAATTCACAGGATATTCAACACCTTAAAACAAACAAAACAAATTTAATACGAGAAATTCAAAAAGGTACTTTGCAAAACGTGTTGCGGAATTTGATGGAGAGAGCACAACTTTGTATAAATGTGAATGGTGGATCGTTTGAACATATAATGTAAGCTAAATGTTCTCAAATTATGTAAGTCCAATCGGACTGGTTAACAAACTCGTCCAATTGATTACCACTTTACATGTCTGTACCAAATTTCATTAAGATCAAACGATATTTACGGCCGCATATCGCCGCCGCGCTGTTTTTTTTTATCTCGCTTATAGATAAAAATTCAAATGAATGGTGTTTTTTGCTTCTGGTGGCCCCAAAACAAAAGTTATCATGGTCTCGTGCTTAGGTCTTACCATGAGACCTATGGTAATAGCTTCTTCCCTATGGGGGAAATTCGCTAAAAACCATTTATCAGGATTCGGATAAAACAGGAATCACAGCTATATTTAGCTCTGACTCAACTTATACTCATACAACTTGTCTTATTAGAGAATTTCCCCTATTGGGAAGAAGCTGTTACCCTACGTCTCATGGTAAGACCTAAGCACGAGACCATGATAACTTTTCGTTTTGGGGCCCCCAGAAGCAAAAAACACAATTTGTTCAAATTTTTATATATATGTGTGTCTGTGAGCATGATAGCGGCCGTAAAAATGGTCCAATCTTAATGAAATTTGGTACAGACATGTAAAGTGGTAATCCCTGGGACGAGTTCGTAAACCAGCCTGATTGGCCCACTGTAAGGTGGGGTAAAAAATGGGATTTTGAGTTTTTTACATAGAAAAATAATCCAATTTTTGTTACTACCATTGAATTTAGCTCAAAAAAACAAACAATTTAGTAGTTTGAATCACTGCTCTTTGTCCATTGGTTACCGAGATATTGAAACTGTTAAACACAGTACGTTGTCCCAATGTTAACCTTATGGGAAATAAGTAAAATTCTACATCTCGCTTATTTCTCAACATATCTTTAAAAAAAACTTGGTAAATGGCCTCTCCTAGTTCAGATATATTAAATATTGAATAAAAATCACCCAGTTTTCATATACCTGTAGCAACAAAACTGCATACCCATTCCCCATGTTATTCTTATAGAGCTGACAAAAACATGTCAAATCTCGCTATGCTGGATTGAAATACGTTGTATTAAATTTGAAATTCGCTGAGTATGCAAGCCTGCTGCAACAGGGGTATTTTTAATCATCGTTTATCTTTGGAATTAGGGATGGACGGGATTGGATTTTCAGTTCGGGACGGGACGGGACGGGATTTTTTTCTTCTCTCTTAAATTCGGGATGGGATTTTTATCTTTCCTTAATCTTCGGGAAATGCTTGTTCACAAATTTATTTTCTTTATTACAATAATAGCATTAGGTTAAAAACAATGTCATATATAAAATGCCTGTACCGTCCTACCTCAAAAAATCTAAAGAAATAAATTTATGTGAAAAAATACTAACTTATATGCAATTGACAAAATACCAAACATAAGAAACACATCAAAAAAATAGTAACACAATGAAATTGTTAATTATAAATAAAATACAAACTTATATAAAAATGGTAAATAAAATGTATTGTTTATTTATTATTATTTTTCATTAAATTTGAATTTTTATTCTTTTTAATTTGAATGCATTGAAAAATAGATATAATATAAAATAAATAAATAAAATATGCATTTTTTTACGTTTGATAGAAACCCAATAGTTTTTAAGTTTCTGATTTTTGTTTTATTGTTTGGTTTCCAAAAAGCCAAAAGTAAGACACTAGAGTAAATTGTATTTATTGTATTGTAATTTGTTTTGTATTGTAAATTGTTTTATTGTATTTTTATGAACTTTGGGCTTTGGAGTTCTTATTTCAGGAAATGACTATGACTCTTAATTTTTCCAGGGGTGCCTTCAGGGGGGGATTATGACGCCAATGGTGTCATAGAATTTTTTGGGGGGGATTTTTTTGTTTACTGTAAAGGTAAAACGTACTACTAGTAATTTTACCAATAAATCGTCAAAAATAAATTAATTGCTACACTATTTAAATTTGTATATATAAATTAAATTTTTTAATTTCTATGTACGAAATAGGGATGTACAACATGGACATGCCCGCACGGCACGACTGTCCAGTGTATACCGTCAGCGTTCCTGTACACTTGTTTCTTCCGTGGCGGCCGCGGCACGCAAGCAGCCGCACTGGCACAGTCCACGAGACTCTCTTCAACCGGTCACAAATAAATTAATTCTTTCAACCTGTCCTGTTTCCTATCGATAAATTATTCAAACTACTTCTAGGGGGAAATGCAAATTTGCTTTGGTATACTTCAAAAAGTAAAATTAATGATTCTCCCCCCAATATAGCTTTGACGATTTAAAACTTATTTTTAGGAGGGAGGGTGCATTGAAATGTATACAGTAATTACTTTTTACCGGGGAAATGTAAAACTGGCAACACAACAAAGTCTCCATTCAGTCATCTAATAGCAAAATGAATCCCCCCCAATACAGCATTGACGTTTTAAGGATTATCTTTAGGGGGAAAAGTTGCTTTGAAATGGACAGTTACTTTTTAGCGGGGAAATTTAAAACTGGTAACACAACAAAGTCTTCAATTTGTCACCTAATAGCAACATTAATGATTCCCCCCAGTATAGCTTTGACGTCATAAAAATATTTTTTGGGGGGATAGGTGTGTTTAAATGAACAGGTAATTTTTAGGAAGGAAATGAAAAAATGGTAATACAACTAAAACTTAAATCAGTCAACTAATAGCAAAACTAATTATCCCCCCTTCCATATAGCCTTGACGTTTCACAGGTTATTTCTAGAGAGGGACTTAGAAAAGAACCATCACATTTTAGGGGGGAAAAGTAAAAATGGTGATAAGGCAAAATTTTAATCGGTTATCCATTAGCAAAATTAATTATTCACCCCAATATCGCGTTGAGGTTTTAAAGATTATTTATTTCTAGGAACGAAGGGGGCGTTAAAATTTTTTTTAAATATTTAGGAGCAGGGGATTGTAAAAATTGTAAAACATCAATTATTAAAAAATGTAGTAATAACAGCTTCATGACAAAATGACATATTTTCGCCGAAAAAGGATGTAATAATAACTATTGTTGTCATAGTTGTCATTTAACTCCTCTTAAATAGCTTTAAACGTAAACACACATTTATAAGAAACGTAACTCAAGAAAAGCAAGTAAAATGGAGAACACTTATAAGGTTTATTAACACATTCTTTCACAAACATATTCATTAATCCCGTGAGTCTAATAACGAACTTAGAGGTTAGGCCTAATGACGATGATACAATTTTTTGTCATAGTAACAAAGAAACAACCAAAATCATTTGGTCGCCTCTCTTCCTTGGTTGAAACCTTTTTTAATTTCATACAGTTACTATACTGTATATACTATATATAGTATATTATACTGTGTTGTTTAAATGTAAGTTAATTACAGCTGATTTTCGGGCCAAGGCTCAAGAATGGTAAAAGGTTGTACTTGTCTTCTTCCCCCAGACACTCGGTGACCCGGAAATAACTGACGACTAGTAAAACCGAAGTTTAATCAAAATAATAATTTTTAAGTAATAAATCTAATTAACTTTTAGTCTGAAAAATGTTTATAACTAACTTAAATCAACCCAGATTATTTTTAATGTTCTGTGCTTAAATAGGATGTCATGAATATATGTTGTGCGGAGGGGGGGATATTTGATAGATTCTGGAAAATTTTTTTGGGGGGGGGGGAATTGGCGTCATAGCTCTTGGGGGGGATCGGCACCCCTGAATTTTTCCAGCACTTTAAACTAAGGTAAAAAATTAAAAATAAATTTAGTTTCAAGATGACAACCATAACACTAGTTTTTCTAAGCTTAAAATTATAAATTTGAAGTTCACAACTCCCAAACTTAATATTTTTTAAGTTGAATAAAATATTAATCACCTATGTATTAGAAATTTCTTAAAAGTCTCAAAGTCTTTACTTTTGTCAATATTTTTTACTTACTGATGAAAAATAATCATACCACAACCGATGATGATCTTTGGTCTTCAGACCAAAGACATCATCTGTGGTTTTCAGATGTCTTTGGTGGGGCTGGGATTCAAAGACATCTGAATTAGTTTAGAAAATTGAATCAGTGGGCAAAACCACAATTGTAGCAGACTAATGTGGCCGACAATATGAACAATCATCACAGTCACGCCTTATAGCAAGTTGTTACCGTTGATTAACTGCTATCAGTGAATAACTGAGATTGCTTTTCACACCCAATTGCGAGTTAGCAATCCTACATTTGCCGTTTATCAACGATCGGCAAATACGCGCGATCGTTTTTCACATCTGATCGCGAGTTTCGTTAAGCAACATCGGCCGTTAATCCGCGATCGGCAAAGACGCGGCTGTTCGTAAATTCCGCAAAGCTAGATTTGCCGTCTATTCGTGATCGGTAAATACGCGCGATCGTTTTTCACGGCCGATCACGAGTTCTGTGAAGCTACAGCAGCCGTTAATCCGCGATCGACAGACACGCGCTAGCGTATTTTGCGGCCGTTTGCGAACAGCGCTAATCTATTTTTGCCGTTCATCCGCATCTGGCAAATACGCGCGATGGTTTTCGCGGCCGATCAAGAGATTTGCAAAGCCGCATTTGCCGTTTATTTACAATCGGGAAATACGCACGATAGTTTTTATCAGAGGATTGTGAGTTTTGCAAAGCTGGATTTGCCGTTTATTCGCGATCGGAAAATACGCACGATCGTTTTCCGCCGACGATCGCGAGTTTTGCGAAGCTACACCCGCTGTTTATTTGCGATCGCTAAAACGATCCCGTCCCGAAAAATTTCCCGAAGTAAATAAAATCCCGCCCGAAAATCGGGAATTTAATTTTCCCGAAAATTTCCCAAAATTTCGGGACCCGACCATTCCTATCTGGAATGGAGTATCGCACAGCTTTCATTTTTGTCTCACTTGATTTGTAAAAATTAGAAGAAAAATATGACACGTCACTGGTTCTCAAACGACCGGTAGTTTAGGTTATGATATTTTTGTAGTGGGGGTTATTATCTCTTTCTTATCTAATCACGGACAGTTGTGTCGCTCGGCATCGGAACAACAGGACGGGCAGGGGGGTGGGGTGGCCTTGAAAAGTAAAAACCTTGCTCTCACTTCTTGACTTCATTTCTTTTGTCAACATTTCCTTGGCTAAGCTTTTAATAACTATTATTTTAGGAGGAAAATAAAACATAATTAAATCTCGCAGTTGTTTAGATCTTGTAAATGAGCATTATTATTAGAGGTGTGCGGATATCCGAAAATTCGGATCGGATTCGGATCGGATCGGATATCCGAATCCGATCCGAGGGTTTTATAACTATCCGGTAAGACTGACTAGATATCCGACTCTATCGGATAGACTGCATATTTTGGAGTAAATATTTAAGAAGGATCAATTTTAAAGTTTGGAAAGTCTTCCAAACAAAACCAGTCACTGCCAACGAGAGTACAGTGGTGAGAGAAAACATCGCAGAGCAAAAATGACACTTTGAAATGCGACGATTCGCGAATGCGGCTTGAACAACGCCTCAACACGATGCGATTATGTAGTGGTATGCATCAAGCGTTGTATTTCGGTTGCTGATAAGGCGTCTCGTGATAACATCGAGATCGTTGTATACGATCAGAGTATTGCGCAATACCCGACGCGATTACGAACATCCTAAGATAAATTCTTGTCTCGTAGCATTAAATCAGTTAACAAATAATTGTAAATCCTTTATTAGTTCTGTCAATGTCGTGATCTCGATCAGTATCCGTTACCGACAAAACATCGATTGGTACGAGAGAGAATCGCAATAAAGACAAATCAGAGTTCGTCAATGACCGACAGTGTCCCCACAGTCGTCTTCAATTGCCAAAACGAAATATCCCGTAAATACCCCATAAATAAATAGTCGTGTTGATGTTTCATACAACTATTTCAGGCCGTAAATATCTTAAGTAGCCTGTTGATACGATAAAATAAAAAGCCTACAATAATTTTGGGCTGCCAAAGATTTGGCGAACCTGTTCATTTCATTGTTTGTCGTTCCGTGTCTTACGATCTCACTTCGTGTTTGAATATCGCGTCGTCGTCTGCTTAAAAGCTGAATTAACTCAAGAATGTCTTTCATTCAATTGTATTAATTAATTTATCAACTAAGCAATTACCTACCTAGAAATACAAAGTTAAATGATCAAAATTAAGTTTTTATTTTGTTGAAATATTAATCTTTGACGAATTAAGCCGAGCCGTATTTCCAATACGTGATTAAAATGGACATTCTTAGATAACAGTAAAATGCTGAATTGACAACCTACGTCTGTGATAATAATTAGTGAGATTGTTTGTTGTTTATTTTGTATAACAAATAGACTTTTATTTGTTCTAATTAAATGACAGAGCTTTAATACTGAAACCTACAACATTTGAAACTCATCTTGAAATTTAGGTTAAGTTTAATGCTCAGACTTATTATTTTATAGTATTATTTTGTGGTGAATCAAAATCTTGGTTGTCAGGCATTAATGCATGAATAAAAATGTAGAGCTTTCTTCAAATGTGAAGAGATTGGTGAATCAAGTTTTATATTTAATTCTTTTGTCTTATCACTTAGGCCTAGTCACTGATCAAATAATTTATTGATTTATGAAAAGGAAAAGAACAAAAAATACAGAGGCATAAAAATGGATTTAGATTGCATTGAAAAATTAATTTTTAAGTAACCTAATTTTGAAATCTATTTAGGCCTAATAACCTTGTTGAATTAAATACTAACTATGCTTAAGGGGAATCAATAAATTTCCAAATTATTAACAGACAATTAGTTGTACCTTTGCATACTTAATTGACATTTGGCCTGCATTGAAAACAATATATCTGAACAATCAACAACTCAGGGCTATCAAGGCATACCTTACCTTACACATTAGGATAATAGGCCTATGGTAGTTCCTTGCAATTACCTTAGGCTTATGAGAAAACTTAAATCTACTCATTACGCCGTGCCGTAAATATCCGAATCCGGTACTATCCGATCCGAACCGGTTGTTATCCGATCCGAAACCGATCCGAACATAAGCTATCCGATCCGAATCCGATCCGATCCAAAAATTCACTATCCGCACACCTCTAATTATTATACACAACTTAAGTTTTTTATCTTAAAATACATTAAAATAATCTTAATTTGAATGAGTGGGAAAGGAAACAGAGTTAATACTAATAAATGAGAACTGAAACGAAAAAAAATTTTAAGACTTGAAGGTCTTTAGAAATTTAGTTTATTTAGGTATGGCAATTTTTTGAATAAATCTAATGAGGAAAACAAACAAACCTTTTGTTTACTAATAACAATCTTGGGCTATGTTTAAAGTTTTTTTTTTTAATAGTTTAATATTAATGTAAATGAGATTTTTGTTTTATTACTTATTTATGAAACAAATCTAACAAAAATATATGATTGGGTTAAGAATAAATGATTCACTGATGTTTTGAATCTTATATTTTTGAGCTTCTTTGAAAATAACTATTACTAGTTTATTAGAAGTGGCTGAGTTAGATTTGAATAATTGTAAACAGTAACCAGGCAAGCAACTGAGTTTCACAATTTCGAGATTCGAGAATTGATTTTTTAAGATTCGAATTCGGATTCGAGAATCGAAATTCCTGGAATTGACCATCACTAGTTCACTTAGTAAGGGTTGAATAGAGAATTGAAACCAGACGCTTATTTGAAGAATACCCTGATCACCAAATCCTAATCCCACTTATTCGAGACGCCAAGGAAGAACTTATCTAATAAAGCTTTAGGCACGAATATTTTGTTTCAATTTTCAATCTAAACATAAAAATAATGTACCAAACATGTGTTTCTACTGAAAAAATTAACTGGATCATTAATTTATTCAAATAATGGTTTTAAAATATCTCGGCCATCCATTCATAATTGGTCATGTTTACGGTAGCCTTGGTTTCAATGCACGGTTGCATCATGTTTAGGCTGCTCGTGAATCAGTCCACTGGACGTTCATGAGCAGAAATTCCTCCTATGCACTGAAAGCAAAGTGGCAGTAAATAACTGAAAAACTGAGGTATTATAAAGCATTATTTGTCTTACCCAATTCAGGGGCAATATTACAACATTCAGATGACTAAGATAATTAATTAAAGTTGATACTGTAAATAATCAGGAATGAACATAACAATGTTATTCTTTAACATACTAATGTATGCAGAGATAACATAAAAGAATGAAATTCACAGACTGAGGAACTGAACCCGAATGTCAATATCCGCAGAGGCCTCAATCCTGATCTCCTCGGATAACCGGAAATTTGCTGTAATAGGTGGTTTGGAGGCTAAATTCTTACAAAAATCAAGTATGTGCTTTAGTAAGTCAGGTCAAGTTTACAAATCATAAATTTGGCTTCTTCTTTGATAGTTTTCCTAAACTTAAGACAAGTTTCCTGATTTAACCTGAAATTTGAATATCGGAACACTCATTAGGGATCCTGAGTAGCCTAAATGGAAAAAATAGCAAGCAGATTACCTGAAAGAAAACAAAAAAGTAATCCAACTTTGCTTTACTTGGGCCATGACTAAAGTACTGGCCACAAGTTTCAAGAAGTGTGCAGACTAGACGAATCCTAAACAGGTGATCTGGGGGGTCAAATGGCGAGACTCTCTCATGGTCCAAAGATACCCCAAAAGCAATTAAAGAGTATAGCACCTAGGAAACAAAACACACCAGTATTATTTTTTTTATTTAAGAATGAAAATATTATTTTGTTCATTATGTGAGATGTAAAATTACATTCATATTTTTGATTACAGAATATTATGATTCATTATTTAAACAATGTAATTGGACTGATTTATTCAACTGTACATGATCGATAACAAAACAATCATATACTTGCTTTCTATCGCTGTTTTGCTCAATTGAATTTTTCAAAGTAATTGACCAACCTATTATCCTACGAGTTTGCACCTAAATGTTTCAACAGCAACAGCTAATTTTCAAGACTGAAATGACCAAAACATCTGAATGAAACAAATATTTTTTACAGTACAATGAAGAATATAGTTCATCAAATGGACCTAAGGTGACTTTTTGATACTCTCTCATTTTCAGAACTAGGCAGGTGCCTCAGACATTAACCTTGGGCTTGTTTAGGTTATTATAATATATTATAATATATATAATAAATGTAATTCTTAATACAAGTATGAAACAGTCTAAATAAATGGCTTACTTTTTAATTACAATCATCAATTCCTTTGATTCATATTTTTTACTTTCTTCATGCCAACTTAGCAGTTAATACAATAACAGTTTTTAATTCTTATATCATGGCGGGGGGAAATAAAGGTGTGCTACTTCAGTTGCAGACTGACTGTAACTGCCATTTTAAATGTAATTTGTTTTGATTTGGTTGTAAATAGAAAAAATAAAATGAAAACAAATTCCTTTTAAAATGGCAGTTGCAACCAGCTGATTGTCAAAGATGCTTCTCTGTCATCTGAGTGTTGTCAGTCTGGGTCTGTAGTAGCACACCTATGAATAAAAAAAGTAATTAACGTTTCAAAAACTTGTTATATTGCCATAATAGGTTACTTACCTTGACATCTGCAATTCCTTAGTACAACTTCATTGTTGACTAATTTCAACTACCATGATTCAATTCAATTCAATTCAATTCAATTATCTTTATTGTCATGAACAAATACATGTATTGACAATGTCAGGAAAACAGAACACAGTTCTTAGTCAATTTTAAGTCTTATTTGGGCTAGATCAGTCTTTGCAATTCACGGTATAGTCTTGAAGAATTAAAATAAACACTAAATAATAATATTAAAGTAACTATGCAATAGATTAACAGATAATATAAATCAATACAGTAAAAACAATAATAAAATATGAAATCAAAAGTTAACAATCACAGTCTAGTTAAAAAGTTATGTCAGGATGCACCAGGAATTCCTCAATGCTATAAAAAGGATTCTTAACCTCTTGAAGTCCACGCCCGCACATATGCGGGATGACCCCCAGCCCGCCGCTGGTCCACGCCCGCCTATAGGCGTCGTTCGGTTTCAGCGGTCCTTGACTTCACAGACTAACAAAGTTTCTGTCACAAGTTATATGTATTTTTTCGTCAGAAAACGAGCTTTCTAATGGTATATTTGGTTTTGTTATTTTCCCGGGTGGGAACACTGGGAAACGAAATGAACTGCACATTTTTAGTTGCGTCGTCAGCTGTTGCTCAGTCCATAAACAAAACGAAATGGCTTCAAGTGACCGGCGTTTTCTTCGCGATTGTGAAATAGCGGAATTTATAACTAATGACAGATTTAGTGACGAATCTGAGTGTAGTGAAAGTGATCATGAATATGAAGTGCTATTTTTACCAATTGACAATCTTCAAAAATCTCCAAAATAACCCAGACCGGGCATGTATATGGTAGTAAAAATACCCGGACTTCAAGAGGTTAAGTAACCAACAGTTTAATTTGATAAGAAATATCTTATGAGTATACTTTTTAATGTTTCTATTCAGTTTATTGTAAACCCTTTTACACATGATGGAGTGACTGTTCAAAGACTTACTTAAACGGCAATGTTGAAAACTAATGTTAGCTTTGTTGCGAGTATTGAAGGAGTGAACATTTTCATTAAGAGACATGTCTGGTAATTTTTTTAAGGAATAAGCAGCAAGTTCAGAAATATATAAATTAACAATAGTATTTATCTCTAGTTTAACAAATATTTTTTTAAGGAATAAGCAGCAAGTTCAGAAATATATAAATTAACAATAGTATTTATCTTTAGTTTAACAAATATAGGCTTACAGTGATCTAAAGGGGCTGCACCATCAATTATCCTAAGAGCCTTCTTTTGCAATTTTAAAACTTCAATAATTCTAGGAGAGTTACCCCACACAAGAAGACAATATTTCATGATGGACTGAAAAAAGGCAAAGTAAGCCATTCTAATATAATCAGAGGTTACACAATATTTCAATCGTCCCAAGAGGTAGACAACTCTAAATAGCCTAGTCTTAATATAGTCTTTGTGCGTACCCCATGTAAGTTGATAATCCACATGAACACCCAAAAACTTAGCACTATTAACTACATCTACTTCATAAGAATCTTGATTATAAGGTCTAAGTGAAAAAATTACATTTTCAGTTTTGTTCTTATTTAAGAGGTAGCCATTAGCACTAAACCATGTGCCGCTTCTTCAAGCAAAGTACTGACTAGATTACCAAGTTCATTAACGTTATTGAATACATTAAAAAAAGTTGTATCGTCAGCATACAAGATTGTCTTACTAATGGTATTCTGAGGCAGATCATTAATACTAATCAAAAATAACAACAGCCCCAGCACAGAACCTTGAGGAATGCCATACTTCAAATCAACTTCCTCGGACCATTCTCCATCAATACACACTTTTTGTTTTCTGTTTCGTAAGTAAAACTTAAAGAGACTGTGGGACGCATCCCGGAAACCATAGAAATGAAGTTTTTCTAACAAATCTGTATCCAAGCAATCAAAAGCCTTGCTCAGGTCACAGAAGGTGACCTGAGCGAAGGACTTACTTTCAAAGGCCTGAATAATATTAGTTACTAAATTCTCTACTGCATCTAAGGTGGCCTTACCCCTCCTGAAACCAAATTGAAATTTGGACAAAATTTCATTCTCCTCCAAAAAAACATTTACCTGATCATAAATTATAGTTTCAATTACCTTTGATAAAACAGGTACAAGAGAGACAGGTCGGTAACTTTCTGGCTTAACTTTGGGTCCCTTTTTGTAGACAGGGCAAACCCTGGAAATTTTTAGCTCATCAGGAAAATCCCCTCCTGAAGTATTCTATTAATACACATAGTAAAAGGCCTCAAAATAAAAGTAATTATTTCCTTCAATAAAACATTTGACATATTATAATAATCATTACTATATGAATTACTAAGCTGTTTGACTGCTTTTAAAACATCTTCTTCTGACACAGGATTCCAATAAAAACACTTGAACTCACTATCCAATTTACTAATACTAACCCTTTCAACTAAATTCCTAGCACTAACAACAGGCTTTACAATTTCTTTTTTCGCTTTCTCTACTGCTTTGACACAGAAATGATTGAAAACATTAGGAGAAATCAGTGACTTATTTTTATTTGCCAGGTTACAGTTTGTTTTAATTAAAGACCATGCAGCCCTACACTTATTTTTACTAGAATCAATAAGCCTACTATTAAAAGAGATTTTAGCATCAGCAACTTTTTTGAGTATTTTTTCCTAGTAGCCACCAACTGTTGTTTAACAAAGTCACTACCTATACTTTTATATAAGGAATCAAGAGACATTAATCTATACCTCATAGAAGCTATCTCAGAAGTATACCAGCTGTTATTTAACTTAGCTCCCTTGTAATTAACTTTCTGACGCCTTAAAACTAGATAAAAATTTAAAATATTTGTCAGTATGGTAAAAAAGCAAGTAAACATTGACATTGCATTACAAAAAATGTGAGGTGAAAACAAACACCAGTTGACAAGTTGAAGCCTTTCAACTATACTAGGAACATTATGCTTATGTAAAACAAGCTTAAAATTTGAATTTGCCTTCGGTAGGCCTATTGAATCTTTATCTAAAGCCTCACTGGACCTAGACCTATTAGGAACTCTTAAACTTACATCTAAACCACTATGGTCTGTTTTGAAAGGAAACGACTTACTCACTTCACAGTTCGTCCAATCAGGGTTACAATTTACAAAAACATTATCAAGGCAACTGTTGCCTCTGGTAGGCCTTGAGTTCAAATAAAAGCAGTTGAACTGCCTGAGAAGGTTGATAAACTCGGAAACCGAAGCCTTTGAGGTAATGACATCTAAGTCTGCGTTGAGGTCGCCCCCAGCTACGATGATGTAGTCCTCCCACTTACTTAAGTGTGTCAGAAGGGCTTCAAGAGACTTTAAAAACTCCACAGGACTGTATCCAGGTGAGTGGTAAATGCAGACAACAATAAGCTTGAGTTTGTCCACAATAACAGCAGCAGCTTCAAAATGGAATTCCAAAGTGAACATGCTAATGTCCAGGTTTCTAGCGTCAATAGTGTTAGAAATAAAAATTGATGCACCCCCTCTGATGTGATCAGTTCGACAAAACTGGGCGGCACAGTGAAACCCTTCCGGGTGAGAGCTAACCAGCTCATCCTGACCTAACCAATGTTTGGTTAAGCAAATGACAGAAATAGGGGCCACTGAGCTAGTGTTGAAATCTCTAATATAGTCCTCTAAAAGAGTGGTTTTTCCACTCAGTCCCTGCATATTCAAGAATAAAAATTGTATGTGCAAAGAATCCAAGTTTATGAGGTTAGGATCCATGCTATCAGCTAGGCCTAACCTCTGTGGCAACCTAAAAAATTACCCCGGTATTGCTTTCTAGGCAAAACATACTCTTTCACAAGTAGGCCTTCATCCCAAAACTAAGGATCCAGTAAATTTTCCATCAAAGTTGTCCATGGAGTCAATATTAAAACAGAATGTTAAATTAAACCATAAAATTTACTCACAGTTTGTTTAAAACAACACAAACACATTAAGTTTACAACATGAAGTACTGTACACATTTAACACATATTGTTGACCGGCAGACGTAACTGAACTGGTTAAATCCTTAAGAACTTTGCCTACACCGCTCCACTTATCAGCTGTTCCTCCAGGCCTGCTACCAACATGATGAAATAGTTTGTTTGAACAAACTAAACAATTTTAACAGTTTAAACTTTACAGTCCAAACAAACTATTTATACCATATTAGATTATTTACGTAACAGTCGTGTTGGTAGTAGTAGTCCTGGAGGAACAGTGCTGATAAGCGGAGCAGAGTAGGCTAAGTTGTTAAAGATTCAACCAGTTCAGTGACATCTGTCGGCCGGCAATATGTGTTAAATGTAGGGGTGTGCGAATATTCGAACTTCGAACTTTTACGAATCGAATATCGTGATATTCGATTCGAATCGAGATTGCAAAGAAGTTCGATATGACCGAATCGAATATTTAAAGGACTGGCATAAAATCAAAAGTAGGTGAAAACGTTCCCATTTTCAAAATAAAAGTACGTTTTTTAGTTGCAAACAACTACGAATCCATTTTTTACATCAGAAACAGCTGCGTCCTCACGTGGACAGACAGCAGATGAATAGCTGCTTTAGAATAATACTGACATCGCAGTTTTGCCACCAAATTCCCTCTGTCGTGTTGATCAGTCGTGCAGTACTTAGGTTAACATACTGCACAATACCCGACGCGACAACGAATTTTTTCGTAAGACAAATTCTAGTATCACAGCATTATATCATACAACAAATAATAGTCCATCCTTCATCAGTTCTGACCAGTATCCAATACCGACGAAACATCAGTTGAGTTGTTGGGTTGGTAAAAGAGAGAATTATTGCAATCAAGACCAATCAGAGTTCACCGATGACCGACAGTGTCCAGAGTCGTCTTCAGTTGCCAAAACCCAAAACGAAATATCCCGTAAATACCCCATAAATAAATAGTCGTGTTGGTGTTTCGTACGACTTTTTCAGGCCGTAAATATCTTAAACGGAATCCGGGATCACCATCGCTTCCAACTTTGATACGATGAAGTACAATAATTTAGGGCAGGCAAAGAGTTGGCGGACCTGTTTATTATTTGTCTTTTCGTTTTCGAATTTCGTCGTCGTTCGAAACTTCGTCTGCTTTTGCTTTTGAAGTTTAGTTGTTAATAATAACTCGAGAACGTCTATCGCGTGTTTGTTTCAATCACTCAGATTTCTTTATTTTTCAAATAAGCAATTACGTAGAAATAGAAACATTGAATGACCAAAAAATGGTTTTATTTTGTTGAAATCTGAAGAATCAGGCGGAGCGTGTTTGTTTTGATACGTGATTAAAATGGACATTTTTAGATAACGGTACAATTTTGGTTTGACAACTTAAGCCTATGATAATAATTAATGAGTTTCTTGCTGTTTATAATGTAAAACAAATAAACTTTGTTGTAAGTAAATGGGAATTGTAAATTATCTTAAAATTTAGGTTAAGTTTACTGGTCTGACTTATTATTATTTTATAGTATTACGCCTACTTTAGGAGAATCAAAATCTTTGTTCTCAGGCATTAATGCACAAGTAAGATTCTAAGGCTTTCTTCAAATATGAAGTAGTTGGTGAACCAAGTTTTATATTTAATTCTTTGGTCTATCCCTTAAGCCTAGTCCCTGATCAAATAATTTATTGGTTCATTAAAAGGAAAAGGAACAAAGGGATGCAGAGGCCTAAAAGTGAACAAATTTAGGTTGCAGTAGAATGAAAAGGAATTGTTAAGTAGCCAAATCCTGAAATTGCTACTATAGGCCTAATTATGCTTATTCAAATGAATATTACCTATGCTTAAGGGGAATCAATAAATTTCTAAATTCTTAACAATTGATTAGTTGTACCTTTGTGTACCTTAGTAATTGATATTTGACCTATATTATTTTGACTGGTTATAATGCTATTAATAATTAAATAAGATAAATACAGGGAGGGGAGGGAGAAAGTAAGGACAAGAGTAAAAAAACACAATGAAATAACACTTTTGGTTTGATAACATTATATTAATTATTGAATAGTTGCTAAAAAATGCTTGGTAATTTGCTGAGTATACAGGTTTGCTGCGAAAGGGTATTTATACTTACATGCTGTGATTTAAAATTTGAGCTCATTTGAACGAATAACCATTGACATAAATATTCGTTTCGAAAATATTCGATATTCGGAATAGTTATAAACTATTCGATTCGATTCAAACCGAAAAATCACTATTCGCACACCCCTAGTTAAATGTGTATAGTAGTACTTTATATCGTTAACTTAATGTGTTTGTGTTATTTTAAATCAAATTTGATGAAATTTTATGGATAAATTTAATGTTCTGTTTTGATAATGACTACGTGGTAGTTGAAACTAGTCAACAATAAAGTTGTAATAAGGAATTGCGGATGTCAAGGTACACAACCTGTTATATTGATACCAATTCCAGAAGGCTTCAACATGAATAAAAAGTTAATATTGCTGGCATCACCTTTTTTGATGCCGTCTAAGAAAAACAATAACCAAATATTTACCTTGAAAATGTCATTGCTTTCCACCATTCGATAATTGTACAGTTCACCCAAGTACTTGACCATAGCAACTCTTCGCTGATTTAGATTCTTCGTATTAGCTTCTAATCCTATTCTAATATCCTCCAAGACTCCATCAACCACATGAGCTGCTACAAATTCCTGTAGAAATTACCTTGTCAATATTACTTTAATAGAAGTCAGGGAAGGAGAAGATGAAAATGGTTTGTTTTAGTACTGGCAAACCCATGTTTTGTTTTGGATCTGAAAAACTTTACCTGTGATAACTAATAGAAATTCAGCCTAGAGCATATTTGAGCCTAACATTCTTATAAAATCTGTTTGCAGACATGTACAAACATTTAAGTTTTACCTTTTGGTGTAGTTTTAAATGTTGAATTTTACTGCTCGGTGATAAGTGGTGCTTCACTGTGTTTTATCTCGTGTGTATTTCCATGCTGCTTTTTATCTGAATTTATGTCCGTTAGAACTGTGAAATATGAAGTTTGGAGTGGGACTATAGAGGTTGATTCCTTAAAATGTTGTATAGAGGTTCATAGCTGAGATGTGAATTGGGAAAAATCTGTATTATCGAGGTTGTTTAAACGAAAATTGACGAGTTTTAGAGGTTATTGAGTGTGGTGAAAATTTCAAGGGATTTGAAAAGTGGATATATATGATACATATAATAGAGGTTGTCGTGTCATCGAGTGTCGTGTAACCGAGGTTCTAAAGTAATATCTTAGTTAAACTTAGCTGCCATGAAACAAAAAAAACAAAAGAGAATTTTACCTGGTACTCAACAAGCCCTGCGAGTAGATTCGCCAGGTCCTTGATGTTTGGATAAGGAACATTCCATGCCTGAGTGAGACATTTTATGGCATATGCTGAGATTTGTGGGTCTTTCCAATTAAGTCTAAAACATTACATTATTGAAAATGAATTATGTTTCTACATGAAATTCATATTTGTTTTCCTTTGTATTTTTTATGTACAATACATGACATCCACAAGAGTAAAATCTTGTATCACAAGCCGAAAAAAGCTGATGTTGTTCTTGCCAACATTGATCCAATTTTACATCTAATAAATTATACTCTGCCTGTTTGTCTTTGGTTAAACACACCCAAATCAAAGAGCATCACAACAATCACAAGAACAGAACACTTTGATTATGTTGCGCCGGAACCATGTAAGCCTACTTGCAACTGGTGTCATGCTTATGTCAGTCCAAATTATGGCCTACTCATCTGTTCTTAAGATCAACGTTTCCTCCCTTGCTATTCAAAAAAAAAAAAAAAAAATTAGTTATTTCAACCGCAGCAGCAATAGTCACATAGGCCAGCCAGAGGTGTCCGCTCATGGTGGAACACGAGATGCCCGCCATTCGCGACGTTTGACACAATTGGCCGCACTCTGTGCCTCGGTTCATTGCTAAATAATAAATAGTGTTTATTGACTTAATTTTAAATTTGTGTATACAGTAGACCCCCTCTTAACCGATCTCGTTTTAACCGATGATCGGATTATCCGCCCTTGCTGGTCAGATGTTAAAGATTGTTTTGACCGACCCTGTTTTGACAACAGTTCGGTTTAACCGCCCTTTTCTAGGAATTGCGGCATTTCCGTTCCCATATCTAATGATGAGAACTTTATGCTCAACTCCAAAGGTTGTTTGTTACAGGTTAAAATATTTTGAATACAGTATTCATGAATTTATTAAAACGTACAGTAGGTGCTTTTCAAACCGCATAGTACGATAAACGTCTGTAAGTTTTAGTTGTCGTATTCGGAAGCCATCATATCATTCAGTAGAGTAAAAAAACACGCACCTTGTGTGTTTGTGTGGGTGGGAATAGGGGGGAGACAACTCGAAGTAAAAGTTTTTGCAATGGGTTTTTGCGACTAAAGTCTCCAGAATGAAGCTATAAATGAACTGCCTACCCCGTAATTATGCAATGATTGCTTGTTTCTTATCACTAATTTTGACAATAAATAGGTACTGCATTACGTAAAATTGGTTAAAAATGCATGAACGTGTTATTAAAAGAGTTAACATAAAAACAATGTTTCGTCTCCTCTAATATTTAGTTTATAAAATGTGACATTTATACATAAAATATTATAAAGAAATAGATTGATGGTTATAGTTTATTTTTAAATAATCTACAAACTGCTTTAGAATTATTGTAATGGAACCCTAAATCAATAGAGCTTTTATTTTAGGTGTTTAGAGGACTACCTGTTTTAACCGACCTTTTAAGTTATTCGACCTAGGTCCGGTCCCGTCAGGGTCGGTTAAGAGGGGGTCTACTGTATTATGTAATCTTCAATTAATTTAACTAATAATTTACAAGTAAGTAAAAAAATAAATAACAAAAATTTTATGAGGAATAATCTGTTTAGCACATTTTTGTACCTGAGCACTCGATTAAAACCACTCAATCCGTCCTGCATTAAAATCTTCACAAAAGCTGGCCACATAAAGCCAGAGTAGAAGGGAAATTCAATGCACTACTTAGCAGTGCCAAAGTAGCACTTAACCGCAAAGCAGGAAATTGTACCTACCGGTATATAGCTGTGAATGTATTAAGTTCGAGGATAAAGAGAAAGGAAATGAGAGTTAGCCAATATTTACAGTTATAACTTACCTTCGCATCAAGTCCAAGACTTTGGTAGACTCTGCAGGTTTCGTCACGTCCTGGTACAGAATGTGGCGGATGAACTCATGCATGATTGGTCGCTCTTTGACTTTGGTCACTGGAGTTTCCGGGGGGTTCACAAAGTAGTATGCATTCTCTATCATTGTAACATACCTCGAATCCAATGTTTTCCCTGATTTCATCCGCATCATTTGCTCCTAAAAGTTAACATTGAAATATATCATATTACATGATATATGATATTATCAAATTAGCTCATTACGTATCGTATCACCATGAATATTATGTATGAATTGTATCACATCCAAATTATATGTTTAGGATTATAAATGTATGACACAATCTATTACCTATATTAGATTCAATGATCCAAATAAATCTATCTATTAGGGGTGTGCAAGTATTCGACCGGTCGAGCTTTTTAGGTCAAGCTTTTCAGTATTCAGCTCGGCTCGACTTTTTTCGAAAAAGCTCAACACTCGAGCCGAGCTTTCGATAAGAGAGTTAGTTCTTACCGGAAAGATAATTATTGCGATCTATTTTTGGACGCGTAAACCAGAAGAGCGTCCCCCCCCACAAAAAACACAAACAAAAAATATTCCCTAATGATAAGGAAAGGACATTGACAGGTAACAAGGAATATTATCTCCATTTAGACGGAAATCGGAGCTATATTTAGTTGACCTTGGAGAACGCAAAATACAGCAAGAAAGTCTATTGTTTTATCATGGCTTATCTCTTTAACGGTATATCGTACAAGATTCATTTTGGTCTCATTTGATTTATATATATAAGACAAAAAATATGAGCCGTCATTTATAATTGTTTGACAAGTAGTTTGTATTTTCGCATTTTGTAGTAAGGATTCCTTATCTCCTAATTAACTCACGCACGCGTACTGAGTCAGACAATGACAAAAAACCGAGACAGAGTTGGAGTAAACAACCTCCAACCCCCCCCCCTTCTTCCTGGCCACTGATAAAGAAAGTGAGAGGGGTTGCTGTTTCTTAGAAATGCTGTTTTCTGTTTTCTAGCTGTTTCACAAAAGCTTAGAAATGCAATTAATTTTAGGATGACAAAAAATTATTTTTGTTATTAAATATTATTTCATTCACATTCTGAAATAGTTTAACCATCAATATTATGCCACAATTGGGACTGATATTTGTAATTATCTTTACTTTGTGAACATTAATAAAATCAATCTTGTGTTTGACTAAATGTAAATATGTTATTTTTTAAGATACAACCATTTTAAAACCTTTTCAATTAACTCCTTTCAACTCTTGAAAATAATATTGAAGTATGTAACTAGAATGATTATATAAGATTAACTATTTATTTTAAAGTGAAACTATTGTGGAATTGGAGAGTCAAATTAATTTAGATGTTAAATTTGTTATTTTTCTACATAACTTATTTTTTGAGCCAGTTTGATCAATTTTATGTAACATGATACAAAATATTGATGAACCTATCAGATCATTAACTTGTTTTGGAGACAAGCTTTCTAATTTTGAGCTGAAGTTCATTTAGGTATGCAAACATTAGTCTATTGTATCTTTTAAAATTAAAATCAAGCTTCATAATTTGGTGGTTGTTAAAAAACTCGGCTCGAAAAAGCTCGAGCTCGAAAACTTTTGAAAAAGCTCGGCTCGGCTCGGCTCGAGTTCAAAAATCACTATTCGCACACCCCTACAATCTATCTATCATCCCTATTAACAAATATATCATATATTTCTCTACTGTTAAAATTACTAGCGTTTGCATTACAAGAAGTAGTGTAAGGCAATAATTCCCTAAAAATAAGGATATATAAACTTTAAATGGTTAAAATGTTTTAGTCAATGAAATTTTTTTTGCAGATTCATCAAACTTAAGGTTTAACATGGCTCTTACAACTCTCTTTTGACTGATGAAAATTTTATCAAGGTTTTGTTTATCTGTTCCTTCATACACACAAATTCCATAAGATATATGGGATTGCACACAGGCATCAAAAACGTTCTTTAGAACAGTTCAATTACAGAAATAATCCAGTCGCCAAATAAGAAATTACGCATGAACATTGAATTAAGGCCCAACACAAATTTTATGATTGATTCTAGTACTATTTGATATACTTAACAAATAGTTCATATGCCACTCTGGCATATGGTGGATGCCAGAGTGGCATCCTTGAGCAACTTTGAATATCAAAGGTCAAAGTTCACAGGGCCGAAAATAGAGAAACAGATATTGAAAGAAATTGTTTCCAGGCGCATCGTGCAAGCTCGGCTTCCGGCGGCCACTACTGTCACTTACATTTATATTTTGATTAGGATTTTTGCGGACATTTGCCATCACTGATTAGTAAAAAACAAGTTTCACGACGTTTCGGGATCTGGAATCTGATCCCGTCTTCAGGTGGAAGAAAACCTAGAACATAACAAGATTAGTAACACATAGCCAGGAAAATCTGGACAAAAAAACACAGCTAAAACAGAGAACTGTAAAAGCAGTCACAAAAACACTAAGCTGAAAAGAAAAACAATAACACAAATTAACACAGGAATCACAAGTATCAAGAATCACCAGACAGGAGAGAGCACGTCCACACCCAATCAGAGCTGAGCTGAGACTGGTGGGAGGAAAGCAAATGGCGGCGGCGATCGGAAATGGTGGCGGCACAGCCAACCAAATCACGGCACGCTACCGGTGGCGAAAACCTGAAACAGAGACATGTGATATGCAAATTCCGTGTGTCTGTTTGTGTTTTTTAGTTAATTTTTAACCTGATTTTGCCCCTTGGCCTTGCTTCAGGTTAACATGTTGTGAGAATTTTGAACAGAATTGTTAGTAATTACCCTATTTGCTGACACTTTATTTTCCCTGTCTTTCAATTCTTTGTTTAATGTAGCCATACTGGCCTTATTTCAAGTGAAGACTGACTGATTGGTTGGTCTGCTAGTTTTATGTATGAAGCTTCAATTAGTTTTCTTTTGAAAAAATGAGGTTCGCGGTGTACTATTTTTGCTTCGTCAAAATTCATCTGGTCATTTTCAGACCAGCAGTGTTGAGCAATTTTTTATCTATCCACTAAGCCCTTTCTCGTGTTATCTTTGTGTTATTTGATTCTAACATTTAAAGGTCTTTTTGTCTCGCCATAATACGGCCTAGAACAACTGTTGCAGTTTATTCTGTAAACACAGTTTTTTGATCCCTGAGTGCCATTTTTTGGTTTGGTTTTTACGAGACATTGCCTAAGAGTGTTTTGTGTCCTAAACGCGGTTCTAACTTTGAACTTCCTAGCAACTCTTCTAATTTTTTCCGATAATCCCGGCACATAAGGGATTGACATAGGAACGAATTTTTCAGTATCTTCTGACTCATTCTGTTTAGCCCTACGGTTTTTGCACTTTCTTATTACGGATTGAGGGTATCCATTCTTAGCCAAATCTTGCTCTACTTTTTTGATTTCCTGATTTAATCCATCTTGATTTGAGCAAATGTTCTTTGCTCTGTCAAATAATGAGTAAGCTACCCCTTCTTTGACAGATTTTTGATGGTTTGATTGAAAATTTAAGTACTGCCCTGTGTGTGTCTTTTTTCTGAAAACAGTTGTCCTAAGCGTGTCCCTATCCTTTTCTACGCACACATCCAAAAATGCTAGTTTGTTTTGGACTTCCTCTTCCATTGTTAGGCGGATGGAAGGAGAAATACTGTTAAGATGCCCTAAAAAGTCTTTTAGTTCATCGTCTCCATGCGGAAATACCACGAAGGTGTCATCGACGTACCTCCACCAAATCTTCGGTTTGAGTTGAGCCAAAGACAAAGCCTTTTGCTCAAACTCCTCCATAAAGATATTAGCAAAGATAGGCGACAATGGCGACCCCATGGCCATCCCCTCATCTTGACGGTATAATTTACCCTCTAGTTTAAAACAGTTATATTGAGTGCATTCAAGCAGTTCCATAATTACGTTAACAGGAAGTTTAGTACGTTCAGTTAGACTTTCATCTTTTTCAAGCCGAGACTCGATTATTTTTAAGGTTTCAGGAACTGGGACATTCGTGAACAGACTTTCAACATCAAAACTAACCAGCTTATCTGTCTCAGCCAGCACTATGTCCTTTGACTTTTCAACGAAGTCTTTAGAATTTTTTATGTACGAGTCAGTTTTTCCTACCAATGGTTTTAGGATGTCCAGGAGGACTTTAGACAGTTCCCTACACGGTGAGTCGCGATAGCTAATTATAGGCCTAAGAGGTACATCAGTTTTATGAATTTTAGGTAACCCATACATGTGTGGGATTTTCGAGTGATGCGGCGTTAAACGAGTTCTTTGTTTATCAGAAAAAAACTGTTTATGCTTCCTAAGGGTGCTTGCAACTTTACGCTCGAAACTTTCTGTAGGATCTTTATTTAGTTCAGTATATTTACCAGCCTGGAGAGTTTCCAATATTTTTTCTTTATATGTTACTGTGTCCAAGACAACAGTAGCGTTTCCTTTATCCGCGGGCAATATTTTGATAGTATCATCTTTCCCAAGGATGGATACTGCCTTGATTTCCTCTTTCTTTAGGTTGGGCTTTGGGACAGGAATTTTATTCAGTAAGATGCTGGCCTCGCACCGAAACTGATCCCTCTGAGTCTCAGGGAGCTGAGACACAGCGGACTCAATCCACGTAACAAAGTCAAGCGCCCTCACTGATTTAGGCGCCCTCAAAGAACACAAAGAAACACGAGAAAGGGCTTAGTGGATAGATAAAAAATTGCTCAACACTGCTGGTCTGAAAATGACCAGATGAATTTTGACGAAGCAAAAATAGTACACCGCGAACCTCATTTTTTCAAAAGAAAACTAATTGAAGCTTCATACATAAAACTAGCAGACCAACCAATCAGTCAGTCTTCACTTGAAATAAGGCCAGTATGGCTACCTATATTAAACAAAGAATTGAAAGACAGGGAAAATAAAGTGTCAGCAAATAGGGTAATTACTAACAATTCTGTTCAAAATTCTCACAACATGTTAACCCGAAGCAAGGCCAAGGGGCAAAATCAGGTTAAAAATTAACTAAAAAACACAAACAGACACACGGAATTTGCATATCACATGTCTCTGTTTCAGGTTTTCGCCACCGGTAGCGTGCCGTGATTTGGTTGGCTGTGCCGCCACCATTTCCGTTCGCCGCCGCCATTTGCTTTCCTCCCACCAGTCTCAGCTCAGCTCTCTGAGCTGAGTTGGGTGTGGACGTGCTCTCTCCTGTCTGGTGATTCTTGATACTTGTGATTCCTGTGTTAATTTGTGTTATTGTTTTTCTTTTCAGCTTAGTGTTTTCGTGACTGCTTTTACAGTTCTCTGTTTTAGCTGTGTTTTTTTGTCCAGGTTTTCCTGGCTATGTGTTACTAATCTTGTTATGTTCTAGGTTTTCTTCCACCTGAAGACGGGATCAGATTCCAGATCCCGAAACGTCGTGAAACTTGTTTTTTACTAATCAGTGATGGCAAATGTCCGCAAAAATCCTAATCAAAATATAAAATCACCATCACCAACAATGAATTTCAAACAAAGAACTTACATTTAAGTACAAATGTCATGCCTGTTGCCGAAAACCTGAATCAGAATCGGAATCGGCATAAACTCAGGACGTACCATTAGGCATTTCGTCCAGGCCATTCTTCAGACGAAAAAGATCAATCTTGACATAAAACACTATAGGTTGGTTTTTGGGTAGTCCGAGGGACATAACCACAGGAATCTGACTACTGAGAGGACAACAAGCCTCTCAGTGTGCATAAAGGCATTGCACTTCCTCATCCCAAAAAAGTAATATTTTACATCTAATAAATTATACTCTGCACCAAATCACCCTAAATGATTCTTAATTAATTTGTTTAGTTGCTCTTTTTATAGTAATTAGTAGGGGTGTGCGAGTATTCGACCGGTCGAGCTTTTTAGGTCAAGCTTTTCAGTATTCGGCTCGGCTCGACTTTTTTCGAAAAAGCTCAACACTCGAGCCGAGCTTTTGATAAGAGAGTTCTTATCAGAAAGATAAGATATCTTTATCTTATCAGAAAGATATTTTTGGACACGTTAAACCGGAAGAGCGTTTCCCTCCCACAAAATACAAACAAAAAATATTTCCTAGTGATAACGAAAGGACATTGACAGGGAACAAGAAATATTTCTCCATTTAGACGGAAATCGGAGCTATATAAGTTGACCTTGGAGAACCGTGAAATACAGCATTCAAGACTATTGTTTTATTATGGCTTATCTCTTAAACGTTATATCGTACAAGTTTCATTTTAGTCTCATTTTATTTATAAAAATAAGACAAAAATGATGAGCCGTCATTTATAGTTTTACGACAAGTAGTTTGTATTTTTGCATTTTGTGGTAAGGATTCCTTATCACCTAATTAACTCACGCTCTGACATACGCACGCACCAATGAGTCAGACATTGACAAAAAACAGGGACATGGGCTTACTTGGAGTAAACAACCTCTACCCCCCCCCCCCTCTTTGGCCACTGATAAGGAGAGTGAGTGAGGTAGCTGTTTCTTTCTTTCCCTATATTCATCCTATTTTCTGATCTTTCTTGGCTTATTACCACAACACTACAAAAAATAGACAGTAGGTGTAAATTGAAAAGTTGTTCGTCTTTAAAAGACGCTTAAAATGATATGCTATTTGCCATATGGTGCCATTTGACTTTTTTGATTTACTGGTCTACCACCATTACAAAAAAATTAAATTCTAGTAAAAATTGATACTTTTGAAAATTATGACATGTAACACATCATTGTAAAGCGTTTACCAGGATTAAGATTTTCAAACAGAACTGAAAAATGTTTAGCGGTTTTGAAAATACAGGGTATTCCATCAATGGACAAAAAATGAAAGAAATGGCCGCCATCTTAAGACGGATTGAGATAATTAGGTTCTGTTTTCACCAAAATGTTTCTCTAAACAAGACCTTTCTGGAAATGTACAATGTGTCATAGGTTTACATAAGAAAATTTCGAGATTCAAACCCGTGACCTTCATTTCTGGAACACTCTGAGCTCAGATCA
Organism: Flexamia atlantica; assembly: GCA_035578135.1. Taxonomy (NCBI): domain Eukaryota; kingdom Metazoa; phylum Arthropoda; class Insecta; order Hemiptera; family Cicadellidae; genus Flexamia; species Flexamia atlantica. Next base: position 15,541,426 of record JAQJVK010000007.1, read on the forward strand.
TGTTGTAAGTATTTTAAATGAATTCTTCATATGTGATTTAGCAGGGAATAATTTTATTTGATGTTTCTAGGTTAAACCGTACTCCAGTAAAACTATGTGCACGGGTTTTCTGCCTCACCCTGTATATGACAACTACACCCTTTTTGTGAGCTCGCCCACACCTTTATTTTAGACCAATTTTTATGATTGAGGTGTCAAATTACTGGAAATTTTGTCAATATTTCCTGAATGTTGTTCATTTTCCTATAGGTGAAAAAGCGTTGCCCCACTGAGCATGAATGTTTTACCCCCACATATCCAAAAGGGGGTATGAAGGGGTAAACCTTCATATCCAAAAGACAGAAAAACCTGTCACAACAGGTCTCATTCTTAAGAAAAGCGAAGCGAGGTTGTACCTTTAAAACCCAAAAGGTTTCGGAAGACGAAAGAGTAATTCTCGACGCACATAGATGAAGCGGCCGGGGAAGAAGATGCACAAAAACGACTAACAGACCAAACACTTCAGAAGCACAGACAAGAGATTTAGAAGCACAGATCAAATTAGTTTAGGTTAAGATTACTTGAGTCGGTTCGTACAACATCTTTGATTAAACACGCTTGTAAAAAAAGGCCTTTTTATTTATTTATTTATTTAAGTGTTCCTTATCACTGCCTCAATGATTCCCTTTTCTCTCCAGGAAAAACCCACCGGCCGACCAACGAGCTGGTTAAAAGATCAAAAAAGCTCTTCACGTTGCTGTTTTTCAGCATCTGCCAGAAAAACAGCCTCGGCGAGAAGAAGAAGATGGTGGGCTGTCCACACTCTTCCGCTGCTTAGAAGTTATGTTTTGCAGTGTTTAAAAACATCATCATTTGCCGTGATCGGGAAAATGAACAACAAGGGAGATCTTCGCTACGCACATTGGTAGAAAGTGAATATGGGTTTCATTAAGTGTTTATCCGAAGTTATTACAACAAATCACGTCCAACACCAACACTCAATCGCTCTAATGGCGCTAGAAAGAAGGTGACAGCCTAGGCCTTATGCCATATTACGACAATGATGGTTCAATCTTCTCACCATTCATTATGTGTTGTTTTGTCACTTCGGTTATTTTGACTGTGCGAGTAATACAGTGTTGCAGTGGTGTTTATTGTCGATGACAACACCACTCCGGTTATTACGGCCTGAGAGGTTAGGTCTATGCCTAGGCCGGGAAGTATAGGTTTACGATGTTCACCAGGTAACCTTAGCCTAGTTAATCAGATTTGCCATACAAATGAGCCAAATTTTACCCACTACAAATTAGGCTCATTACAGTTCCTATCATTAAATCTTATGCTCTCTATTTGTGGATTTGGATTATATGAACTGGCATGCTTGGTTTGTTATACGTGGTGGGTTTCCTGAGAATATTTAGATCAAATTTGTTGTTACTTTAATCCAAAGTTAAGTCAAGAAAATGAAAACAGTTTCCATTTTTCATTTATACTTTAGAATAATTGAAACCAAGCATCTTCTTACCAAGTAGACCTTGGTCCTCTGATGAGTGTCAGCGCTCCTGAAGAAGAATCTGCCACATGTTTCCAACATCGTACAAGCCATCTCGATGTGATGATGAGAGAAATCATGCAGGAGAATCTTAAGGCAGTACAGACCCTCAATTTTGGAGTAAAGCTTAAATTTCACAAGTTCTCCAATAAAGCGAATCACTTTCAGCTTTGACTCTATGTTTATTTGATCCTGTAAAAATATTTCATTGTTAGGGGCAGTTTGTATTACACGTGGCAATAAAAACGAGTCCAGTCAAGTGTACAACAGGACCGATTTAATGTTTGTGCAATATTAGGTACATTCAGGTGTTTGATGAGAGACTTTTTACTCATGGTAACAGAACAAACTAGGAATTGAACAGGGAAGCAGTACCTTGAAACAGCAAAAATCCAGCACAAAAAAGTATCAAATATGTATTGTCAATGTTTTGTTAATTTTTTGAAGCAGTTGGATTACCATTCTGATTTACTTTTATAAACTGATTTGAGTTCTCTGGTACCCGCGAGGACTGACTTAGCTGTCTAAAAGACCGGTTTAGTACTTTTTTCGATAAAAATTATATTTTTTCGGTGCCGGCAGGGCTGGCCGTCACTATACCTCTCGTACGTCTTTCCAAAAACATCATGACTCACTTCCCGTCATTCTCTAACCCTTACAGTCGGTTCAATGAAAGTTTCTTTAGAGGTCTGGTGTTTTCGACTGTGAGTCACGTAAGGCTTCATGTTACATATAAATATTTAGTGTGAACATATTTCTTATATAAAATATTCAAAATACTAATTTAAAATGTTTTTGTCAGAGTAAACATATTGTTGTACAACATTCCGACGTTTTTAAAGCAATAACAATAATTATTGACTTACCTAATGCAATACAAAATATATTTTTTTATATTATATAAATATTTTGTATGCACATATATCCTATATATAGTTGTCACAAAACTAATGTAAAAGACTTTAGTGGAGTTTTTGTGCAGATAAACTCATCATTTTTCAATATACTAATTTTTATATAAAACCTGGTCCAAAAGACCGTGAGTCAGTCATCGCGTTTTCAAATCCAAGTCAGTTCTGCCGGGTTAAAGGAGCTTACAAGAGGATACATTTTTAGAAAAATTGTGTTTTTGGCAGGGCCGGCCCCAGCGGCTGAGAGGCCCTTGGCCAATTCGATGTGGGGGGCCTAATCGTAGGCCTACAGTGTATTGGAGTGAGCATTATAAATCAATCTTAATATCTCATTAAAAGTCTGAGTGACTCTTCGTGCCAGGTTGTGTGTACCACAATTATGATAAGGAAAATATATTTACTGGAGAAATTACTTCATTACATATACTTGTACCAATAATACAATCTTAGGGTGTATTCACACATAGGTGTGCGCATACCTCCAACATTAGGAGTGCCAGAGGGTTAGAAATGATAAAATACCGGGGGGCCCACGACAAACACGTTTTCTTGGCAAAGTTGACCTCAAAAACGAATATATATCGTATTTCTGACCTTGAAATTAAACAACTTTGATTTTTAAATAAGTTGCTAAGAGCCGATACTTTAAAACAGTGTTTTCGTAACTTGTAACTGAAATTAATGAGTTGTTTAAGAACTAAATTTGGTATACTAATGATTCAATTTACAAATGAATAAATTCACAAGGGTCTGTAATACAAAGTAACAGGATTTAAAAAAAAAACTTAATAAAAATTCATTGTTTTACTTTTCTGAAATATATTTAAACTGTTTTACTGCAGGAGTTATAATTGAAACGCTCTTTAACTATTTTGGAATTTCAAAACGTTTCATAATCTCTAAGAATGAATTAAAAAATTTTCAATTTAAGAACTGATTTTTTTTACCTTCTTCCGGACGTGATATTTGAAATCGTGTTTCAGCAGGAGGCACAAATCCGTCGCAATGTCAGGCAACAAAGGGTTCAGAATGGCTACCAAACGTGCATAGAATGGCAACAAGTCGAGCCTTGTCCTCGGTACTCCAAACAAAGTTCTAGAAAAAATGTTGATATTAAGCTCACATGAAAATAAATATGAAGCTCATTACAATATTGAGCAATACAAATTCATCCAACACCGTTGTACCGTAGGTCTCATGGTAAGGGAGTATTGAAGTATGCTCATGTATTGACATACTTGATAATACTTGATATGAGATTCTATCTAAAAAGCTTAGAGCAATAAATAAAAACTCTAGGTAATAAAGTTTTTTTCAATTGGGACAGTTTTACTTCTTTACTCTTGAATTCTTAAAACTTCTGAACCATAAAGACACATGAGTAGAGCAATTTATAATACAGTACTATCAGTGGTGTACCTTGGATATGTGGCGCCCATGGCAACATTAAAAAATGGCGCCCCTAAAAAGAACCCCAAGAACCCCCCAAACCCCTCGAAATTGGCATTTTCCCTCATCCCAAGAAAAGTTGAAGTCGTTTATGACAAAAAATGTGAAACTTGAAATATTATTCAACCAAGAATTTGAAATTAAGATTTGTAAAATGCCAATTTGAAATATAAATTGAAAAATGTATAATACTATACAACCCAGAATCAAAGGTCAAAAAACACAAAATTAAAATAAAAATTCTTTATATTTTACAAAATATTTAATCCAAGATAAAATGAACTTGTGTATGAGAACGTGTATTAAAATTATCATACTTCTGTTATTATAAGCCTTATCTACCTAAAAGCTACTTTCCTATTAGCTTTGATTTTCACAAAATTATCAATTAATTAATCTAAGTTAAGTTTTGCTACCTCCTCATGTTCAATAGATAAAATGACTAAATTTGACAAACGTTCTTGTCCCATTGATGATCTTAGATAATTCTTGATGAGCTTTAATTTACTGAAGCTTCGCTCACAAGACGCCACCGTAACAGGAAGTGTTAAGTACACTCGAAGAGCAATCTAGATGTTTGGATAAATATCCTCTAAAGACAGCTCTTGAATCTTTTTGTCGATATCAAGTGGAATTGCTTTTTCAAGATCGTTGAGGAGCAGTGGCGGATCCAGAGCATGAGTTCGGGCGGGGGGGGGGGGGAGCAAGTAGGATTACGAGTGTGACCTGCCGGGGGGTCTGGGGGTGTGGGGCCCCCCCCCCCCGGGAAATTTGTGAAAATTTGAACTGAAAACTCGTGTTTTTAGACAATCTAGAGAAAAAAAATTCAATTTAAAACTACATATTTTTATTGGATTTATTTATAAAAGTATACTTGATTAGGTAATTAGGGAAATAAAAAAGATTTTGAGTCGAGCCTTCTTTTTCTTCCCTTAGCATAACGCTCAGTTACATTATCAACATTCACCTCAATATCACGATGTATGTATAAAAGACATAGTCCGTTCAACCCCTCTTCAATCATTCTTGTCCGTGAGTTCTGTCAAGATTGTTTCTTGTGCCGTTTATCAGCGACCGGCAAATAACTCGCGATCGTTTTTCACAGCCGATCGCGAGTTCCACAAAGCTACATCGGCCATTTATCCGCGATCGGCTGATACGCGCTATCGTATTTCGCGGCCGTTCACGAATTCCAGGTGTTACGTCTGAATTTCCACAAAGTTTATTTAGCCGTTCACCCGCTACTAACAAATACGCGCGATCTTTATCGCGGCCGATTGCGAGTTTTGCAAAGCTACGGTTACCGTTTTTATTCGCGATCGGCAAATACGCGCGATACTTTTGGCGGCCGATCGTGAGTTTCTTAAAGCTGGATTTGCCGTTTATGCGCGATCGTTTTTTGCGTCGGATCGCAATTTTCGTGAATCTACACTCTTGTTGCGATTGCTAAAACGATCCCGTCCCCAACATTTCCCGAAGATAATTCATATCCCGCCCAAAAACCGGGAATTTAATTTTCCCGAAAATTTCCTAAAATTTCTGGGACCGACCATCCCTTATAATATTTTTACTCAACAATAGTAGGCTGTATTGTTTACTTACCAAGAATATATTTGTCACAATTATATACGTCTATTGAGAAATTACCAGAAACAATAACGAACTTATGCAGGAAGATGTCAACAAATCTCGCGCCCTCGTGCTCTAATAAAAAAGTTCATGGAGTAAGAAATTTCAGCTTATGAAATTTATATTATTTATACACGACCACATTTGAAAACAAATTAAATCTTTTTTTAATTAATTAGTAATTAGGCTATCATAATTTTTACACACGATATTATTTTGATTTTCAAATATTTTTCAGCTATTACTTTCTAAAAAATTACTTTTGTGCTGTGCTCTGTTGCGTCATCGTCGGCCGCCCTCTAAATTTGCGCCCCCCTTGCTCTTGCGCCCTTGGCGGGGGCCACTCCTGCCAACCCCTAGGTACACCACTGAGTACTATACTATGTACTATAAACCAGGTAATTGTCACCAAAATCGTTACAGCCATCGGTGAGTAAGCTAGATTTTTGCCTTTCTTTAATGGTTTTCAGGTGTTAAATACCCTTAAGAATAAAATAAAATAAAAAGCCTGTAACTATCGGTACCTACATACCAAATTTTATCAAAATCATATAACTGATGTAGTCTCCAGCTGTTTACATCCACACATATGGACGGACGGACATCACTTCAAAAATCTCTTTGTGGAATCACAGAGCATTCAAGAAATATTTCCACCAACAACTCTAATTCAAAATTTTTGACAAAAACAATAATTTCTACATTTACTCAGGGTGTCTACCAAATTTCATATATGAAATTCCTGACTTTTTCCCGACTTTTCCCGACAAATTAAAAAAATTCCCGACCATTGGAAACATGACCATTAACTCATATAACGAATATTGAGAACGATATTTGTAAAGAAATACATTTAGACGGCTACAATGCAAGTGAAAGATCGCCAAAAGATGAGCAAGATGACTGTGATAAGTCCAATATATTTGCTAGCCGTAATGCGACCGAGATTTCCGGCTGCGGAAAGAACGAGCGATTTTCCGGCCGCGTTGTAACCAAGAGATTTTCCGGCCGTGGTATAAACGACCGAGATTTGACAGCCACGATGCGACAGCGAAATTTGCCGGCCGCAATACGACCGAATCATGTAACAGCTATGAAAAGAGTAAGCGACACAATACGATCAATAACCAATCAGCCACCCGACAACCGAAAAACAAGCGAAAAATTTCCGGCCGCAATAAGTCCAAAAGATTTTCCAGCCATGTTGTAAATTACAATATCTCTAGCCTCGAAAAATAGCGATTTAACGCAATAACGGCCACTAAAAGAGCAAGGAACTCGTTTGCCGCGAATCGAACGAAAAATGTTTCATTCCTAAAAGGAGTGACTTTCCGGCCGCAATATGACCGAGGTCGTCTAATGGCCGCGAAATGAGTAAGGTCATCGGCCGCGATGCGACCAATAGATTAACCTGCCGCAAAACAAGCGAAAGATTTCCGATCGCAACGAGACCGAAAATCTTGCGGGCTACGGTATAAATGTTAGATATTCCGTCCGCAAAAAGGTCAAACGATTTTCTTATCGCAATTCGACCGAGAGATGTGACGGCCACGAAAAGAGCAAAACATTCGTCTACCACGAGACGACCTTAAAATGTTTTGGTTCCAAAATGAGTGAGCGATTTTCTGGCCGCAATACGACCGAGAGGTCTAACGCTCGCTAAGAGAGGGATGAAGTCATCGGCCGAAATGCGACCAAGAGATTTGCCGGCCGCAAAACAAGCGAAAGATTTCCGGCCGCAATAAAAGCGAAAGATGTGATGGCCGCGAAAAGAGCGGCAGATTTGACGGCCACAAAGAGATTGAGATATCTGACGGCCACAATGTGACCGAGAGGTTTGCTGACCCTGAAACGACCAAGGAATTTGCCGGCCGGGTTATAGATATTCTGGCCTTCATGTGGCCAATAGATGTGATAGCCACGAAAAGAGCACACGATTTTAAGGTAGCATTACTAACGAGATACTTGTCGGCCGCGTAAAGAGCGAGAGACTTGTCGGCCGCGTAAAGAGCGAGATACTTGTCGGCCGCATAAAGAGCGAGACTTGTCGGCCGCGTAAAAAGCGAGAGACTTGTCGGCCGCGTAAAGAGCGAGACTTGTCGGCCCCGTAAAGAGCGAGAGACTTGTCGGCCGCGTAAAGAGAGAGAGACTTGTCGGCCGCGTAAAAGAGCAAGACTTGTCGGCCTCGCAAAGAGCGAGAGACTTGTCGGCCGCGTAAATAGCGAGATATTTGTCGGCCGCGTAAAGCGCGAGAGACTTGTCGGCCGCGTAAAGAGCGAGATACTTGTCGGCCGCGTAAAGAGCGAGATACTTGTTGGCCGCGTAAAGAGCGAGAGACTTGCCGGGCGCGTTAAGAGCGAGACTTGTCGGCTGCGTAAAGAGCGAGATTTGCCGGCCGCAAAACAAGCGAAAGATTTCCGGCCGCAATAAAAGCGAAAGATGTGTCGGCCGCGTAATGAGCGAGATACTTGTCGGCCGCGTAAAGAGCGAGATACTTGTCGGCCGCGTAAAGAGCGAGATACTTGTTGGCCGCGTAAAGAGCGAGAGACTTGCCGGGCGCGTTAAGAGCGAGACTTGTCGGCTGCGTAAAGAGCGAGAGACTTGTCGGCCGCGAAACGAGCGAGCGTTTTTACACCTGTATTAGGACCGAGAAACTTGCGGCAGCGGAATAAGCGACAGCTTTTCTGGTCATGATATAGCTAAAAATTTGTCTGCCACGATTCGTTCGAGAGATTTGCCGGCCGACGATGACAATAACGAAGAAAACGGCCATTTCGTTTTGTTTTATAGCCAAATTCAAATTTCCCGACCAAAAGTTGAAATTCATTACTTTTTCCCGACTATTCCCGACCTTAAAAATCCCCGACATTTTCCCGAATTTTCCCGAATTCCCGACTGGTAGACATCCTGTTACTAAATAGGAGGGGACAAAGTAAAAAAATGTGGTTATTATAAGTATGAAAACTTAGAAAAAGTCAACACTATTACTTGCACACACCTAATATTTTTGTATTTTGCATTTGGTAAGAACAATCGCTTGCTCCAACACAATTAGAGGTTAGAGGTGTTGGGGCAATTGTCACAAGGCACTCAAACACTCCTCATTAAATTTTGTAATGATGGTGCCCTTGTATATACACATTCTGTTTGATTTCAAACTCCTTGATAAATTAGCTAATTGCTTACTTTACTAATTTCTTTCGATGGTGCTTGGTGTTGTGGTTCATCAAAAATTCAATGGCGGCGTTGTCAATCATTTCACGGTTCACACAGTTTGGAAGGAGATTCAAAAATGCATCCAATAGTATTTTGTTGCTTGAACTATTGGTGTCTGACTCTTCAATTTCTGCTAACAGTAAAAAAATACTCTTCAACAGTATGTTATTGTCAGTAGAAACATGCACAACCTGACTTAAAAGGAGAAAATTAATGAAAATCATTATTTCATATATTGTACTCTTACATGGGCAATGTTTGCTTGTTTGATTGCTAGCACAATGATCTCAAAAATGGCTCCAAGGATTTCCTTGAGAGTCTGGAAATATCTAATTTCTAACTCAAAAACAAGTTACATGAGGTTACTTGGCCATAGAAAATCTAACTACAAAATAAAATGAATTTTAAAGTCTAAAAAATTTTACTTTGGGCCTTATGAGTTGTCATGCTAGCAACAAAATAAACAACAAAATGTAAACAAATAAAGTAATCATAGCAGCTGTTCACAAACTACAGCTACCTAGGAAAATACAGCGTATGGAATAAAGATTGCATGGAGCAATAAAAAAAAGTGTATTTATAAAAATTATGACACTGAAATGTTTTATAGTAGTTGGATGAACTGGTAAACATGAAATTATACTGAGCAAGACTTGGTCCACCAAGGTACTTTAAAACAATAACTATGAAATATCTATGATTTTTATTAATACATTGTCTGACTTTACAACTAAAGTTTGTAACTGTTGTGCTCAGGGCCAGATTTAGGGTGTCTGCTACCCCTGGGCAAAAGAAACTCTTCCGCCCTCTTCCTCTGTCATTCCAGCCCCTTATTGTTTTGTTTGTTATTTTAAATTATCATATGTGAATATAGGTTTACTTGAAAATTTAGCTATATCCAAAAAAAAAAACACAAATGAATGTGTATTAATCAGCAAGTAGGGTAATAACCATCAAAATGTCATAATACACAAGCTAGACAACTGACAGCAAATGGAACAGTGGACTCAGACTGAAGCGAGTGCCTGCGCATATAATTTTGATTTCAGTATTAGTTTAGCCAATAAGGCAAATAAACTACGACTGAAGATTTTTATATAATATGAACAAATCGAATATAGAGCACTTTCAAAAATCATAAAATGGTAATAATGTGAAAAAGTCCTAGGATATAACAACAAAACCACCACAGTACATATCATGAGATTCCAAGCTTTAATTTAACACTAAGGCTGAATATATGACATATAATTTTGGCTGTAGCACTTGATATAACAATAAATGTGATGCGGTAAATAAAAGGAACCTCAAGTCACTGAAGTTTTACAATACGAAAATTTCAAGTTAAAATTTTACAGTATGGGCATTTTAGTCGAAGAGGGTCAAAAATATAAACTTTCAGATTTCAATTGGATACGATTCTTCAATCTTTCCTGTACAGATTTATTCAATTATTTTTGTGATAAGTACAGTAGAGCGCTGATTATCCGAACTAATTGGGGACAAGGGGTGTTCGGATGACTGAATATTCGGATAATCGAACATGAAAAGACAACATTTCAAAATTATATATGTAACATAATTCTTAATAGTAAAAAGGCTAAAAATGATCAAACAAAAATTATTCATTTAATTTTATTATGAAATCTATCAGAATACATTGATATCCCGGCGCAACGGGAGTTTCGGTTGGCGAGCAAATTTGAATTGCTTGAGAATCAAGTTCAAAATATGAATTATTACGGCGTTCGGTTAACTGACGGTTCGGATGATCGAAGTTCGGATAATCGGCGCTCTACTGTACCTAAGAAATATTTTTAAAACAATTGATTTATTAGCCTATGTCATGTGTACGAAAAGGAACCTCAAGTCGTTTAAATGGGAAATAACATGGCTGGCAACTTCATGTCCCATTTCCCAAATGCGCAGGCCCTTGCTGTCAGAGTAGTCAGTGGCACCACAAAACTAGTCTCTCTTGACATATATTGGCGGATGAGTGAACCACTAAATCGTAGTAGAAAAATATTGTCCGAGTCCAGAAATCCAGGGGCACCAAAAAACTAGTCTCTCTTGACATAATATATTGGCAGATGAGTGAACCACTTGTTAATCGTAGTAAAAAAATATTGTCCGAGTCCAGAAATGAATGTCTTGACGGTGCATTTCTCTTGATTTCTCAGAATTCTGCTTTCCGACTCGAGGTCCCTTTCCAACATTTCACTTTCTCATTAGAAATTCTTAATGTTAACAATTAAATTGTAAGTGAATCTATTTTTTAGTTTAGATTTAAAGCTCTAGTTTTCAGCTTTATATTGAAACCTGATTCATTTTTTAAATATTAATCATAAATTTTCTGTTAACGTTTGAAGTTTTGGGCCTTGATTTCTTAAAATACGCTCTTAGACTAGTTTAAATTAAAATGCCAATAACTCAAACAAATAAATCATAGCACTATAAATTATATGTCAAGATGTTCACCATTAAAATCCGAATTTCAGAATATTATTAACTCAAAACTGCAAAATTTTGACTTGAGGTCCCTTTTCACTTTCCACATCACAAATATTGATTTTATAATCAACCTCAAACTTTAAGTTACTTAAAATGTATCTAAATTTAATTATAATTTTTCGAAACTTTTCTTAATGAATAATAAGAATGTAATATACAACAATCTTCCTTACAAACTATGAACAATGACAACACAACTCTGATTGCATATAAAAGACATGTTTCACAGTGGCTTCGTGAAATTGGTAGAGAGGGTGCAGCAACTACACTAGTTTCGAGGTATAAGCAATGAATGATTAGCTGATGGCAAATTGAAGAATGAATGACAGAATTGGTGTGTGTGCATTGCATGTGTTCATGTATGTGTGCATGTGGTTGTGTGCATGCGTGGATTTGTGTGCTCGGAAATGCGCACATGTGTGGGTGCGTGTGTGTGGGTAGGGAAGGGAGGGGGGTTTTTGTCCATTCGTTCGTCTGCTCAGGGAACTCAAAATACCTCGTGTGTTCCTGGGTCACCGAAACGGCTTTCCTTGCATGACTGTAACACTGATTCCGATGAAGATATTAAACCTTGATTGCCATTTTTCTTTTGTCTTGTTTTGTTCTATTTTCCTTGCATGTAAACTAAAATTAAGCTTTCTAAATAATAATGTAGGCCTTTTTATTTATTATTATTTCTGCATGTCTGGCTTGAGTAGTTTTATATTAATTTATTATATTTATTCTGTAGATCGTAGTTGAGTTTAAACTTCCAGGCTAAGAAAGACCATGGACGATTCAACTGACGTCCATCTCAGTGGATATTCTGTAGACTTATTCTATGTGAGCATCAAAACGGATATAGGCCTATTAGACCTGATTTGTAGTATTAGGCACTGGTTGGGGCCAAGTGAGCTTACCATTGTTTCAATAAATTATTTATTTATTTTATTTTTTTTAGTTTTGCCGCATGTCTGACATAAATTGCAATAATAGGCTGAACATCTATTATCAGAATGTAAGAGGTCTTAGGTCAAAAACTACAATTGTTAAGTCAAACATTTTAGCATGTGATTATGACATAATTGCATTAACAGAAACTTGGCTACTTCCTGAAATAAAGAGTGGTGAAACGTTTAATGATGAATTCAGTGTTTTTCGTAGGGATAGAGATAGGCTAGTAAGTGGAATGGAAAGGGGGGGAGTTTTATTAGCTGTGAGGAATAATTGTTTACGATCTGAGCATGTGTTAGTTGATAAGTGTGAAGAAATGATATGGGTTAAAGTTAGGGATAGTAAAGGTTTTGTGTCATTAATTGGGGTAGTTTACTTTATGTGTAGTTCTAATTTAGATGTTTATGTTAGGTTTTTTGAATTTGTAGAAAGATTGAGTAGTACCCATGATTGTAAAATTTGCATTTTTGGTGATTTTAACTTAAGAATACTTCCCCACGAAGATTTAGCAAAGGCAGATAGTATTTGTAAGGAATTAAGTCAGTTTTTAAATTTGGGAAATTTGTCCATGCATAACTTTATACTTAATCACCAGGGTAGAACATTATATCTTATAATATCAAATTGGCCAGAGCTGGGTTTAGCCACTCATTGTGATAGTCCAATTGTTAGGGAGGACAATTTCCATCCTGCTTTATATTTGGAAGCAGTGGCGGCTCGTGAGTTTATGTACTGGGGGTTCAGAGCTAATAACATATACATGATACCAATTTATTATATTAGAGTTATTGTCTTAAGCCAATCAGCCAATCAGTATTTAAAAACGTTAAATGCTTACATGATCGTAGTGCCTACATTTCTTGACATACCTGCTTTTATACATGAGTGTAATGCTTATAGTCTATAGGATTAAGGCACTATACCATTGATGATAAATTGTATTTTGCTACTATGTACATTAAAATGTTAAATCCAAAATTAATTAAATCAATAGCATTATTTCCGTTGCTCGATAGCTTAATTACTGTTCTTACAGAAAGCTATGGTGCGGCCGCTACGCCGATTGTTTTCTTTCAATAATCAGAGCTAAAAATAAAACGCATAATCGCATAACTGAAATAAACTTATTTATAACTAAAAACAACATAGAAATCACACAATATTTAAATAAATAAACCTAAACATCGCCGAACCATTAAAACAACATTATCAAGGTTTACAGCTCGCGTTCCGTAGGGTGCTGCTGAAACAGAAGTGGTTAGGAAAGAAACTACTCTTTCGGAAGAGGTCGGCCAATGTCGTCAGCGCTCGGCTCGCCGCTAGCCGAGAGCATTAGCGATAAGTCCATTGCTTTCAAGCAAGCCCCCCTCCGCTCCCTTCACACCCCTCGCCAGCCAGCTGGGTTCACTCAGCGAACTGAACCTCGCTCTGCCGGCGTTGCGTGAGTTCTTCGCCCGGACGTAACAATAGTTTTTGGCCATGTTGTTTATAAAAGTAAGTTTAATAATGGTTTTTTTAGCTATTTACTTAAAAAATGTATTGTTTTTGATTATTTTAGGGGGTTCACTGAACCATTGAACCATTGATACACGAGCCGCCACTGTTTGGAAGCTAGAATTATATACGATAATTGGAATAGGTCAGCTAACGTTGGTAACAACAACAATGGATATAACTTCAACAAAACTAATTTTTTAGATTTGTACAATGGTCTAAATGCAATTGATTGGTCCTTTTTATATAGTGTTAGTGATCCGAATTTAGCTGTAGATTTATTTTATAAAGTAATTTATCAAGTTTTTGATCATTGTCCCAAAAGAAAACAAATAAAATGTAAATTTCCAATTTGGTATAACATAGAATTAATAGGTATTATTATGTTAAAAATAAGAATTAGGAAGAAGTTTAGATGGAGTAGGAGTGAAACAGATTTAATAGAATTTAAAAGATTGAGAAAAGTTGTTAAAAGTAGAATAAAATTGGATTATCATATTTACCTAAATAATGTAGAAAACAGCATTAATAGAGACGAGAGAAAATTCTGGGACTTCATTAAAAACTCAAGGAATCATAAGAATGCCAATAGTGATAAGTCAGATGGAAGTAAGATTATTCAAGGGTATAGTAACATCACAGAAGCATTTGCTGGTTACTTTAAATCTACTTTCACTCCATCCTCTTTAACTGAAAATGTCATTGACCCTCAAACTTGTCTGTCTTCCCTAGTCTTAATTATTTATCAAGTATGTGAAGGTGATGTGAATGATGCAATTAAACAGCTTAGTGGTAAACGATCTGCTGGCCCAGATAAAATTCCGTCCTATATTTTTAAGGGTTGTCAAAATATTTGTCAAACCACTTTGTATAATTTTCAATCTTTGTTTAGCTAATAATGTGTTTCCTGATTTTTTAAACTGACACGGGTTACATCTATTTTTAAGAGTGGAGATTCTAAGCTCATTAATAACTATCGACCTGTAGCAATTTTATCAACTCCTTCGAAAATATTTTAGATAATAATTTGCAAAAAGATTATGTCATTTTTGACCGCATCACTGTCTGATGAGCAGCATGGTTTTCAATCTAAAAAGTCTATTGTTACGAACATGTTAAATTTTACAGAATATGCATTACTTCAGTTGGACAGTAACTGTCAATTAGATGTAATTTTTACAGATTTTAGTAAAGTTTTTGACAGAGTAGACCACAGTTTAATTTTAAGTAAAATGCATAATTTAGGTTTCTCGTCTAATTTAGTTAAGTTTTTTTATTCTTATTTTTGTAATAGGTGTCAGTATGTTTCTTATATGGGGCACAACTCTGGTAATTATGTAGTTACTTCAGGGGTTCCACAGGGGTCTAACCTGGGTCCTGTACTTTTTAATTTGTTTATTAATGATATTGTTAACTGTATAAAGACGTCACAGATTTTACTTTATGCGGATGACCTCAAATTGTATAGAATAGTCAATAGCCAGCTGGACTCTAAAGCGTTACAGGCTGATCTGGATGCAATTGTAGTGTGGAGTATTAAAAATAAAATTAATTTTAATATTAACAAATGTAAAGTCATGACATTTACAAGGAAAAAAATATCTATTTTAAATAATTATTCTATTGATGGTACAACTCTTGAAAGAGTATATATGATTTCAAGGATTTAGGCTTGATTTTAGACCCTACTTTGAGTTTTAATCAAAATATTTTTTCTATTATAAATAAGGCTTATAGAAACTTAGGATTTATTATCAGACAGTCTCATAATTTTCATTCAATTTCAACATTAAAATCATTGTATACATCACTTGTTAGATCTAATTTGAAATATGCTAGTATAGTATGGAGTCCTTATTTTGCTGTTCACTTTACTTCTATTGAAAAAGTACATAAGAAGTTTTTGCGCTATTTATATTTTAAAGAAACTGGTCACTTTTACTTTTGATATCTCATATAATCAGCTTTTAAGTATTTTTGAAATGGAAAGTATTGAGAAAAGAAGATTTTTATTTATTTTTAAATTGTTAAGAGGTGAAATAATGGATTCATTTTGTCTGTCTAAAATTAATTTTCATGCTCCAACATTTTACAATAGATCACAAAACTTGTTTAATATTAATTTTTTGCGCAAAAGAGTACAGTTTTCATCACCTTTAAACACAATGATGAGATTATATAATTCCTTGTCAGGAGAAGTTGATATATTTTCAAATAAGCTTTACCTGTACAAAAAATATTGTCGAAGGGGTTTAAATTGATGGCTTGAATTAATCAATTAAATTAATTATTGTACCTGTATATAGATAATAGTTTTGAACTTCTAGTCAGCCTACTTGTAAAAAGCATGAGTTATTTTTTATATTTTTTTGTTACATTACATTTGTTACATTTTTTGTTACAGAGTTATTTTCTCTCGTACATTGGAGTCTAGTTATTGTTAACAGAGTTTATTGTTGTTGATTATTATTAATATTTATTATTATTTATTTTACTGTTACTTATATTATTATTGTTATGCTATTTATTATTTATTTGTTTACTTTTGTTAGGCCTAATAGTGATAATTATGTATGTGCACTGGACTGGACAGAAATATTGTGGACTTTGAAATAATTGCATGTCTTCTGCTATTGAACATGCACAATGTCATTGGGTGTATAACCTGTATTGTGTAATGTAAAATAAATAAATAAATAAATTAATTAATTAATTCATAAAAATAAAGCCATAAAAACATATTCCATAACTTGACGACTCACTCTCGTGCATGGGATTTTCCCTTGTGAGATTAATTTCTTATAAAGTAGAGCCCCCCATATCCGGCCTCGGTTTTACCGGTTCTCGGTTTATCCGGCCGCTTCTCAGAAGCCTACAATCAAATCATATTTCTCACGCTTACAGATGCATTTTCCCTCTGATTATATCTCTCTGTTTGTCTACGTTTGATTATCTCTCTATTTATTTATGGCTCCAGTTTACTATCAACAATCAGAATGATATAGGCTAATGCGAACGTGTACTGGTACGTTCAGCAAGCCTCGTCTACATGTCTACATCACTAAGACCACACGCGGCGAATTGCTCGCCGAATGTTTTGGCAAGTAGGATCCACCCAAATTCGGCAATAATGAACTTGAGCCAATAATAAACTATTGTTTAATATGTATCCAGTGTGGTTATTAATTGTTTTGTTTTGTCAAGTCTCATTGTAGGTCTTTGGCAGGCATACAGATAAAAGCTATGACGGTAGTAAATACTACTGAACAGGGAAATGATTTCACTAATTCAAAACCATGGGATCAATTAATTAGTGTTCCAAGCAATGTGTAGATTTGGTTTTACTCACATAGACTATTTTTTAAATCATCCAAAAAGGTGACTTAAAATTCTCGTCTTAATTCACTAGCTATTTATTACTACTTAGGTATAAATTATCATTTTTTCATAATAGGTTGGATTATCCGGCCTGGGCTCGGTCCCGTGGAGGCGGATATGAGGGGTTCTACTGTAATTTATTAGTAAAACTTAGCAGTTATAAGTTATGTTTTAAGTTATTGGGTTACATAAATCATCTTGTAAGCTGCATGTAACATTTTTTGTGAAATAAAGGAATTTTTGATTTGATTGATTTGAATAATAAATATTTTTATTGTTAAAAAAAGTGTTTTTAGTGACCAAAACTCAAAAAAGTTGTCTAAAGTGACCACTTCTAAAAAAAGAGGCAAAAAGTGATTGGTGACTTGCTACAATCCTGAAGTTGTGGAAGAATGCCATGAGCTCCTGAAATCTGTGATGATTTGGCTAAAGAATCTACTGAGTTGTTGTGTTTAGCCAAACATCACAAAATCTACTGCTGTGCTGTAACATTATTTTGGGCTTGACCACTAAATCCAATTATGGGCCTGATCACCCCATGGAATTATCGTAGTTGAAGTGCTAGCCTTCGGCATTTGGATACCAAAATCAAGTCAATAATGTGTTGCATACTGTCTACCCGCCAAGTAGGCGCCTCGGAAATCCTAAAGGAAGGATATTTTGTCGTGGTTACTGCCCGTGAATGACTCATCGGTCGGCCGACAGACTAGTTACGGCGACCCAAGTTAGAACTTGCCGTCCGATAAGGAAACTTCCAGAGGACACCGAAACTAGAGAATGCGTGGAATCTGTGAGTTGGTGACCAGCGCTGATGGAAGACGGAAGACAGACCCTCTACACTGCGGTGGATTACATCATTCCTTGGAATAAATTATTAGAGGTAAGCAGGTGCCCTTAACGTAATTTAAATTGCTATGAGTGGTGAGAAATAAAGTAAATCATGTTAATTTTTGGCCCTTATTAAATAATTACTGAAAACTAATCAGTTGTAATAGTCGATCTGCCGTGTCAGTTCGTGAATGTTTTAACATGAGGTAGACCATAAAGCATAATATGTTCAGACATCAAATATGCTCATAAATATTAATTCTTGTATTTTAATACCTTGTTTTTCGTAAATAATGATTTCTGTTTATATGTTCATAAATTTATGTACGTTCTTTTTTTGTAATTTATGTAAGGCATTTCTAAAAGTTGCAATTATTGCACCATCTTTCCTGTCAGAACCATAATGATTTTGGTTGCAAGAAAATAGCAAATACTTTTCTTGGGAAATATACTAGCTGTGAGTTTATAAAATATATTCACAAGTGAAGTAGGCTGATTAAAACTTCTTTAATTAAAGTGCCAAGGCTAAAAGTAGTGAAATATAAAAGTGTACTGTTCTTGTCTGTTTTTCAAATTGGTAGATTTATAAATTTAGAATAACAATATTTCTCTTGCACCTAAATTTATATTAAATGTCAAGATATTAAAAGTTGTCTCATAATATAAAAATGTTTCTATCAAAGTAATAATGTTAACCTCAAAAGCTGACTAGTAACTGTGTCAAGTAATTTATTCAGTAAATGTCAAGTAGTAAAGTAGATTGTGAGATATAAGGAATGCAACATTGCCTAGTGTTTTTATTTTGGACTATTTTGTTCTGTCATTCATTGTTGTCATACTTCCTTGTTTATTCTACACAGTAGGCCTAGATATTTTCCCTCTCTCTCACCAGACCCTTTATTCTGAGAATAGCCTACATATTTTAAGATAACCAAAATAATAAATATTTCTTTTCTGATGGACACAATGTTGTGTATTTTTTTAAGAGTTTATCTTGCATATTTTATCTGGAACAGGATAAAGTGAATCTACAAAATAGTGAGTATATTTTGAGTAAGATAACAGATGCAATGATTTGTCTCAGAAATATTTTGTATTTTAATCTATCATTATTTCAAATCAGACTTAATATTATCTTGTGTGTTTGTTATCATAAATAACTTGGTTGTTAAACTTGTTTTTTGTCCAAGCCAATTTTTTTAAAATATTTATAATGTATCTCAACTGTCATCCAGATTCTCTCTTTTCATGAACTAAAATCAAGCATCTGAAAGCTAAGCATAATTTAATGTGACTTCAAAAACAATAAAATAATTTTTAGCTAAACAAAATATTTAAATAAATCTAGGGCCTAGGCTATAAAAGGTGGTACATTGTGCAGGGTTTTCTTTTCCTCGTCCCCTGTACCTGCGACCTTTGGACTTCTGACTACTTCTGTGGACTACTGCTGGGTGCTACTGGGTCAGCAACTACTGGATGCTACTGGTGGGCGACTATTGGACACCATCAGCTCCTCATATTTGGGTTATCGTATGCGCACTCCCGGTTCGTGCGAACTAGTGTATTTCTGAGGTCAGAGAAATCTTCCCTTTGGTGAGTGACCTACATTTTTTGAGTGACTTTTTCGAATATGGTACCAACTTGGGATCAACGGACGGATGAAGGACTATCCCTGCGGATCGCCTGCATCGCCCACTAAGCTGTTGTGACAGCTCACATATATTTAGTTTAGGTTTCATGATTCATGATGATTGACCTGATTTCAGGACTTCATGTTTCATTTATGTACCTGTGATATTTTCAAGTATTGTCTGTGTCCTTATCTTTCACCTGCCTAGCCAGGGTTCATGATTCATGATTGACCTGATTTCAGGACTTCATGTTTCATTTATGTATCTGTGTTAATTCTTTTAAAGTATTATCTGTGTTATAATATTTCAGTATGGGTGGCCACCACAGTAAATAATGATTTATAATGTGCATTGTTAGGTGCAAGTAATATTGGTATTTTGATTATTGTTCAGCATTCTGAAATTTATTGTTGAAAGTTATTCTCTGAATTAACTATGGAACTTATTGCCTATGATATTATGATGTCTTTATTTTGACATGGTTAGAATAAATTCAAGTTGTCTGCTAAAGTTGTTGTTAATTTAGACCTGGTGACTTGTAATTTGGTGAACAAGTATTACAATTATTAAATAATCAACAATTAGTTGAACTTTAAATGACTTAATAAATTTTCTCAAATATTTCTGAAATAAAATCCTATTATTCAGTTTATAGTTTAGATTTCTAGGGATACAATTCCTTTCAAGTTGTTTCTGTTGATAATAAGATTTGAGTTAAATATAAATTAAAGAGAATTATCACATACTTTGCTGAATATTTTCTTCATGGTGTAATACTATTAGTTTACAACCATTGCATATTGAATATACATAAATTTGCTTTTATTATTCATTTAGATATTTTGCAGTTGATTTAGCCAATGATAGAATTTAATAATTTAGATAGTATCTCAGAATATATGTGCACACGGCCAATTGACTTTGAGCATATTTTGTGGCCCCTTTCACCTGCTTACCACGGTGGAGTACCCCAACTTGGAGTGGACCGATTCCTTGTTATGATCCATTGAGCGGACATCCGAAACAAGGTGGCGCCCTGAATAAATTTGAAAATTTGGACAGCATTGGACTTGTACTTCACCCTAGCTGGAACCACAACTTACCCACCTCGCCCACTAAGCTAGAGCAAAAGTAACAAAATAAAATAAAATTGTTGGCGCTCAACGTGGGGCCTGTGTCCTGTCCTATGCCTTTATTCCTGCTGATATGATAGTAAAAACCTGTTAGTATTTGAGCTGCTCAGCCTTGGGATCTGCATTCGAACTTGTACTTTGAAGTGATATATTTGCAAATTTTCTGCCTAGTTATTGGTTATTAAAGAAATATTTGTGTATTTGAGCAATATGAATTGATTATTTTGCTCAGTGTATATATGTTACTTGTCCTAAGTATTTATGGAATTATTTTCTTGTATTATATGAATATAATTTTGGACTTGGAGAATCCAAAGGGTATACTAGAATTAGTTGATTAGATACTTTGATACTTAATTTGATTTTTGCATCAATATGGGTATTTATCACTTGCGTCAAACTGAAGTCAAATATGAGCTGAAAATTCGAGGCCTTTCAGAGGAGGGTAATGCCGGAGATTTAAGAAGGAGATTGTCCCAGGCTCTTACTTCTAATGTTCCAGTAGATGAGACTGTTGTAAATAGTTTGGATGTTGAGACAGAGTTAGAGGAATGTGAGGCTAAGTTTGCTAACTTGTCTTCTGTGGTTAAGGACTACGAGGGGAATCGTAAGGATAATGAATTCCAAAGAATCAATGCTAGGTTATGGCATCTGTACCAGAGAGTTGAGAGAATCCCAACTGCTGCTTCTGCTGACTTGGAGTTGGAAGAACGCAGAGCTGAACTTCAACGAAACACCAAGGCACAAATAGATTCCTTCAACACTCCAGACCTTCCAGATAATTCTAAGAATATGCCCGACCCAAACCAATCAACATCAGAGAAGACTACGACTTTTCAAAATATTTCAGCACCACACAAAACTTGTACGGAATCTGATCTTATGCTATTTTCTGATAGTAATATTCAACCTCAGCTGCCACGGTACTCCTCTGTGGATATTGTAACTGATCAGCACCAACCAATAGCTGCATTCTCCCAAGGAAAAGATGCGTTTCAAGAGTTTTTGAACAGCAAGTCTAATCGGAGCAGTACCTCTAATCGGAGCAAGTCCATTCCAGTTTATACATGGGGCCTCAAGTTTGATAATTCACCTGGTCAGAGTATTGGGGCTTTTCTGGAAAGAGTGGAAGAGTTGTGTAGGGCGAGAGGACTTACACATAGTGAGCTTTATGATTCCGCAGTGGACTTATTTGCGGACCCTGCTTTGATTTGGTATAGGTCAACTTTGGGAAGGATCACATCATGGGAGGACCTCTGCAAGGAGATGAGAACAGTATTTTAGGTCCCTGATTATGATTTCAGATATCAACAGGAAATTTTTAATAGGCTTCAAGGTGAAAATGAACTGATAGACATGTTTATGCAGCAGTCGAGGGACTTTATTTAAGATTGGCTAAAAGTGTCCCTGAATCAACTAAGCTCAAACAGATAATGCACAATCTCCACCCAAATCTTCAGGATCGCCTGGCATTATTTGAGATAAAGACTGTAGAAGAACTCAGACAACTAGGAAGAAAAGCTGAAGCTGGTCGTTTGAGATCCCTTAGTAGGCCAACTGCATTCCAACATGAAACTTTAGAGCCAGACTTGGCTTACTCTGAAAATCCTCGAAGACGGTCTTATACAGCTGGAAAAGTTGCAAATGCGCAGGTCAAAGATTCCAGATCCAGATCTTCTTTCACCTGTTGAAATTGTGGAGAAACTGGTCATAGGTTTAACTTTTGTCGCAAGGAGCGCAAACGTTTTTGTTTTGGTTGTGGTGCCCCTGAAATTTTGAAAACCAATTGTTCGAAGTGCAATCCAAAAAACGGATTAGGCAGGGAGCCAGCTACAACAAAGTAGGTGACTCCCAGGTGATAAGACATAGTAATTTAGATATGGAAGAGATAACTAATGATTGTATTCCTGTATCCTATGTACTTGATAAGTGTGATAATGATCCAAGACCATACCTCACAGTCAGAGTTTTTGGTAAAGAAATAAAAGCCTCAGGAGCGTCCCAAACTGTCTTAGGCAAGGAAGGCCTTTGGATTTTGGATAAATTTCCAGTTCGACTTCAGAATAGCGCTGGGAAATACGTAGAAACAGCTGATGCCAAACGACATAGGGTGGAAGGTTTTATCAATATTCCGATAACTCTGAAAGGAAAGACCGAAAGTTTGAATGTGTTAGTGGTTTCTTCAATACAACCCGCCCTTATCCTGGGAATTGATTTTTGGGATTGTAAGCACATTGTAGCCGATGTACATCACCATCAGTGGGATTTTGCCCCAAAACAATCTTGGATATTGTGCTCTGCTATTGATGGGATTAAATCTGAAGAACATTTAACACCGGAGGAGAAGAAGAAACTTCATGATTTGGTCGAACAACATTTTAGGAATGAACCTAGCACCCTTGGGAGGACTGATAAGGTAAAACATGTCATCGATACGGGAGATGCCCCGGCTATTAAGCAAAGATACTATCCCATATCTCCAGCTCGACAAAAACTAGTGGATGAGGAGTTGAATAAAATGCTACAACTTGGAGTCATTGAACCATCTCACAGTGAATGGTCATCACCGATCCTACTGATTGATAAGCCCGATGGAACCAAAAGGTTTTGCGTTGACTTTAGGAAGGTCAATCAGGTAACAAGGAAAGACGCCTATCCGCTTCCCCAAGTTACTAGCATATTGGATAGACTTCGAGAGGTATCTTTCCAGTTTAGATATAAAGAGTGCATATTGGCAGATCCCTTTGGATCCTGCAAGCAAGGAGAAAACTGCCTTCACCATCCCTGGACGAGGTCTGTTTCAGTTTGTAACCATGCCTTTTGGGTTAAGTAATGCTTCGGCAACATGGCAGCGTTTTGTTGACAATGTTTTAGGGCCAGATTTAGAACCAAATGTCTTTTTCTGTCTTGATGATGTGATTGTAGTTACCTCAGACTTTCAGAAACACTTAAGAGGTTCTTTCAGAAATCTTTTGAAGGATCAAGGAAGCTGACATTGAATAGAGAGAAATGCAAATCTTGCATTCCTGAACTTAGGTACCTTGGGTACATGGTCAGTGAAAAGGGCTTGCATGTTGACCCAGATAAGATCAAGGCAATCGTAGATATTCCCGTCCCACAAAATCAAAAGGAAGTTAGACGTTTCTGCGGAACCGCTTCTTGGTATAGAAGATTCATCCAGGACTTTGCTACAAGATTTTCCTTTAAAATCATTAACGAAGAAGAGAAAATCTTTTACATGGACTCCAGAAGCACAAGAGGCTTTTCAAGACATAAAAACTTACCTGGTCACTGCACCTGTCTTATCATGCCCAGATTTTACGAAGCCATTCACGATTTCATGCGATGCTTTGGGTGTTGGCTTGGGAGCTGTTTTGAGCCAGACGGATGAAAGAGGTAAAGTAGTAATTGCATACGGCAGCCGGACACTTACAAAACAGGAACAGCAATATTCAGCGACTGAGCGTGAATGCTTGGCGGTCATTTGGGCCGTAGAGAGATTTAGGCCATACATTGAAGGCACTAAGTTTACTGTGGTCACTGACCATCACAGTCTGTTGTGGCTGAACAATTTTAAGGACCCTCAGGGCCGATTAGCCAGATGGGCACTCCGATTACAGCCCTATGACTTCCATTTGGTTCACCGGAAAGGGAAAGAAAATGTGGTTCCTGATCTTTTATCACACGCTACCATCTCAGAAACTGAAAACAACGAACAGTGTGCTTTGATTCTCCCTGGAGATATTAAAGATAAATGGTACCTCAACATGGTGCAGAAAGTACAACAAGATGGTGATAGCTACAGACAGTGGCGTGTCAAGGACAATCAGCTTTGGAAGAAGATAGATAACAACTTGACCTCTTTAACAGAAGAATATACTTGGAAGATAGTTCTACCTAAGGACCTTCGACAGCAAGCTATGGAGGAGTGTCATGATGCACCAACTGCTGGACATCAGGGAGTTGCTAAAACCTACCAGCGGATGCAGATTAAGTACTATTGGCCGAAAATGAGGAAAGATGTGGCTACTTACATTTCCAAATGCAAGATTTGTCAACATGTAAAGTATGATAATCAGAAGCCATCAGGTATGATGGAAGAATATTGTGGGGTGTCTGAACCTTTCCAGATGATCTCTGCCGACCTCATGGGACCTTTTCCCCATTCACTCAAAGGGAATAAATACCTTCTCGTAATTACTGACACCTTTTCACACTTTGTTGAAACCTTTGAGAGCTGCAACGGCAAGTGCAGTTGCCAAACATCTTGAGGAGGATGTGTTTATGGTATTCGGTGTGCCTTGGTACCTTATCTGTGATGATGGCTCAGAATTCATCGGAAAGCCTGTTAAGAAACTTGCTGAGCAATACCAGGTTAAAGTACTACTCAATGCTAGCCGTCACCCTCAGGCCAACCCTACCGAAAGGACTAACAAAACCGTCATCACCATGATCCGTGCTTATGTTGGCTACCATCATCGGACGAGGGACCAGAACATAGCTCAATTGGGATTTGCCATGAGATCTTCAGTCCATGAGTCTACTTGGTACACTCCGAATCTTCTCAACTTTGGACGTGAGTTAGCTGTCAGTGGCACAGGATTTGATATGCTTCAACCTGGAGACCTCTTGCCTTCTGTTGAGGTCTGTAAACCGTACAGTGAAAAACTAAAGGAGTTTTAAGACATTTTCAAGGAAGTTTCTGACAGATTGAAGGAGGCGCATCAGAGTAATGCCCGCCGCTGCAATTTTAGAAGAAGACCACAGGAATTTAGAGTCAACAGTTTAGTACTGAAGAGGAATTTCGTCCAGTCAGATGCCGCCAACTTCATTTCAGCCAAGTTGTCACCAAGGTTTGTGGGACCCTTTGTCATCAAGCAAAAGATTTCACCTTTGATCTACCACCTTCAAGATCTGAACGGCAAGTCAATCGGAAACTGGCATGTAGCTGACCTGAAGCCTTACAACAGCTAAATGTAGAAAATTTGGGAAATTTTCTTCTGGTGGGGGAGTGTTTGTAACATTATTTTGGGCTTGACCACTAAATCCAATTATGTGCCTGATCACCCCATGGAATTATCGTAGTTGAAAGTGCTAGCCTTCGGCGTTTGGATACCAAAATCAAGTCAATAATGTGTTGCATACTATCTACCCGCCAAGTCAGGCGCCTCGGAAATCCTAAAGGAAGGATATTTTGTCGTGGTTACTGCCCGTGAATGACTCATCGGTCGGCCGACAGACTAGTTACGGCGACCCAAGTTAGAACTTGCCGTCCGATAAGGAAACTTCCAGAGGACACCGAAACTAGAGAATGCGTGGAATCTGTGAGTTGGTGACCAGCGCTGATGGAAGACGGAAGACAGACCCTCTACACTGCGGTGGATTACATCATTCCTTGGAATAAATTATTAGAGGTAAGCAGGTGCCCTTAACGTAATTTAAATTGCTATGAGTGGTGAGAAATAAAGTGTAAATCATGTTAGTTTTTGGCCCTTATTAAATAATTACTGAAAACTAATCAGTTGTAATAGTCGATCTGCCGTGTCAGTTTGTGAATGTTTTAACATGAGGTAGACCATAAAGCATAATATGTTCAGACATCAAATATGCTCATAAATATTAATTCTTGTATTTTAATACCTTGTTTTTCGTAAATAATGATTTCTGTTTATATGTTCATAAATTTATGAAAGGCATTTCTAAAAGTTGCAATTATTGCACCATCTTTCCTGTCAGAACCATAATGATTTTGGTTGCAAGAAAATAGCAAATACTTTTCTTGGGAAATATACTAGCTGTGAGTTTATAAAATATATTCACAAGTGAAGTAGGCTGATTAAAACTTCTTTAATTAAAGTGCCAAGGCTAAAAGTAGTGAAATATAAAAGTGTACTGTTCTTGTCTGTTTTTCAAATTGGTAGATTTATAAATTTAGAATAACAATATTTCTCTTGCGCCTAAATTTATATTAAATGTCAAGATATTAAATGTTGTCTCATAATATAAAAATGTTTCTATCAAAGTAATAATGTTAACCTCAAAAGCTGACTAGTAACTGTGTCAAGTAATTTATTCAGTAAATGTCAAGTAGTAAAGTAGATTTTGAGATATAAGGAATGCAACATTGCCTAGTGTTTTTATTTTGGACTATTTTGTTCTGTCATTCATTTTTGTCATACTTCCTTGTTTATTCTATACAGTAGGCCTAGATATTTTCCCTCTCTCTCACCAGACTGTTTATTCTGAGAATAGCCTACATATTTTAAGATAACCAAAATAATAAATATTCCTTTTCTGATGGACACAATGTTGTGTATTATTTTAAGAATTTATCTTGCATATTTTATCTGGAACAGGATAAAAGGAATTTACAAAATAGTGAATATATTTCGAGTAAGATAACAGATCCAATGATTTTTCTCAGAAATATTTTGTATTTTAATCTATCATTATTTCAAATCAGACTTAATATTATCTCGTGTGTTTGTTATCATGAATAACTTTGTTGTTAAACTTGTTCTTTTTTTCCAAGCCAATTATTTTTGAATATTTATAATGTATCTCAACTGTCATCCAGATTCTCTCTTTTCATGAACTAAAATCAAGCATCTGAAAGCTAAGCATATTTAATGTGACTTCAATAACAATAAAATAATTTGTAGCTAAACAAAATATTTAAATAAATCTAGGGCCTAGGCAATAAAAGGTGGTACATTGTGCAGGGTTTTCTTTTCCTCGTCCCCTGTACCTGCGACCTTTGGACTTCTGGCTACTTCTGTGGACTACTACTGGGTGCTACTGGGTCAGAACTACTGGATGCTACTGGTGGGCGACTATTGGACACCATCGGCTCCTCGTATTTGGGTTATCGTATGCGCACTCCCGGTTCGTGTGAACTAGTGTATTTCTGAGGTCACAGAAATCTTCACTTTGGTGAGTGACCTACATTTTTTGAGTGACTTTTTCGAATATGGAACCAACGGACGGATGAAGGACTATCCCTGCGGATCGCCTGCATCGCCCACTAAGGTGTGTGTAACAGCTCACATATATTTAGTTTAGGTTTCATGATTCATGATGATTGACCTGATTTCAGGACTTCATGTTTCATTTATGTACCTGTGATATTTTCAAGTATTGTCTGTGTCCTTATCTTTCACCTGCCTAGCCAGGGTTCATGATTCATGATTGACCCGATTTCAGGACTTCATGTTTCATTTATGTATCTGTGTTAATTCTTTTCAAGTATTATCTGTGTTATAATATTTCAGTATGGGTGGCCACCACAGTAAATAATGATTTATAATGTGCATTGTTAGGTGCAAGTAATATTGGTATTTTGATTATTGTTCAGCATTCTGAAATTTATTGTTGAAAGTTATTCTCTGAATTAATTATGGAACTTATTGCCTATGATATTATGATGTCTTTATTTTGACATGGTTAGAATAAATTCAAGTTGTCTGCTAAAGTTGTTGTTAATTTAGACCTGGTGACTTGTAATTTGGTGAACAAGTATTACAGTTATTAAATAATCAACAATTAGTTGAACTTTAAATGACTTAATAAATTTTCTCAAATATTTCTGAAATAAAATCCTATTATTCAGTTTATAGTTTAGATTTCTATGGATACAATTCCTTTCAAGTTGTTTCTGTTGATAATAAGATTTGAGTTAAATATAAATTAAAGAGAATTATCACATACTTTGCTGAATATTTTCTTCATGGTGTAATACTATCCCAGATAGCACACAAGCTTATTGCAAAGCTTAACCTTTTCATTACTGCAATAAATGGTCTGGCTAAGCTTTCCCTTAAGACGTAGCTAAGATACACGCAAGCTTGCTACAAAGCTTAGCCTTTTCATTGGCATGCAAGTCTCGTGTAAAGCTTAGCCTTTTCATTATAGCGGGAAATGACCAGGCTAAGCTTTCTTTTAAGGCGCGGCATAAGATACAGTTAAGCTTACAACAAAGCTTAGCCTTTTCATTAGCACACAAGTTTCATGCAAAGCTTAGCCTTTTCGTTGCAGCGGGGAATGACCAGGCTAAGCTTTCTTTAAAGGCACAGCATAAGATACACTTAAGCTTAACACAAAGCTTAGCCTTTTCATTAGCACGCAAGTCTCGTGCAAAGCTTAGCCTTTTTGTTGCAGCGGGGAATGACCAGGCTAAGCTTTCTTTAAGGGCACAGCATAAGATACACTTAAGCTTAACACAAAGTTTAGCCTTTTCATTACCACACAATTCTCGTGCAAAGCTTAGCCTTTTCGTTGCAGCGGGGAATGATCATGCTAAGCTTTCTTTTAAGGCACAGTAACATAAACACATGCTTGCAACAAAGCTTAGCCTTTTCATTAGCATGCAAGTCTCATACAGCTTAGCCTGCTAATTGCTGCGGGTAATGGCCGGGCTAAGCTTTATTTTAAAGGGGCCGCATAACATACGCGCAATCTTGATGCAAAGCTTACCCTTTTCACTACAGTAGTAAATGTTCATAGCGAACATATTCCCCTTTTGGTACATAATTCTAAACCACTGTACTGTATAAATTAAATTAGTGTTGTTGATCTATGGTAAAACAACACGATAAACGTTGAACGGAATTTTTTTATTGTTCCAAAAGTACCCGGTGGACTGAGTCTTGCCAAGGCCACACTGAAAAAAACTGTATTTGTAGTGCGGCCTTGGTCTTTCCCGGTAATATTTCATTTTTACCAGAACATCCGAAGGATGCTGGTTCAGAGTAACAATAAACTTCGAAAAGTTTCATCCCACCTTTGTATAAAAAATCTCCGTTTCCGTTTTTTGTATAAACCCTCTTTTAACACTCCAGAACATGTTTAAGAAAGCAATGCAAATGATTAAACAAGTTGTACAACAAACGTGTTTTAAAACCGAAAAATCGTGTTTTACAACAGGTTGCAGGTTTCCCGAGCCGTGTCGGAAAGATCAAAGGAAATTTTTGTTTTATAAACTTTTGCTGTACAACATGTTTTAAAACACAGCAAGATCGAGTTTTAAAACCAAAAGTTTTATTAAACATGTTTTACAAACAAAGTTTATAAAACAAGTTATTATCTTTGTAAACACGTTTCAAATTTAAACGTTTCAAAATAATACGAAATCATACTTAAACTTCAGAAAATATTCTCTGTCTCCAAAATAAATAAATATGCTAATGACCTATTATTTAAACTACTCTGTAGTCAACATTATTTGTCATCTTAAGATCAAAAAATTGACACTACAGTATACTAATTTTATTAGCACATTCTTATATAAATATATTAAAATATACTAAATATAATACTAAATTATATTTATGATTTTCTTGTAAAGCAGTCGTGATTTTTAAGAAAGCAGATGACTGAAACGCTATACTAATTTTATTAGCACATTCTTATATAAATATATTAAAATATACTAAATATAATACTAAATTATATTTATGATTTTCTTGTAAAGCATTCGTGATTTTTAAGAAAGCAGATGACTGAAACGCTGCTTTTATAATGTTTGGCTATCATGGTGCCAATTTATCAAAACAATTTATCACTATACTATACTCAGCTATAACGTATAACTGGCGCCAATTCTTGGGGCCCACGCCGTCCATAAGACTAATGTTAATTAATTTAAGCATTGGGCTTATGGACGGCGTGGGCCCCAAGAATTGGCGCCAGTATACCGACCAGTGATGTGAATAACGCGAGTTGTAGTCAATAGTCAATTTATATAGCGGCGGTCATTTACATTTATATAATTACTTCATTTTTTATCTTGGAATTTTATTTTATCTTGGGTCATTAGGACAGTTATTTTTTATATTGAGAGAAGTAACAAACTAATATATTAAATCACTTATGATGCTGTAACCAACTATCGATCAAAAAACCTGGGTAGGATTGTTTTTGAAGGGTGGCCGACCGCGGGTTCAGTGCACTCACTCAGGCCACCTGTTGCTTAGTCCCTTTGTGTCTACCGGAAGGGATTTTTACCTAACGAGAGTGCAAGGTCCCCTTGCATATTTGGGTACCAAGAAGGGGTTGTTTTCCCGCTCTCAGATGTTTTTCTAAAGACCTGCTTATTTGTCATATGTAATGACAAAATTCAAAAGCGTTTAGTCTACAAATATCTCTTGTCTTATTAGGATAAAGAGCTGAACCTCATATAGATATTAACGATCTCGTTTTTTACCAATAACATATAAGAATTTAACAAAGTAAGTAATTCACGAAAACCTGTTTATATCCCAATAAGAAGTGATTTTTGCAAATCATAGTTGAGAGGATAAATTTTTTACCTGGCACCCGATACTTCCGCATTTCGTTACTTCCATCTGTATAATTTCGAACAAAGAAGCGCGACGAAGTCTAATATTAGGCCTAATATACAGTTTATACAGGCATCACAATCCTTATGTCAGTATTAAAAATATCCTATTTCTTTATTTCCGTGACCGAAATATGAGGACGATTTAGCCTAGAGTCGTTGATGACCAGGAGACGGCGCGGCGCGCCCCGACGATGAGTGTCAAGCCGCATTTACACTATACTACTTGTTTTATAAACTTGTGTTGTAAAACTGATTATTTGAACATGTTTAAGAAAACGCAATGAAAAATGTTTAACAAAGTTGTACAACAAATCTTGTTTTACAACAAAAAAATTGTGTTTTACAACTGGTTGCAGTTTTCCCGACCCGAGTCGGAAATATCAAAAGAAATGTGTGTTTTATAAACTTTTGTTGTTCACCATGTTTAATTAATTCCTACAAACATTAAACATGTTTACCAAACATCGTTTACACTAAACGGTCTGCAGACTGCAGGTCAGTAGGTACGCTGCCTGATAGTAACGAGGCAAGTCAAGAAAGTGCTGATTTTAAATTTTAAATTTTTTTTTACAAAATACATTTAAAG
Source organism: Flexamia atlantica (assembly GCA_035578135.1). Taxonomy (NCBI): domain Eukaryota; kingdom Metazoa; phylum Arthropoda; class Insecta; order Hemiptera; family Cicadellidae; genus Flexamia; species Flexamia atlantica. The sequence continues at coordinate 15,572,995 of JAQJVK010000007.1, forward strand.
AGTGGCATTTTCAAAATTAAATTTGAAATTTAATAGGTATTCCATTAAATACGAAAGGTCGCAAAAATATGAAAGAATGTTTAAAAATCTCTTTTTTGACTTTTCACGCTTTGTACAACATTTTATCAACACCACTTGTATTACAAAAATTATTTTCTTTCCCGTTATACCCACATTAAAAAAAATTGTTAACATTTTAAAGACCAAAAGATTATTAGGCCTACTGATAACAATTGGTGTTCGATTGTTAAAGAACAATAGAGAGGAGTGAGATACTCTCAGATGATGTCAATATATTATGCTATGGTAAATATCTTAATATTTTAACGATTGTTGTAAGGAACAATTCTAAAATATCTTGAAATGAAAAAAAACTTGCTTGGACTGTAAAAAACTGTACTTATTGAGTATGCGAAGACCTTATGATTTAGTTTCAAACAATTGCTACTGTAAATTTTATAATGACTTGAAACATGTAATTGATTCAGTTAAAAAACGATTTTACTCTGATTTAATTGGTAACACTTAATACTTATAGATCAAGTACTCAAAGTGTGCACTAGTCATTCTTAAAAAGTTTTTGAATCTACCGTCAGTCCTCACTTCACAGAAAAAAAAGATTTGCTGGACAACAAAAACATTTGTAGATATACAACCTGCAAATGTTTTTGTTCGGTTTACCAATGTTTTTGGTGGAAAAAACAAAACAGATTTGTTAGAACAACAAAAACATTGGTAAACCGAGCAAAAAAATTGGTAAACCGAGTAAAAACATTTGCAGGTTAGGTTGTATATCTGCAAATGTTTTTGTTGTTCCAATAAATATATTTTTTCCTGTGTAACAAAACAATAGTTCCCCTCTTGTAGTGAAAAACCTTAAATGAATATTGCATATTTATTTTATGAAAAATTGTCAAGAGTTTACAATAGCAATAACTTTTATATCGAAATTGAAAGAGTGTTTTAATTTGTGACCTTGCAATTTCAGTTTTTTATAAGTTAGCATTATATTGTTTGTACCTACTCTATTCTAGCGCACGACTTAGTTGTAAAGCCGCGTTTACACTATACAACTTTTTTTTATAAACTTATGTTTGTAAAACATGTTTGATACAACTTTTGTTTTTAAAACTCGATCTTGTGTTTTAAAACAAGTTGTACAACAAAAGTTTATGAGACAAAAATTTACTTTGATTTTTTCGACACGGCTCGGGAAACCTGCAACCTGTTGTAAAACACGATTTTTTTGTTTTAAAACACGCTTATTGTACAACTTGTTTAATAATTTTCGTTGTTTTTTTAGTTCAAACCAATTAGTATAACTGGTTTTACTTGTTCAACATAAGTTTAAAAAACAAGTTGTATAGTGTAAACACGGCTTAAGCGAAGCGATGAAACAAGAGTTGAATTTTAACACGTTGACTACCGACCGTCACAGTGCCAGGTACATGGTGTTGCTGGAGCTGCGGTAGGGTAGGGAACGTGTTAAAACCAGGGTACAGTATAAAAGTTATCTACTGAGATAACGCTTGCTTTAAATAAAGGCCTTTTTTGTGTATTTATTCATTCATTTAAAGAACACGAGCGTGAAAAAAGTATCCGTCTTATTTTAATTAAAATATTATTTTGACCTATTAACTTAACTTGTTCTGTACATTAGGCTAAATTGGGATATCTATTAATATTGGAGGTGAATCCAGAAAATTATTAACCTTAACTCTCGTCGAAGAAGTTTAATTAATTACTGTTCGAATTTTTTTTGGATATTCTATGAAAATGTGATTTACAAAAATTACTATTCAAGAATAATTAGGTAATTAGGATCGGGTTCGGTTCTAGATTTTTACTTATTAAAAAAAATTTATTTTATAAAACAGGATTAAATCTGCGTTTTCAGTAAGGAGCAAAAATACGAACTTGCTTCATACAGCAATTTCGAATTTTGTATGGAAATTCAAGGAAAATGTGATTAACAAAAATTACCATTCAAGGCTAATGAATCGGGTTTGGGTCTATAGATGTTTGCTGAGTTAAAAAAACGTTTTTATAAAACAGGATAAAATCTGCGTTTTCAGCAAGGAACAAAAATTTACGAGCTTGCTTCAATTAGCAAACTTTTATTACAATATACAACACATTTTTTACTACAACATATAAAGTAGTACTGTGTAGCACTATTCTGCTACTCAGTAGAAAACCACAAACCAGATAATATGTTGGGTATTATTTTATGGTATGTAGATGTGTATGTTAGAATAGCTTAATGTCATTCAATTTTCGCTACCAGGCACGGTGACAGATCTTCACGTCCCCACAGTTTAAATTATTAGTTTTGTTCCGCAAACAATGAAAACCGGTCCAGACAGTAGTCCTGACGGGGCGGGGGTGGGAGGGTGAGAATTGTTTCTAGATACCGTGGTGAAAGTGGTGAGTGCGATGCTCGGACACCACTGACGCGGGGTAGGGGAGTGGGTAGCCAGTCAGTAGCCATATTGGAATGTTTGTCTATATTTCCTCTGAGTGGCGTGTTTTTAGTTTACATCAGTGATTAGACTAAACTGTTCTTCGGTGGTGTGAAATTTAAAGTTATTTGGTGGAATTTTGTGATAGTTTGTCTGAGACTTCAGCTACCAAATCGACTAAACTGCCGAGGACTATGCTTCGTTCTGCGATCTGACTAGGTGAGTTTTCTTTTTAACTGACTCCTCGGTTAACATAAATCATTATTAGTTAACAGTGGTTGTATTAATTCATAACTACTATAGCCTGGCAATACAAGTTGTTTATTCAACATAGGCCTGGCAGGCCTATTCATTATTACTTTGTTATTGCCCATGTTGCATGCAATTTTACTGTTAAACAGTAGCAAGGCCTAATTTATTTTTTGTGACTTGGTGATGCCCATTGATTGTTTGCCACAGTTTTTGCCTGGGCATACTTTAAAATATTTATTCAATGACAATTAAGAAATTTCTATTTGATTTAGACTTATAATTTCTACAAGTTTTTCATCATAATTAATTAACACAGCTTAATATTTATAATAAACATAATGTACTCAAGCAGGTACCTATAGGTATATTCGAAAGTATACTTTCGAAGGATTGATGAATATGGTAAGATCCATATTAACTTTGTGCATCTGCAGGTATCAATTTTTATGCCTATTGAAAGTCTTTTAGATTTTGAAAGTCTTATAACAACATATATTTAAAATAAAAATACAGTTACACTTTATTTTGAAAAACCTTAACAAAGTACCTTTGCTCAATAAATGTTGATCCTGCTTAATCCAGAATATGCCCTAATTTGTAATGGATTACAGTCCAAATCATTTCAAATGATAGAGGCTCTACTGTATTGAGCAAAATAAAAGAAAAATCTTCATGAGTCTTTTAAGTAACTTTGTGAAAATCTGGAATTGCAGTGGAGAGAATTTTTGTTGTTTATAACAATTCTTACATGACAGTGCATATTGATATTTTGAGGATTTTAAATTGTGACAACTTTTTTGCATTTTTTAAATGAATACGATTATTTTATTTCTTTTTATTGTTTCATTGCAGGTCAGACTTCTGATCAATATAAAGGGAAACTCCTTATCTCACCTCAAGCGTATTGAGGAAGCTGATATAAAAACTAAGATGTTGCAGAGGAATATTCTTAGACGGGGAGAGTTACGACAGGTGTTGTCAAAAAACCTTTCATCAAGCCGCAAACATTCACCTTACCATTAATAAATGGTAACTATATTTAGTTAATTTTACTACAAATATACATTGCAAAATGCATAATTTGTTTAACACTTTAGCCACCATGCATATTTTTGTTCTGATTACCGTAATATCACGCACATTTTTAGTTGAAATTTTAGTTTTGTGATGTTTTTTGTACTCTATGAGGTTATTTATGATGTTAACATAATTATATGTTAACAAATTGGTAACCAATCGGGTTGGCATTAAATTTTCACATGAAACTAATAATTACGATTATTGACTGCCATGATCTGACAACGACAAAGATGGTTTGCTCCATGATCGCTATTTTTATAAAATACAGTCCTACTATTCAGAACTAATTGGGACCGACCCCGGTTCGGATTAGCGAGAAATTCAGAATAAGCAGATAATGAATAAAATCAATAAATATTTAGGATAGGCCTACTGTAGTACGATTTTTTTCTAATACTAAGATAAATATAGGGATTGTAATTTCCGGCCGATATCTAGTTTAGTAATCGCTGTTCTGACAGAATTAGAACATCGCGATCATAATTTTCAGTGAGGTACCGAAGTGGATTGTCATAGAAAGCCGATGTAAAGGTTGGCGTTTGTTGATCGCGGCCGATAGTTGTCGTCTTTTCTGGACGAGATAGAGTACAGAAAAAAACTATTCTCAATTCTGCGGCTGCGATATACAGTTTTGATTGTCATTACACCAAATAAATGTGCTTGGCGATGGTCACAGGTGTTGTCAAAAAACCTTTCAACAGGCTACAGACATTCACCTTCCCATTAATAAATGGTAACTATTTCGTTAATTTGACTTTAAATATGAATTACAAAATGCATAATTGATTTGTTAAACACGTTAGCTGCCAAGCATATTTTTGTTCTGATTGGTACCGTTTTGCACATTTTTATTTGAAATTTCAGTTATGTGATTTTTTTTACTCTTTGAGGTTAGTTGTAACTTATATGATGACTTTTAATGAAACAAATAAAATTAGCTGACCGATCGGGTCGGAATGAAATTTTCACGTGCAACTTATTACGATGACTGCCATGATCTGACAACGACAAAGATAGTTTGCTCCACGATCGCTATTTTTAGATCGTAACGTGCATTGCCATCATGGTTCTTCAGACTAACTGGATTTTTGTTTATACACATCAGCACTCCGGCGCATTGATGTGGATAATCCGTCCCTGTATTCAATTATGGCTTGTTTACACCACCTAAATAATATCCCCCCACTTTTTTGCAGAAGTCTGTTTCTGGAGATTTAAAGATGGAGAAGAGAGTAAACTTCGCGAAGGAATTAGTGATTGGCTGATGCAGACCAAGTTAAGAAGGTTAGTATTAAACTTAAAAATTATTGTATGGATTGTAAAACAGAATGTAATGTTGAACATACTATGTTGAAATAATTTTTAATTAAGTAGGAAAGTTGTACTCAATGTCAGATTTATAATTGTAATTTTTTACACTTGACTTGTCACAATCCACACTTATTAAGGCTCTTAGCAAAACTATCTGTGTATCCCCACATTTTGTGTTTGGAGAAACTCTGTAATTTTAGAATTTATTTGATTATTAATAAATTTAAAATATTGGATTGAAAAGGGAGATTTCAATCTGAACTATCTTCAAAGGTGTCAAGTGAACCGTATATTTGGGAGGGCATAACCAACCAACAGGAGGTAGGCCTCCCCATAGGCCTACTAGCAGAGGGTCCGGAAAATTTTTGTTTTTCAATACTTAAAAGCTAATAATTACATAATTTATCATGTAAAAAAATCAATTAAACTAGACTAACCTGTGTTAACTTCACAGAGAGTTGAACTACTTTCCTATGAGCTGATATAGTATTTATTTAACCATTATAAAATAAATTCAACCAATTATTATAAAATTGAAGGGGTCCCCCTGAAACGTTCTAAACGACAAAAACCTAGTTTCAAGTAGGTAATCAAGCGTTGAAAGTTGAATTCTAAAATTTGTGTTTTTTTTCAAAGTTAGAACTTATGATCATGTATAATTTTTAAGACCAAATTCATAACATCATAATATAGCCTTATATTGCATTTTTACTCGAAATTAAGCATTTTACATCATTTTACGTGAGTTTTTGGGGGTTATAACGTTTTAAATGACTGGCGTTTGAAACGTTCTCTGACGGACTGCTCTCCTGCTTTAAAAAAGAAACATCAGAGAGTGTAGTAATACCAACATAAATAAAAATAAAACTAAATTTGATAAAAAATAAACTATTTTATTGATATAAATGTACAAAAATGTAATTTTGTTACATAACATGATACGTCATTTCGCAAAAAAGTTATCCAAAGGTGGTGCTTAAAACGTTATTCTACTACTTCTTTTGGGGGCAATTTCCAGGATTTGCCTTCTTAGTTTTTGAAATATAGGGCAATCCAACTTTTCTATATTCCTTTCTGGAATTACTTTTCCACTTTCCAATATTTTCTTCAGGTGTTTTATTTTTATTTACGTGATTTTGGTCGCGGGGCGACAACGCGCCGCCCGGCGGGGAGTCCATCTTTCAGCGAATAGAACGTTATTCCCCAAAATGTCTGTGCAGTCCCGCAAAGTACGCCAACTTTGACAGACGAAATCAGGGCTACCAACTCAATTTTGTTCAAAACAAAATATACCACAGTGTAGTTCGTGTCTTAGAGACCTTTTTCACTGATTATCTCCGATTTTGAAATTTTGTCGCTTAGAATGTTTTACGGGGGACCCCTTCAATTGATGAAAATAAATAAAAAAGTTTATAAACACACATTTACACTAGTTTAAGTTGCCAATTAAAAGAAATCAACTTCTACGGAGGATAAAAGATAATTTAATCTTAAAAAATATTACCTAAATGGGCAGGATTTGAACACGTACCTCCAACATGGTAATCTCATGTCGTACTACTTTAATGATCAGCTGTGGATAGAGGTGCAGAAGTACATCTCTAACGTCTTTTCTATATAAGCAGTCATTTTGAAACAAGTTTATAACTTGGGTTTGCAAATAGGCCTACCAGGTGTTTCTTTCACATTCCAAATTATTACGATTGTCGACTGCCATGATCTGACAATGACAAGGATGGTTTGTTCCAAGATAACTTTTTTTATATAACATGCATTGTTGTCATGGCTCTCAGGACTCCGGCACATTAATGTGGATAATCCATAGTGTGCCGTTTACAATTATGGCTTGTTTACGTCACCTAAATAATATTTCCCTACTTTTTTGCAGAAATCTGTTTCAAGAGGTTCAAGGATGGGGAGGAAAGCAAACTCTGCGAAGGAATCAGTGATTGGCTGATGCAGGCCAAATTTAGGAAGTTGAGAAGGTTAGCACAGATTTTAAAAATTATTGCATTTTTGCTTTAAATTGTAAAACATAATCTAATGTTGAACATACGATGTTGAAATACTTTTTAATTCAAGTGGGACAATTGTACACAGTGCCGGATTTATATTTGCAATAATTCACACTTCAAGTCAAACTACCCGTGTAGCCCCACATTTTGTGTTTGGAAAAATTCTGTAATTATAGAATTATTTGATTATCGATAAAATTTAAAATATTGGATTGAAAATGGTGATTTCAATTTATCTTTAAAATGTACAAAAAACAACTTGTAATACTTTTTGTGGCCCTCTCTCAGCCCGAAGCCCTACCTAGCCCAGCCAGTTAAAATTTCATAAAATATAATCGGTCCTTACTCTCTCCTTGTTAATTTTATTCATTCATATACTGCTTGTATTAAAAGTTTGCTAATCAAAAAATTTTACCTTTATTAAAAAAATCAATATATTTTCCATTCTGAAATGAACGCAATCTTACTAATTCTTAGCAAAGTAAATCTTTTAGAGAAAGTTTTTATAGTGCATTGGGAATCAAAAGTAACTATAACTTCTCATTACTACATTTGCAATGTTTTTTTTCTTCAAAGAATGTATGCTGCTTTTTGTTTCAACTTATAAAGTCACAGACATCTTGTCGCTAAAAAAATTGGTTTTCTGTTTATTGTAGTCATTATTTTTAATGCAGATTTTCGGTCACTTTCCTAAGTTATGCCGAGTGCAGGTAAACCTTTAGAAACCAAATACACTGTTATGCTCAAAGTAACAACTGTAATCATAGTAACCTTGCATCAAACAAACTATTTATCTATACCATACAGATACAGGGTGTCTACTGGTACTTGAAATATAGGAATTATACTGAAATTTTATTTTAATACTGGAAATACTGGAATTATGCTGGAATTTCATATTGGGTACTGGAACTTTGTTGAAAACAAGTGATAAAATCCATTTAAAATAATTTGGTCCAATACATTTAGATATAAAAATTTCGACATCTGTTTTTTAGCTATGTGTTTTTGCAAACTTAAATTAAACCACTTGTAATTCAGTTCAATTACTAAACATCCTTATTCAGATTTAAAATTGTATATGTTGTCATATTTTTAAGATTGAGGATGTTCTCAACATTTCGTACATTCATATATTTACCGGTACATTTTTATATTATTTTTCTTAAAACATGTAATGTGTGGTATAAAACGTGACATAAGATGTGATACAAAAGTGAGAGACCGTGTCGAAAGACACTCATAGTAAATTAGAACTTTTGTTTCCTAAATTTAGTAAAGGCTACTTTATTTTAGTAATAAATTATATATTGGTTTTAAATTCTACTTCTTCTATTATGTAAGTCAGGAGAAGAAGTAAAGCTGAGTGTGTTTGAAAATTATCAGTTTTAGCAAATTTCCCCTATAGAGAAGAAACTGTTACCTTAGGTCTCATGGTAAGACTTAAGCCTGAGATCATCATAACTTTTTGTTTTGAGGTCCCCAGATGCAAAAACACCATTCGTTCATTTTCTTTAATATATAAACACACACCGGGTGCCCCATAATAGTCCTCCCCCTACCTTTTTCCTCTATTTTTTTTCGAATATCGATCCCACACCACCCCGGAACATTGTTGGGTAGTTAATACTTCATTTTGAGTGGATACCCAATTTTGGCCGTCATCTTGGATCCGCCATATTGGATCCAAAATATTTAAGTGGTGTTGTGACCCATCATTTCAAGCTAGATTTTTTCACTGGTTAGGTAAATAGTGAGCGATACTGGAATTTTGGAAAAAGTTGTACTGGAAATACTGGAATTTTAAAATCAGATGTCATTACACACCCTGAGATAGAAGAACATTAAAAACTCATAAATAGGCCAAGTTATACAGTTGAAATGATCGGATTTAAGAGTGCATTATTTAGAATTAATTAATCTATTTGAAATATCAAGCTGTATTTTTTAAAGAATTAACAAATTTTTTAATCTTTGGGAATTACAATCAGTACACACAGTTGTGAGGGAGCATATTTTTAGTTTAAAGGGTATTTTAGTTTGAAACCCAAAATTTTGGGCAGTATCCAAAAATGGAGATTGTGGGGATGCTCCAGTTCATTCCCTAGACAGTTGTATCAATCATATTATAGATAATAATAGCTCTGCCATGTACTGAAAGGAAATTTGATGATTGCTGCGGCTGACCAAGTGCAAAATGACCTCAAGACAATGTACTGCGTTTATTAAAATCACATTTTCATTGATAAATCCTTTATATGTTGTCCTAGAAACTAACAGAGGGCTTAAAATATTTATATATTTTTTAAAATCATTTAATAGCATTAGGACTAACATGACAAATTTTGGGCCTTAAAAACACCACTATTCAATAAGAAATTTGCTAACGGCAACCTCCATTCTTTGTATTAATTTTTAAATTAATTTTTGCTATGTGATTAAATGTTTATTTTACAGGAAGAAGAAAGAGGAGAAGAGAACATTGGAGTTGGATGGAAACGATAACGTTTAAAACAATTGAAGAACCCTACACATAAAAAACGGCATTGTATCGATAGTTAGAATAAAATTTGGATTTGTGAAAATATGTTATTTGTATTTTTTATCCTGAATTTTTTCCGAAGTAAGGATACACTTTTTCCAGTAGTAAGGAATAAAATAGTGAAATTCCATAGATTTGACTAAGTTTTCTATTTTGTTAAGAGTGATCTATTTATAAAAAATCTAAATTTAGGCCCAAAATTCCAATCAAATTTATGCTTTTATAGTGTAATTTTTTTTTTTTAATCTGAAACGGTACAGAAGTGTGAATTGTTATAACTGACATTATCGGTTATGTTTCACATTTTTAGATTTCCTTTGCAAATAAACTAATTAAACACACTTATTTATTATTATTATTATTTACTATAAATTTCTTATTCATGCCAAAATGGCAACCCATTAGACACATGTTAATTTTATTATTTAAATATTGATGATTTTTGTAATCATGAACAGATAAAAGGGTAAGTAGCGCATTTTTGTATCATGCAGTATTTAGTTTTGTTGTATTATGTATTTTTTGTGATGTATTTATAAAACTTCAAGCAAACTTCAAACTACTAAGTTTAACGAAGCTTAGCACAATGCTTAGCGTAATCTCAACTCAATGCTTAGCATAATCTTTGCACAATACTTAGCATAATCTTTGCACAATGCTTAGCATAATCTTTGCACAATGCTGAGCATAATCTTAGCACAATGCTTAGCATAATCTTAGCACAATGCTTAGCATAATCTTTGCACAATGCTTAGCATAATCTTTGCACAATGCTTATCATAATCTTAGCACAATGCTTAGCATAATCTTAGCACAATGCTTAGCATATGCTAAGCTTAGCAATGCAAAACCTATGTTAAAGCTTTGTATTAAGCTTCATTTTCCCTTTGCCTGTAAGCTTAAAAAATGGTTTGCATGCGTAAACTCGTAAGCTTACCAATAGGTTATATTAGTCTTAGTTTAACCTTTTACCTTTGCCATTTCAAGCCTAATTAAAAGCTTAGAGCTTTGCATGGGCAAGCTTTAGGCTAAGGAAAATCAAAGCTTAATGTGCTATCTGGGATTAGTTTACAACCATTGCATATTGAATGTACATAAATTTGCTTTTATTATTCATTTAGATATTTTGCCGTTGATTTAGGCAATGATAGAATTTAATAATTTAGATAGTATCTCAGAATATATGTGCACACGGCCAATTGACTTTGAGCATATTTTGTGGCCCCTTACACCTGCTAACCACGGTGGAGTACCCCAACTTAGAGTGGACCGATTCCTTGTTACGATCCATTGAGCGGACATCCGAAACAAGGTGGCGCCCTGAATAAATTTGAAAATTTGGACAGCGTTGGACTTGTACTTCACCCTTGCTGGAACCTCAACTTACCCACCCCGCCCACTGAGCTAGAGCAAAAGTAACAAAATAAAATAAAATTGTTACAGTGCGAAGAAAGTGTCTGTTTGATTTTTTAGGTTGCTGTATACGCAATCAAAGCTGATCATCTACTGCCTTACCTACCTAATTTAGGTTGTGTCATAAGGAAAAAAATTACAGGGCATTAGGCAAGTTAAGGAAAGTTAAAGAAGCCATCAAGATAAATGATACAATGCCAAATGCTCTCTCTCCTAGTCTACTTGGTTGAAGAGGATGAGTAAGTAACAAGGAGGCAGAGACCAAATATGACTATTTAAATTATACCATCGATTGTCTCAGCTACTACTTCTTCTTCTTTCTTATCTTCTTCAAGTTCTTCTTCCTTCAGATCTTCATCGAGCTTTTCTTCCGTCATCTAAAAACAACAACTTTTAAAATTTTATTTTCATGTATAAACTTAACTGTAGCTATAGTATTACTTAACCTAAAACAGCTCTCTTGACCAACATAACATAAATAATAAACAAGAATAAACAGTACAGAAAATAAACATTATCAGAAATCTGACACATACTTTCTCCCTTCATTCATGATTAAATTTTATAATTTTATTACTTATAATTTTGAACTTTAATTTTTACAATCATGTAGGTTACATGAGTGTCATGTAACAAGGATTCCAGGGGTTTTAAAATTACCAAACTTGGAACTAAATCTTAAAAACAATTATCAAGAATTTTTCAGTTCAAGGGCTAAACGTCAAAATGATGAAACAGACCGGATAGCCATAAAACCATGATATCAGATCCTGTAACCCGATCCGACCCAAAACAGAAACAACTTTTTGGATATCTGAATCATTTTGATACTAAGGATAGTTAAAGTGACGTTATTGGACTGCTCACAATAAAAATTCTGTCCATATTAATGGACCTTAGTTTAGAGTAATTTTCTTACAAATTACCTTCAAGTATAATATATTAGGTTACTTGGCCAGAAAGTACAGTTTTGCCGGACGAGTGTAATAGTTTTTATGCGAGTACAGTAAAACTACATTTGCTACTGCTGCCAGTGCTGCCACTACATTCTTCCAAAAAGTAACCAATGAAAACGCATTAAACATTGGTTTGCTGCAAATGAGCTGATTGTTTACTTCCGTTTCTTGTAATCTTAGTCCGCAGTGGTACGGCAATGGGTAACTTTCGAGCCTACAAAAAGGAACAGAAAACAGATGTTTCTGTGTCAGTATGATGAAAAATAATTGATGAAATGATCATGATTGATGATTGATTGATTGAATGATCTATTATTGTTTAAAATCTGTATTTTACCATTGCAGCAGGTGTTTTGTCCGGTTTGACAACTTTGTAGTTTGGCAAGTAATCTTTGAGGTTGGGAAACTCTGTGTAGAAGCGCTGTGTCTCTTCATCTTCCCAAAGACAAACATTGCACCAAGGATCATCAGAATCAGCCACACCTCCCATGCTGAACATTTCTGCTTCTCCCTTGCTCAGCTCTGAAAACACATATTCAACCCTTTTACATCAACACTCCTTTAACGGGGTGTCCACCAATCTCCAGTGGTGCATTTTCTTTGGAGTGTTTTAAGACCACGACGAGTACAGGAACGTATTTAGAACTTGAGAAAGGAATCTTTAAGTTAAAATAAATTTTGAGAAAATACATTTTCTGTTGGTTGCGGCTTTACAACTCATTTCTGACTGGTCATATTTAAATGATCAATAGTTCAAATTAAAGTCATTAAATCACTGAATCTTTTAAGACCAAAGCCGACTTCATACTGCCATTAGAACCGGAGATATCAGAAAAACAAACAAAAAATAGTTTAATTAGGAAACGCCCCTAAGTATCTTGAGAACAAAACAATATTTTCAAAAACTGATTGCAGCATTGTAATCAGCGTGACAATCTGGTCTATAGTACAGTACACCTCGGATTATCTGGATCAATGTGGCGGAACACCGATCCGGATAGCAAAAAATCCGGATAATCCGAGGTGATTGCAATATCGCCTAAATAGCGATCTCGTACCTTAGCCCCTGTTAAATTGATGCTGCAAATGGCGTATCAAGACTGTACAACATGTTAGTCTTCAAATAAGAAACTCAGTATCAGTTCATACAAAGAGTTTACAGCTATAAACACATCAAATGAGCAATGAACTAATTCGCAAAATTGATGTAGTCTACGCCTTTGTTGATTACTGCTAACGCCCCAATTAGGAAACCAGAAAACTACTTTCATGAAAATGCTGCAATGTACTTTTTAAGTAATGTGACTCATTCAATTATTGTTATTCCAAATGCGTGCAGCAATGTATTGCATTTGCATTTTACGTTTAGAATGCGCATTTCACTCGTCAACTCGCCAAAATCACGTTTTTGCCGTGATTTTAACTTTTGATTTTCTCGGATGGACCGGTCCGGATAATCCGGGATCCGGTTAATGTGGGTTCCGGATAATCCGAGGTGTACTGTAATGTGTCACAACACTACATCTATATTTTTAAAAATATATCTTACATCCAATTTGGCGGATCCAAGATGGCGGCTGAAAATTAATACCAGATGAGAATGAAGTATTTACCACTCAGCAACTATCGGCGGTGGTTTCAAATCAATATCTAGGGAAATATTTGTATGAATACTGAATACCATAAATACAATTTTTTTCAATCTCTGTTTCTCGATTTTCGGCCCTGTGAACTTTGACGTTCGATATTGAAAGTTGCCCAAGGATGCCACTCGGCATCTGCCATATTCTTTTTCAGTTCATCAAATAGTACTAGAATCAATCATACAATTTGAGTCAGACCTTTATTCAAGGTTCATGCCTAATTTCTCATTTGGCGACTGGGCTATACTAAGAAATAACACTTATTCCTGAGGTTGTAATGTAATTGAAAAGACCTAATAACTCCTCTATAGCAGTGGTTCCCAACCTTTATGTGCTTGTGTACCACCTGCTACATTTTCAATATTTTGGCGTTCCATTGTAAGGAACCCGCCTCCCCCCAACCACTGAGGAATTTCCTCAAATAATGCTCGTAGTTACCCTTTGGCAGATTTGCTATTGCCAACTAAATGTATTTTATTTTACTTATTGGATGTAAATAAAAAACGTCTTACAACACTAAAAAATATATTTACACTTATACTGTATTTACCATCTTGTATGAAAATACAGTATAAGTGTAAATATATTTTTAAGTGTTGTAAGACGTTTTTTATTTCCATCCAGTGAATACAACAACACGAATCATGCTGATCAAGAAGTTATTCATTTTACTTATGAATATAAATTTTTAGATCGTATTTTGATTATGAGACATTTGACATGTCATAGTTTACCTCAGCACTGCTCAATAATTTTAGTCAATGTGACGAATAAAACTATTTGAATTTTAATCTGAATTTTGCTATTGTAAAATAATTTCTAGGTACTTAAGGAACAAATAAATAATTTTTGTCTGTTTTTTGCAATCGTAAATAAAGCTCATATTTCATAATAAAAAATTTGCATAAATAAATAAGTCAGTCATTCAAATTATACTGCATTTTCACTGATAAACTTATATTTAGGCCAATAACAAAAAATATATGCAACAGATAGAATTATGTTATACCACCAAATTAATACAGTAAAACTGGTACTATTTTTTTATAAAAAAGTTTTTAATGCCAAAATGTTAGCTAAAAAAAGAAATACTCTTAAAATAAAGAGTGACAATATTAGGCCTAATTGAATGTGACAACTAAACAACATATATGCCACACAAAAACTGCATGAAATGACAATAAACAAGTACATCCAAAGAAAAACAAATTAAATATAGTTTAGAATTACTATAATCAACATATTGAGCAGAGTGAGTTTGCAACTGAAATGTATTTAATTTTCCATGGAAAGTGCCAAATAAATATTCCTACATTTCCCACTATTACACAATCGTTGTGGGCTACTCATTGCCCGTGACATAAGTCTTGTTACTTCTGCTACATGTATCTTGTGTTTATTGTCAGAATCAAATTCAAACAAGTAGTGCAATGGAGAATCATTAAATCTGATATACTGCTAAGAAAACGGATAAAATGAATAATTTTGTCCTAAAAGATGGTACGAATTTGGCCTATTATGGCCAAACAGATACTGAAAAAGTTAACAACCTATTAACATGAAGTGTGACTTCACCGTTCATTCGGAAACCTAATATTTTATTTTTTTCGACTTCTTCAAAAAACCACCTGAAACCTGAAAGGCCTTCGCGTACCACCAGTGGTACGTGTACCACAAGTTGAGAAACACTGCTCTATAGTATTGTGAATTTGGAGTGTTAATCATCACTTAAGTATAAAAATAAGAAAATATGAAAATAATTTGAACTAAAACAATAACTGTCTACATACCGAAATAAGTGGAAGAATTCTGGTAAATTGCCCTTTTAAATGTTTTGACTTTGAAATTAATTTTGTTACACAATTTAATTTTGACTGGCCAAGTTACCAATACACTTGAGCCAAAAATAGGTTATTTCCAGCATTTGGAGCATATCCTTGGAGTCATTTTTGAGATAATTATGCAATCAATGAATTACGCAAGCATACAATAAAAAACATTTCTCGATCGAGGGTATAGGACAGGAGATTAAATTTGGAACTGATTCATTCCAGGCTTGGAATTTTTTTTTTATCCACGCTGGAAGGGAGGTTAAAAATAGCCCTTACCCGCACCGAAATGCGGGCCCTCTACGCCGCTCGCCCAAGAGAGCAAAGCGACGAGCAGGGGTCTCCAACCTCTGACAGACAGCATCAGTGTCAGAGGCCCCGCCTCGAGGCTCGAGGCGGCTAGGAGTGTACAGTTGTCTGTACGTCTCCTTGGGCATACCTGCTATAAAAACCCCCTCGCGTGCTGTCACCACATCATTGCGATCGACCCGAGCGTCTGCTCATTGCGACATCGCAATGTGTGGCCTCTGGTCCCTTTCAGGACTCCGCGCTGCTGTCCCTTTCGGGACTCTTCAGTTGGTGTTCAACCGATCTTCTGCTGTCCTCGGTTCTGGGGTCACTCGAGACACCCGTCTGTCCTCTTCTGGCGCAGGACGGACATGACAAAGTCAGCCACTGCATTCCAGCTGACACTGCCCTGCAGCATCTTCCCCATGATGTTGTCCGGGGTCAGATGACCGCCGACCGAGTCGGCGAGGGCAGTCCGTTCTTCGTCAAAGCGACGGCACACGAAGAAAGTGTGATGCTCGTCGTCTCTGTCGTGTCCACAGTACTTGCACCTGGGCATGTCGACCTTGCCCATTCGGTGGAGGTACAGACGGAAGTAGCCATGACCTGTCAGGAACTGGGTGAGGTAAAAGTTGACCCCCCCGTGGTCGCGGCAAACCCACGGCTCCAGGTTCCTGATGAGTCGCCATGTCCACCTTCCGGTCGTGTCTTCGTCCCATCGACGCTGCCAGGCGGCCATTGTTTGGCCACGGGCCAGCTCGGCAGCCTCTTCCCGATCGATCCATCTCGGGAGCATGCCCCCAGATGATCTTCTTCTCTTGCGCCAGCAGGTCGATTGGGATGACTCCCGCAATGACCAGCACCGCCGCCTGCGAGACCGTGCGATACGAGGACGCGACCCTGAGTGCGCCGCGTCTCTGCACCGCCAGCATGCGAGTCCGGTATTTCTTCACCTTCGTCGCATCTGCCCAGATCTCCGCTCCGTAGAGCATGATGGCCTGTGCTGTCGACAGCAACAGCCTCCGTTTCCCCTGACTCGGTCCTCCGATGTTGGCCATCACTCTTCCGAGGCAGGATGTCACTTCGGCCGCCTTGTCGCACACGCTTCTGATGTGGTCCCAGCAGGTGAGCTTGTTGTCCAGCACCACCCCCAGGTACCTGGCCGTCCTCTGCGTCTCGATCACTTCGGTACCCACCCGCATCGGAATGATCGTGGGTATCCGCCTCCTCGTCAGCATGACTATCTCCGTTTTGGAGAGAGCCAGCTGAAGGCCGTGATCGCGCATCCAGCCTTCCACCAGGCGCATGACCTGATTCAGCCTCAATTGGGCCAACTCCGCGTTTCGTTCGGTGATGACCGCCACCACGTCGTCGGCGTATCCCACGAGGAACGTTCCGTGTGGCATCTCCATGCGGAGCAAGCTGTCATACGAGACATTCCAGAGATCCAGCCCCAGCACCGATCCCTGGGCTGCCCCAGAGGTGACGGCCCTGGTTACGAAACCCCAGTCCGTCTCGTACATCAGCCGCCGGTCCCTTAGGTAATCTCTCACCATGGCGAGGAGGTACCCAGGTAACCTGAATGTTCTTTCCAGTGCGACCAGAATGTCGCACCACCGTGCCAAGTTGAACGCGTTCTTGACATCAAGCGTGACCAGCAGCACGATCGGACGAGCCGCGTGGCACGCCTGATCCGCTCGTGTCACCGAAGCTACGACCTCCGAGATGGCGCTGAGTGTCGAGTGGCCCTCTCTGAACCCGTGTTGTCGGGCCGAGAGGTCCCCTGCCGCTCGCACAGCCTCTCCGATTCTCGGTTTCAACAACCTCTCCATCAGTTTCCCCGCCGTGTCCAACATGCACAGAGGGCGGTACGACAATGGAGCGTCCGGTGGGCCCCGTTTTTTGCTCAGAAGGACGAGCTTGGCCAGTTTCCAGCGGGATGCGAACACTCCCGCTTTCAAGCAGACGTTGTACATGTCCAGCAGGAGCTGAGGGCGGCATTTCGCCACCAGTTTCAGCACCTCTGACGGTACGTTGTCCGGGCCCGGGGCCTTCTTGTTCTTCATGGAGCTGACCGCTCTCTCCAACTCTTGGCGCGTGAACAAAGGGACCTCTTCGGCGATCACCCGCAAAGGGGTGTCGTCTCTGACCCGGTGATCCGGGAACAGTCCGTCCACGATGGTCCGCATCTTCTCAGCCTCCATCGGCACGTACCCGGGTCCCTGCGCGAGTATCCTCATGACCAGCTTGTACCCCTGTCCCCAGGAGTCGCTGTTCACGTCCTCGCGCAATGCGCTCCAGCAGCGCGCCTTGCTTTCTCTGATCGCTTTGACCAGTTCTCTTTTTGCCGCTCTGTACTGGCTCGACCTCTCCGCCGCTTCGGGTCTGTCCCAGGAACGCTGAGCTCGCCGCCTGAGTCTCAGGCAGTTTCGCCGCAGCTCGGCGATGCGGTCGGTCCACCAGTGCACCGGGCGCTTTCCGGTACGTGCCGACTTGCGGGGCATTGACGCGTCGCAAGCGCGATGAATGAGGCGCGATGTGGCTTCCACCACTGCCTCCGCATCCGCCCTGCTTGGCTGGTCGTCCGGAATCTGGGGGATGTCCCCCATGCCGTTCTGCAGAGCCTCCGTCAGCCTCCGTTCATCCAATCTCGCCAGGTTCCAGCCGAGCGGGCGCCAGCTGTTGCTGCGATTTCCTTGTCTTCTTTCGGCCAGCTCGAAGGTGATGTATTCGTGATCACTCCCCGAGTAATCACCCATCACCCTCCAGCCGACGATTCGGGAAGCCAGTCCTTCCGATGCCAGGGTCACGTCGGGGATCGATTCCCCGAATCCCGGCCTCCGGTAGGTTGGCGTGTCCCCCTCGTTCATTGTCAGCAGCCCCAGCCTGGATGCCATCTCCAACAGCAACCTTCCTCGGGTGTCTGTATGTGGCATCCCCCACTCTCTCGCTCTGGCGTTGAAGTCGCTGGCCAGGAGACACGGACCGGCGATCGCTCGGATCGCGTCCTCCATGGCCTCCAACTTCTCCGTGAATCGTGGAATGCTGTCATTCGGGGAAAAATAACAGCTCAAGAACGTGACTCCGTTGCTTGTGATCCAGGTGAAATTTTCGCCGTTCCCACTTCTTTCGATGGGGACCACGCGCAGGTCGGGCACCCACAGCGCAGCCCATCCTGTGCGGTCAGGGAACCATAGTGGACCTTTAGCCCTGTGAGGCTCGCTCACAAAGACGAGTGATGTCCCCGTCTCCCGAACGATTTGGTCCACCAGGGAACTTGCCAGGCTTGGATTAGCTGAACCTAAAGCCTTAAGATTAGCAAACTTCTTGTACTGATCAATAAATGAAGAACTTTAAAGCGGGTAGCAACGATAAATAAAACTTAATAAATAAATAATATAATCAATAATATGTTAAGTCTACTTCAAAGTTTGACCTTTTTTAAGGCCTGTAAGACAGCAAAGCGAAAAAGGAACATTTAGAATACAATAAATCTTTCATCATAAAGTCGCAACTTCAATTCCATTTAAAAAGTAAGAGTAATTCACTTCAGATTGTAATTTCTTTGAAGTTAAACAGCAAAAAGTGTATGTCATCGATAACGATGATCAGTGCAGCGGCTATTCATTACGTATTTCAAACCATTAAACGATGTTAGTGTTCCTGCTCCATAGTTGTACAGTGCTCTCAAAATTCCAGAAAACTAACAAGCAAAATTTTAGTACCTTCAATTCAATTTTGTAATTTCATTTAAAATTGTATTTTGCTCTGCTAGGTACAAAAACTGTAGTAACTAGCTAGATACAAAAAATCCTGAATGTTTAAAATCCAAATGTCAGAAACTGAAAGTAATTTGAAATTTTAACCTCCTCAAACGTGAAAGTTATATATCTTATGGGAAACTGTAGAGCAATGGTAATGGTTGTTACGATCAAAACAAAATTATTGTACACACCACATGTTTATTTGGCAACATAATATTACAGTTCCTTGTCATTCATTAATCCTGGTAAACAAATAAACAGTTGCAAGAATGCTTAACCCTCCACAGGGCGCATACTGCAGGTTGCCTCCATATTTGTAAATTTTTCCTAATAAAATAAGAAAGGGTGCAGTCGACAGTCTTGCGCTTACCGTACCTCACACGCCTCTTTCTAGGAACTGACTCGTACAGTATTTTGGCTATTTGCTCTGTTTGCCTCAGTTTGACAGTGCGTTTTCGACCAGATTGGAGGTATCTTACAGACGCGAAAAACAGTGTTATGATATATTTTTTATAATATATATTTTGAAATCCATATAAACCACTTTTATAATGATGATTAAATTAAGTATTGCTCTTTTTACATTTAATTCATTCAGGGTTCCCACTCACACTGAATTTTAAAATCCATGGCTCTTTCACAGTTTTTAAGGTCCGAAAATCATGAAATTTACGGTCTAAATAAAGGAAAACATTTTGCCGGCCGCACGGTTTAATAGAGAATAATAGGGTGGGGGGGGGGGGGTAACGAGGGAAAACTCGGCAGACGCATAGCGCCGGCGGCGGCGGCGCCAGCACAACGGAGATGTAATTTTGAACTGCACACCAATATAATTAAACTGTGTAATATTTTAGGTAAAACAAACTATGCTTGACGGAAAAATAATTTTAAATACAATGCAATTAAATAAATTACAACTATTTTACAAAATACGATGTGATTTTACCATTACTGATTACTTAAGAAAACATTGTACTGGCGATTGCGGAACACGCACGCAACTTAAGTATTTTTAAATTTTTAACGCCATTCTCTCTTCCTTCCTTCCTTTCTTCCTGTCTTCCTGCTTTCTATCCGCCCACACAATGCGCAGAGTCCAGTGCGCACTTTATATTGCCATGACAACCGTGTGTCGTCATAGCAACAAGCCAATCACGCCAACGCACTGCATTTTAAGGGGAGCGTTTCATTTCTTCCAGATTTCACAACTACCAGGCCGATAAAAAATTATTAAATATTAACAAACTCACAACTTTCAGATATCACTTCTACCAGAGTCTGATATATTAAATATAAAATAAATGTTGTAAATAACTTCCAGTTTTCATAACTTCCAGATTTCACTACTACCAGGTCTTAAAAATGAATTAAATTGAGCGCCTCACTACTACCAGACCTCACAAGTACCAGGAGTACAGTCCGCACCAAAGCTGGTTGTGCTGATTGCCTAGTTGTTATTGCAGGCACTTCGTCAAACGTGTATTTCTGCCGCGCCGCTTTATCTGGCTATCTAAATTAAAAGTAAATAGTTAACACATAAATTAAATAGTTTTATTGGTCACATTTAATAATATTATTCAAATTCTGGGTTTTTATTTCAGTTGGATAACTTTCTGGATAATTGAATGTAAAATGTGGGTAAATGGGAATGCAAATTACTAGTTTTTATTTTCCTCTACACTTCAGTTTTCAATAATTCCTTTATTCTGGCTTTATGACAAAATACGCATCGTAGATAACCATGAATGAGTAGTTTAAATTTGACTTGTAAGAACGGTCATAAAATTAAGGAAGTGCAATATAAAATTGATATTTAATAAAAATCGCAACAACTGCGCAACGGGTTAGCTAGTAATAAATTTTAAAAAAATCTACGGATACTATTTATGTTGTGCTTTATGTTTGCTGAGTGTATTGTGACATAAAGCAAGAAGAAAAGGAGAATAAGAAGAATGAGTTTTATTGTTTTTTTTTATTCAAGAAGTGGATTAAAGAACATGCCGATCTCTCGAAGAGAGAGAATTATAGAAAAATTGGTCGACAAAGCTCGAGAGCTATGTTAATAAATATATATTTTAATACATTATAAATATATTTGAGAGCAATAATAAAACTTGAACCAAATAATTTAAGATACATTTAAACAATTCAAATCCAAAATGAATGTTTTCTCCAGCTATAAGATTATAGGTCATACAGAATTTAGTATCACGAGGGGATCCATACGGAAATCGCGCATTTTAATATTACTTTCATGAGCGTTTCCATTTTTTTTTTACTGTTGCAGACGATCTATTTTTGTTTACGATCTGACTTTAGGAATCTGGCTAGCGGCGCAAAGACCTAAACGAACTATACATTTTAATAACCCCTATGCCATTGTGCTAGATCATAAGTTTTTAAATGACACCACAATCTTAATTAACCCCGTCGCAGCAGACCTGCATACTTAGCGAATTTCCATAGGATTTATTTTATATATGTGAGCAATCATCTTATTTGAAGGAAAGAATTGTTTGAATATGTTTTTTAAATAATAAACTAAAAATGTATATTTTTATCATTCATGAGCTTTCAACTTGAGGAAAATTAACAAGGGGATCACAATGGTTTTCATTAGTACAATGATGTAATACACACTTGTTGTATTTTGTATAATTCTTAGTATTTTAATTTTCTATGAATATAATTTTGTTATACAGGGTGTTGATAAAAAACCCTTCAGGACTTCGGGATATGATTACTTACATCAAAACTAAGAAAAAAGTTTGTAAGTTTAGTCCTAAGAACTAAGTTATAATCAAAGGAGTTATTGCAATTTTTCCAACAGAATACATGCTTGTTTTATGGTAGCTATAGCAAATTTATTTGAATTCTGTTAGCAAAATTGCAATAACTCTGTTAATTGTTGTTCGATCTTAATAATTTTTATATGGTTATGTAGAAAATAAAATTGCGCAACTTTTTTGTCTCTTGTTCAATTTTTGAAAAATTTATGGTTTTTAAGATATTAAGTTTTAAAATATAAAAATGGCTGCCATTTTGAAATGGTACAAAGTAGAAACTTGATACTCCGCACCAAAATAGATCCTAATAGTCAGATTATAAGTACCAAGTTTGAAGTTGATATCTTTTGTAGTTCCAAAGTTAAGCAAAATCATGTTAAAAACACATACAGACCGACAGACGGATAACAGAGCATTTTAGGACCCATCTTTACAGGAGCTCTTTTCTTAGTTTTGATCATTGACTTTAAATCTCTATTGAGAGATTTAAAGTCAATGGTTTTGATGTAAGTAACCATATCCCGAAGTCCTGAAGGTGTTTTTATCAACACCCTGTACACAGTACACCTCGGATTATCTTGGATTAATGTAGCGGAACACTGATCCAGATAACAAAAATACGGATAATCCGAGGTCATTACAATATAGCATGGGCGCCGACTTTTAAAAAATATTGGGGGGCTTAAGATGTTATTGATGGAGGGGGAGGGGGTAAGTGTTTTAATATTTTACCCAGATTAACCTGATTGACCAATTGACTATAAGCTCTCATCTCGTCTGTTTTGCATTCGGCAACCACAAATGTGATAAGAATAGAACACAATCTTACAAAAAATAGCCTATTATCACAAATGAATTTACGGCTGATTGAGCATCACCACATACTGCAAATATACAGCACGACCCAAAATGGCTGTAAAATAATTTAGAAGAAAAACCTAAACACACATTTTAACCTTAAAGTATACTGTAAAATTTAATTACGTTATCTTGACTGAAAGAGCTCACATACTAAGGAAAGAATATTTGGTCTGCAATGTGGCAAATTATCAAATAAGTTTATCAATAATACATGAGTTTTACTTTACACGTAGTTGTGCATGAAATAATAAGCAAAGCAGCAGAAATTGTCATTAAAAATTGAAGCGAAGGACCTAAGTTCGGGGTTTGATAAGCACCATATTTAAAATAAAATTTCAGTTACATGAGCTTCGATGCAACACACGATTTTATAATACTTTCAAAGTTCATAACTCAAAGTTATAACTCCTTAAAGATAAGTTAATTAAATCAGTAATAGCTATTTAAATATAAGTTACATATTTATAAAGGACCGATTTTCCTTAATTAATATATTTTATGTCCGTTTTGCATGAAATGTTTATTAAGATCGTTATTGAAAACATATAGGCTATTATGTATCTGACAATCAATCGAGGCAACGTAATAAAGTAATAAAAGTTATGCTTAGGGCCTACTCCATTTTCAAGTATTTGTTTATTTCAATTGCAATAGGAAATACAATAAAATACACAGACTATAATTTTTAATTCACAAAACAAATAAGACACTCTAAAGTATTTTTAAAAACTCTAATTAATCAAAATACAACATTTCGTGTTGGTGCAATCGTTGTTATCGCTATGGTGACCAAGAGTCGTGTCATACGCGAAGATGAACATTGTTTTTATACAGTTGCGAGGGTTTTATTGAGTGTTTTGATTTTGATATTTGCGGAAATTTCCCATTATTGATTATTATATAAAGCGTTTGTTTATATTCTAAATACTGTATAGTTTGTTTACTTAAGTTCAAATTAACGATAGGATGCGTCCTCGAGCATCGCGAAGGTCGCGGTAGAGCCTAGTAAGCGGGAACACTCCAGGTCTACTATTTTAATAATAATAATACATTTATTTATCCATCTTCACCAAATACAATACAGTGCAGTCTTCATATACATATTCTTACAGTACAAATAGTTAAAAGTACAAAGATAAATTCTTTCTGTATGATAAGTAAATATAGGGGCCTCCTAGGCAATGCCAGTTTTGAGGCTTCCTTCATTTAAAGGAATTTGTATTTCACGTTCCTATTTTGGCCAGCTATATATTGTGTGAGTTCGCAGGTTTAGCTTTCTGAAATGGAGTGATTAAAATATTTGAAATCATTATAAATATGAATGGACTAACCTAGTACTACGACGCATGCACTACTTTCGGCGCTCGCCTGCGTGGGTATAATGAAGTCGTACCTTAATCGGGTGTAGAATGTATACACTTGACATTTAACTGGCTTTAAATCCTCTTTTAAGTAGTTTTTTAAGAAATGTTATTAATTTAATCTTGACTTGAATTATTTATGAAAAAAGTTTGTTTAAGAAATGTTATTAATTTGATCTTGACTTGAATTATTTATGAAAAACAACAAGATTTGCTTTGCTAGTTCCTGAATAGTTTTTCACGATAAGAATCGAACTTTACTCTTGGGAGCCGGACCCTCTTCTTTCAATATTGGGGGGCGGGGCCCCCCTTCCCTTAACATTGGGGGGGCTCGAGCCCCTTGGGCCCCATGGAGTCGGCGCCAGTGCAATATAGCCTAAATAGCGATCACATACCTTAGCCCCTGGTAAATGATGCTGCAAACAGCGTATCAAGACTGTACAATAAAATAATCTTCCAAATTTTACGGGGGTTTAATTTTGAAACAAATTTTAGAATTAAGCCTCATTATTAATTCTGTGAATATAATGTTAGGTTTTAGGTTTTATACTTACGGTCTAGGTTTCGAATAAAACGCCGGATTAAAATATTTAATTTATTGAGATTCGATAATTATTAATCAAAATAACTCAATCTTTAAAAAATCATGACGAAACTTAAAGTGCGGTAACTCAAAACTAATTACTGCAACTCTTCTTAAAGAAGTAACTTAACACATCAAATGACAGCAATAAACAAACTTGCAAATAGCCATTGTTACCATATCGCCGGATTTCCCCTGAGATTACTGGATTTTAAGGGTAAAATTTCAACTCTGGGGAATTTCAATAAAAAATGGGAAATCTTCACTTTTTATGGGCTTTACAGGGACACTCGTTAAAAATATGAAGAATATTAAGTGAAACTCCTATTTCAGAACAGATAAATATTTACATCCTTAAGTTTACTGCTAAATAAAAACACTGTCTTTTGTCTTTTAAAATTCTAAACATATTTTATTGATGGAATATTTCGTTTTTCGACTGTCCAGTACTCCCTGATATAAAGCGCTTACAACGCTAAGATCTCCGAACTATTAGAGTTTAAGACGGCATACAGAGTGGTTGATTTAGATTCGTGGGAATTGTGTTTTAGATTCCTACCTCCTATCATTAAGTCACTGAGACTTAATGATTTTTTAAATTGTATGTTTAAGTGAAGTCAGATTTTGTTCATGTATTAATTTTTTGTTTTCAATATTTTAAAAGTAAACTTACTTAGTTTTATACATAGTAATAAAATGAATATATGATTAAAAATAATTTATATTTTTTCTCCTTTGTTTGAAAAATGTGCAAATTAGTCATAAACAGGACTATTTTATTACAGATTTCTTATCAATTGGATGCAAAAAACAAGTTTTTAATGCCTATTTCCATCAAAGTTACGTGGGGGAAGCGTTGGGGTAGCGTCCTAAAATCTTCTCTATTTCCCATATTACCATATGGGAACCCTAAATAGCCGTAGTCTACGCCTTTGTTGATTACTGCTGGCGCCCCAAGTAGCAACCTAGAAAATTAAGTTACCCAAAATGCTGTAATTTACCGTTCAGGCAATACGTACTTTCAATTATTCTGATTCTAAATGCGTACAGTAATGTACTGCACTTGTATTTTACTTTTAAAAGGCGCATTTAACCCGTAAACTTGCTAAATTAACATTTTTGCCATGAATTTCATTGTTCATTTCTCGGATGGACCGGTCCGGATATCCGGGATCCGGATAATGTGGGGTCCGGATAATCCGAGATGTACTGTACTCAATTCCACGTTCACCTTTCAGTACAGGCCTAGCTATACTATGGAAGATAGATATTCTATTATCTTTGCTTGTAATTACCTTAATAACCTTAATTGAAAATAAAATTAATAAATTAATAAATTTTGGTTTACTTAAAAATAAAACTGTCTGAAGATTACATTAAATTAAAGGGGTTAAATTGTTATAAATGTAAGGTTGCGAAGGTGGTAAACACAAAAAATATAACTACTTAGAAAACCTTCGGTTGATAAATTTATCAGTATAATACAGAACTTAATTTTAACAATTAAGTTAAAAAAGGGCCTGGTGTCTGCCAGGTTCACAGACGCCTTATCAGCTGCCCAATAAGGCACCTGCGAGCAGGGCAGCAAAGGGGCAACCTTATGCCCGTATTGAAGATTTCCCCGTCGTCATCAGTAGCGTGGTAAAAGACGCTCTGCGCCGCGAACTGCGCCGCAAATTCCGGGCAAAAGGAGGGGTGTCCGCAGGGGCTTGAGATCCTGGTTGCTAATATTTCATCTCTGAATATTAGCAAACCCATAGCGTGTGACCGGAAGGCGAGTTTTACGGATCAAGTCTAGTTCTAAGAAACGTCCCTAACAGTACTGTCACAAAAAGGTTTCAATCAATAAGACTGACAGTCCCTTTGTTAAAACAAATAAGGTGTAATAATTATTGCTCTTAACTTTTTTCAACTTGAATAACCTTTGGATCGGATGTAAAGATTAACAGCAAAAAGGTGTTATTGTAATTAATTAGCAACAAGTGATCCTTTTTAGCGAATTTCCCCTATAGGGAAGAAGCTATTATCGTAGGTCTCATGGTAAGACCTAAGCCCAAGACCCATGATAAATTTTCGTTTTTGGGCCCCCATAAGCAAAAAACACTATTCGTTAAAATTTTTAGATATGTATCTATATATATATATAGATACTTGTATGAGACCTTTCAAGTGCTTAGCGCTCTGGTAAACGACATTTCGAGGGCCTAGAGTGCCTGAAACCAGGCTGTCAAAAGGTCTATTTTCATACACGAAAACGACATTTTGAGCCCTCTGTATAACGCGAAATCGTCGTCGAACCTTTTGGAGGCCTAGAGTGCCTGGAGCCAAATGTATGAAAAGCGATATTTTGAGGGCTTATACGGTCAGTTACAAATGACACTTGTTGAAGGCTTCAACCAATCCTATAAAAATACGACCTTTCGAGGGACTGGGGTGTTTGACAGTATATGTGACAAAGGCATGTTGGCTTATACGATCGGCTTATAATCATGAATGATTGTCCACATAATGTGTTCTTTACTTATTTAAATACAATACAGAGACAATGAAACCCGTTCCTATAACGATAGATTTTTAGCCGTTTGTACAAAAAGAGCAAAAAATCTTCATGGTTCTTTAAAACATACTGTCTGAAATTTCCATGTTTTAATTTGGAACATTTAATGTTTCTCCATTATTGATGCTCCGATCATTATAATCGTAATATCACCGTTAGTTAGATTAAATTTTGCATTTTTTTGTTATTTGTTTAATTTTTCAAAAAATTACAGTTTTTAAAATTACAGTTTTTAAGGTACTTAGCTTTGAAAACAAAAAACAGTCGCCATTGCGAAATGGTACAAAGTAGAAATTTGATACTTCTTACAAAAATAGTCCTTAGAAGTGGTCATCCATATACCAAGTTTAAAGTTTATACGTTAAGAGATTCGTTAGATGTTATTAAATATGTAAAAATCACAAACAGACACAGACGGAAAACAAAGCACTTTAGGACCTATGTTTACATAAACTTTTATTTTTCTTTTTACCTCTACGGTTATATACTAAAATATTTTACCATAATTCTCGGAGACCCTTGTATTTGTTGGTATAACAATAATTGATATTCTTATAGCCGCTATTTTTATTGTTGATACTGTAGATCTAAAGGCTCTTTATCCTACTAAAAAAATGTCTGAGTAATTCCATTGGCCGAACTTTTTTTTAAGATATTTTTATTCCCTTTAGTTGGGGAAAGATTTTAAAAAGATAGCCCCCTTATAAAATCTTATTAGGTACTGTCTACAAACATATTTTTTCCACGTTTATTTTCTTTGTCTTCCTTCTATATTAAGGTATCAAAAAAAGAAAAAGTAACTATAGTTTTTTTTTGTTTCAAACATGAAAAAGGTATTGTTTTACTATCACTGTAAATTAAACGCACATCTCGGTTGAATTTCTTTACTCTGATAGTAGTTTATACCTGAGTTTATGCAGCGATTGTATCAGGAACGCCTAAGGGCTCTTTCACACGAGGCCACTAGTGGCCGCCACCGGTTACCACCCCAGGTAACAGCAGTTGGCGGTACAAGCAACTCCATCAATAGCCACCTCCGATTTAGTCGAGAAAATGCTGATGAGTAATAAACAACTCATTCTTCTCGCATCATCAATCAGGAAAAGAAGGCGGAGATGCAGGTGTATATGTTCCATGTTCATCCAATACTAACGAATATGAAAAACAATGGCCTTTATTACACGTTGTTTGATGAACTATGTGCCGACTAAAAAAGTTTTTTTAACTATTTCCGAATGTTCCTCTTCCTTTTTTCCACGTTTACTTTCTCCCCCCTATACATAGTATCTGGAGAAATTATTGTTTTCGCCAAAATTTTCGAATTTGAGTTGTTAGTGGAAATATTTGTTTTAGTGCTCCCTGAATCCAAAACGTGGTTTTTGGAGTGGTGTCTGTCTGTCCATGTGTGTGGATGTGTGGATGTATGTAAACAAAGCTTGAGACCACACCAGTGGCCTGATTTTCATGAAATTTGGCATGTAGGTATAAAGCCATGATATCTCCAGGCGAATTCAAATTTCTCAAAAACGGCTCTAACGATTTTGATAAACAGTTCATGGTTTTTAGAGCTTAAGATGACAAATAAAATGACACCACTCGCATGTATGTAAAAATTCAGGTTTAGAAGATATGGGAGTTTAAGCATAAAACACTATGAAAAAATATGGGAGAAAAATATGAAATTTAAAAAAATTCATATTTTTCAAATTTCACAAAATATGGAACTACTAAAGAAAATATACTTGAAACCATTAGATTTGTCTTAAAAAAGTAAATAATCCAGTATTTTGAATTATTAGTCTATGTCAACTGGTTGCGGGGATAATTGATATTTTTGTTTGACGGTAAACGCAGTACGTTGTCTAATGTATTTGCGGA
This sequence comes from Flexamia atlantica, assembly GCA_035578135.1. Lineage (NCBI taxonomy): Eukaryota > Metazoa > Arthropoda > Insecta > Hemiptera > Cicadellidae > Flexamia > Flexamia atlantica. The sequence continues at coordinate 15,602,576 of JAQJVK010000007.1, forward strand.
GTGATTGTACATTAATTTTATTGAATTGTAGATTTTCTTACTTTAAAGGAGAAAGTATGTGTCAGTTTTCTGTTACCATTTTTTTTCTTCTGTTCACTCATAAAAAAAATCAAATAAACAGTTAAAACTCGTTTAGATAAATCATTTCACAACTGTACCTGCCTCCGCACGTGAACTGCTTGAGTTTACCCAAAAAACAGGTAATGCACGCGCTTGTGTAGTCAGGAGTGGCGGCCACTGGTGGCTACATCTGAAAGCTCCCATTTCATTCAATGCCTCGCGACGAGTTGCCGCCACCGCGGTGGCCGACTCGCAGTTGCGTGAGGAGACACTGCTCGGCCACTGTGTCCCGTCGGGCAACTGCAGTGGCCGTGTCTAAAGGCCTCCATTTATAACAATGTTTAAGCTGTGGCGGGCAACCGGTGGTGGCCACTAGTGGCCTCGTGTGAAAGGGGCCTAAATCCACGTGTGAGTATTTAAAGGGAGAGAGTTGGTGTAAGTTCACTGATAACACTGATAGATTATTATACTTATAGCGTGTTAAGTAATAATGACTGATGTCTGAAAAGAGGTCAATTTACTACCTTTAAATCCTGAATTAACTTGCTCTTGAACTTAAACATTAACATGTTACTTCTATGGGAGATACTACTGTACATCTTATTAAAAAATAAGAAATTTGCAATACTCAACTATCAATCTAGGGTTAACGGAGATTCCAAGAAAAAAATCCTATCTCAAACTATGCTCATATGTTTTACGTAAAACCCAAAACAACTAACAACATTAGTAAATACTGTAAAAAGTGTTAAAAATGATTTTTTTAAATATAAACTACTGGAGTCCAAAGAAATTAAAAAAACTAATGGATGCAAAAAAAATAAGTTAAACATATGTAATGACCACAATATAATTAGTAATGCTAAAAAAATAAGTAAGTATTGTATTAAAAATTCAATTAATCAAAGTTAAAAATATGAACAATTTCTGTCAATGAACAATTAATTGTACCGTGTATCATATACTGTAATGAGCTGCAATTCCAGCAATTCTTAGAAATAGTATTTATTTGTAAATTAAGAAAAATAAAAAACTATTTTGGAACATTTTTTGAAATTTTTAACATAACCGCCGCCGGTTATAAAATTATTGAAATAGTGCTTATAAATGATATCTTGCGTTTTTCTGTCATTTCACGAATATCTAGAAAACTAAGCAAAATCGTAACTTTGGAAATGGTAAAATTGCACTTATCGTGTTCCAAAACATAGGTATAGACTCATAAACTGTAATGATAAGTGACCAAATGGCGATGTTAAAGAAAATAAATGCTATTTTACGGTATACCTTTATGAAACGTCCGAATATGAAATGATACGATTATAGGTGAAAGGAAAAGATTCATTCGGAACATTTTTTGAAAGTTTTTAACGCAACCGCCAGTTAAAAAATTATTAAAATGGCGCTTATAGATTATATTTGGCGTTTGTCCGACATTTCACGAATAACTCGAAAACTAAGCAAAATGGTAAAATTGGACTTATCATGTTCAAAAACATATGTTTAGACACATAAACTGTAATGTTTTGTGAACAAGTGGCGATTGTACAAGGAATAAATGTGATTTTACGGTATACCTTTGTTAAACAAGGTAATATGAAAAAATACGATTGGATGTCGCAGGAAGAGATTTACTTGGAACATTTTTTGAAATTTTTCAACACAACCGCCAGTTACAAAATTATTAAAATAGCGCTTATAAATGATATCTTGCGTTTTTCCGTCATTTCACGACTAACTAGAAAAATAAGCAAAATCGAAACTTTGGAAGTGGTAAAATTGGACTTCTCCTGTTCCAAAACATGGGTTTAGACTCATAAACTGTAATGATAAGTGACCAAATGGCGATGTTACAGAAAATAAATGTTATTTTACGGTATACCTTTATGAAACGACCTAATATGAAAAAATACGATTGTATGTCGTAGGAGGAGATTCAATCGGAACATGTTTTGAAAATTTTTAACGCAACCGCCAGTTGAAAAGTTATTAAAATAGCACTTATAAATTATATCTGGCGTTTTTCCGACATTTCACGAGTAACTTGAAAACTAAGCAAAATCGAAACTTTGGAAATGGTAAAATTGGACTTATTGTTTTCAAAAACATGGTTTTAGACACATAAACTGTAATGTTTTGTGAACAAGTGGCGATTGTACAAGGAATAAATGCGATTTTACGGTATACCTTTGTTAAACAAGCTAATATGGAAAAAACAATTGGATGTCAGAGGAAGAGATTTGCTCGGTACATTTTTAACACCACCATATTTTAAACACCACCACTCAAAATGGCGCTTTTCAATACCTCTTGTAAGTATATGTACGCAACCGCAATGTTATAATCAGTTTCAAAGACTTATAGAGACCTACTCAGTTTTATCATATTTGGATCTATAAACCCTCGTCCCAAACTGTTGATCTTATTTTTCAATTTAGGACAAGCATCACTTAAGATCTACTGGTGCGGTGTCAATTCCAAACAAGCAAATCGTAACCGTTTCAGCACAGTAAATCAAAACTCGGAAAATTGAATCTATGTTGTTAAAAGAATTTCTGGGATTTTGTACAGAGCAAATCGACCCCTAGAAATTAATTTTTCTACACAAATTTGGTATCAAATTAAAGCTATTACTCTCTAGATGTGCCTTTTGTGGGTTTGGAAAATAAGCCTTCACACAGGAGGCTTTTGAAATTCCAGCGAAAGTGCTACTATCTGTGGTAGAACCTATGAACTTTTTCCAATTCACATTTCTTTGTAACAAAACAGATGATCAAGATTTGAAATAGTTTCATAGATATACCAGAGAATGAGGGGCTACCAAAAGCCAGTTAACATTCATCCTCATTATGATTTTGATTTTTAAAATAGTGACGTTTTATAAGACAACAGAATATAAGTAAGAGTATTTGCCCTATTGAAACTAAGGCCAATAGTCTGCAATCATCTTAATAAACTGTATTTATTTTCTTAAAAAGTAAACTTAAAAAGGAACATAAGTAAATCAGGAGGTGCGCTGGAGATGGGATTTTCTAACAAACTATTGACAGTGCACACACATTGATACATGTTTCAACACATGGATGCGTGTATCAACATTTTTATATTTTTAAAATAGCATTTTTTGTTGAATATTGACATAAAAAATTAAGTTTTGAAACACATTACAAATTTAAAACCTGTATTTTGTATTTGGAATGCGAAGGATATTGAAGTGTTAACGGTTAGCCCTTCTATTTTACTCGATTTTGAAATGTAACAATATGTCTATTTAATAGATGCATTTCATAGAAAGTTATGTTATTTGCTTGGGTAAAATTGGCCAAACATGTGTTTACTGTAAGATGCGGAACAAAAAAGCGGGTCAATTTGAAAATTTAATTCCTTGGCCGATATGAGCGTTGAATAATTTGTTTTTACAGCGAATGGCTATTTTATAAATATTATTTAGAGGTTAGTTCGTCAGTAAATCAGTGGTTTGTCCAACTTCTTACCGTTTGTTGTTAAGAACCAACAAAGATGAATGCAAGAAACTGACACATACATGTGTAAAATTAACATTAGGATTCAATACTTTAAAAAGAATTTTCTTAAACAGAGACGTGAAAATCCCATCAAAAAATAAAGATCCAAGTAAACTAACCCTCATTTTATGAATAATGTTGTTGCACTGTCGAAATCGAAAATTCAAAGTGTAGAACATATACATAAAAACACTTTTAAAGCAGATGAAACAAATGAACTTCTCGAATTCTGTGAAGAATTTCTTTCCCATATTGATGTTTCAAGTCTAATGTAATTTTTTTTTTTTAATTAGCCCCGATGAGAGGTTCAATTTCTCAAAATTTTATTCCAGTGCTGTGACACAAAGAATTAGTCTAGAAAATTATAAAATCACAAAATTCACACACTTCCTCATTGAAATGTATTTTACGCTGCAAAACTCCATACATAATCAACATGAAACTAAAGCCTATTTTATCAAGTTGTTTTAAGTCACGAAGCAACGCGGGCTGCTAGTTTATTTTAATAAAACGTTTAATTTTCAAGACAGAGTAACAGTAAAAATGTCAAAGAATAAAAAAATAACACTGAATATTATTGTTCCAATGTCGTTTCATCCTAATTTAACCGTTATACCATGTTTAGCACTTTACGTTGTCAAAGAGGACGCCCCGACCGCGGAGGGCATACATTGGGACCCGCTGGTTCATCTTGAAAAAATCTTGGAAAAACCGAATACCATGCAAAGACAAGTCTACTGTCATATTAGATAGGTCACATTCAATTGTAATTTGTAACAATTTCAATTGTATTATTGTGACAGTTGGTAGTCTGCTAGTGTTATGTACAACATATCTGAGTTGCTGTTCAATTTTATTGCAATGGGCAAAAACTGCCCTTTGATGGGGTTGTTTGGGCCCACGCCCTGACTTACTGAATTTTTGGGTTTGTCCGACTTTCTTTTGATATCGGCTACGCTACAAATATTTTAACATGTTAAACCAAACAAATTCGACTGGAAATAGATGTAAACATATGATTTGACTCATTAATTGTTAACATGCTACTTTGCATTCGCTTAGTACCAAACGCGGTCTAATACCGTTTAACTTACGGACCGCATCCGTAAGTCCGTAGTCCGTAAGTCTGCAGTCCGTAATCATCTTAATTTACTGTATTTCGTTTCTGAAAATTTTAATGAAACTGAAAAAAGAACATAAGTATCTCGGGAGGTGCCTTGGATATTTTCTAACAAACTATTGACAATAAATACACATTTATGCATGTTTCAACGTTTATACGATGGAGTTTTCAAATATCATTATTATGGTTAAATATTAACCTAAAAAATTCAAGTTTTAAAACGCATTATAAATTTTAAAACCTGTATTTGTCGCAATTTCTGAATATGCATATTCAGTGAAGAAAGATACGTTATTTGCTTAGGTAGAAATTTGCCAAACATGTAGTTAAAATGATGCGAAACAAAAAATGGGTCATTTTGAAAATGTAATTCCTTGGCCATTATGACCAATGAATAATTTGTTATTACAACGAGTTGCTAGTTTATAAATGCGGTTTTAAGTAAAACAGTGGCTTGTCCATCCTCCTACCATTTATTGTTAAGAAAATAAAAATGAATGCAAAAAACTGATGCGGAGATGTTGTGTAGAATTAGCACGAAGATTCAATATACTTTTGAAAAGAAAACTCTCAAACAGAGACGCATGAGTACGCGCCAAGCAATGAAGATCCATGTAAACTAACCCCAATTAATGCAAAATAAATGTTGTTGCACTGTCGCAATTTCAAAGAATAGAACGTATACATTGACACTTTTAAAGCAGATGAAATAAATGGACTTCTTGATTTCCGTGAGGAATTTCTTATCCATATTGAGGATTCAAGTCTAATGAGTTATTTTTAAAAGTTCGCCCCGATGAGAAGTTCAATTTATGGCAATTTTATAACAGTGCTATGACACAAAGGATTGGTCTAGAAAATTAAAGAAAATCTCAAAAATTCATACACTCACTCACAATTGACAGTTATTTCACGTCAATACTCCATTCATACTCAACATGAAACTAACGCCTATTTTACCGATTTTTTAAAGTCACGAAGTGACGCGGGCTGCTAGTATATATATTTATAACAAGTACCGTAATTAGCTGCATTTTGAAAACACTAGAAGCAATTTAGTAATTACATAGCTGCATTTTGAAAACACTAGAAGCAATTTAGTAATTACATACTGTACGACGCGATGAAATGCCTGCGATTGGGGGGCGGCTACACTGTACGACGCGGTGAAATGCCTACAATCTGGAGGCGGCTACCTGCTCAACAACTCTTGGCTCGGACTGTACTGGAAGTTGTGATGTCTGGGAGTTGTGACGCTCTCATTATTTTGTAATTTAATACCCCTGGAAGTAATGAAATCTGGGAATTAAAATATCTGGAAGTTATGATGTGATTATTATTTAATTTTAAACTAAAGTCTCCTGGTAGAAGTGATATCTGGAAGTAGTGAGTTTGTTAATATTTCATAATTTTTATCGTCCTGGTAGTTGTGAAATCTGGTAGTTATGAACCCCACCCGTTTTAAGACAACAAACAGCCGTGTAATGAAAGACAATATGATAGTCTGCGCTTGCGTATGTTGCCAACCTTTCGATCGATATTCGATAGTTCATTTATTGCGTCTTGACCGAGTTGAAGTTCGTTGTTATCAACAATCTATGGAAAACTCGAAATATGATCTATATAACACGTATTAAAATAATGTCGTGTTTGTTTCAACATTAATTGCACGTTATTAAGTGCACTTCAGTTAAATCTTTTTTTGTAAAATAGTTTTTTTGCGTAAGTTGAAAGTAAAAACGTGTTTCAAAATAATTCTTGTTGCCAGTTTTGGACACCGGTTAGGCGCGCCGCCTGGTTAATACGCCCCCGGATAATCGGTGTTCTACTGTCCGTAAATGTTAGTTAATGGCACAACGTTTTGGTCGCCTGCAGGCATGTTTTCCAACGGCCGAAGTTAGGGCCTTGTTGTTGTCGTTCAAACAGTGCAATGGTAGTGGTGAGTGATGAGGGATGTAGTGATGGGTGGCGGTCAGGCGAATGACGCACACACACACGAACACACACACACACACACACACACACACACACACACACACACACACACACACACATACGCGCGTTCTTCAACATACGCACGTGGGGAAGGAAGTGTGAAAGGGTGTAGGGGGAGAGGGAGAGGCTGACAAAATATAATAACGTATGACTCAAAATATTTTTGACATCATTATAAAACACAGCTTACTTACAATTACCTTCATATTTCAGTACAGCATCAAGTTAGGTAGATTAAATGTATCAGTCATTTGTATTCCAGGATTGTTTCTATGTTTCGTCAAAGCAAAAGATTCACATATTTCACATAATTCACATATTAATTGCCGCGCAAACGTAAACAAATGAGCGTGCGTTTTCAGCTATTAGTCTTCTCTCTCTTCACCTTCTATCCCTCCATCCCCCCTCCAAGGCAACCGATCGCCTTCCGCCATTACCTCCCCAGTCTCCACCCCTCCTTCTCTAGCCACAGTGGAATCTCAATCTCACTTTAGCAGGCCCTACCGTCTATCCCTGTACATACAATCTATGTCTTAAAGTACACAATTGCTGTCTTCGTCTTGGGACTGTGAATCATTTTAATGTCTCTAATAGATTTATACAAATATTTCTCTATAATTTAATAAAAATATTAGCTATTTTTAAAATGGCTGATTTTAAAGGTCTGATGACGAAATTCACGGCTCTTTCCAGGTTTTTTCATGGTTTGCCAAATTCACAGCTTATTCACGGTTTTTACGGTTTCACGGTTGAGTGGGAACCCTGTTCATTACATTTTTTCATTGGTAAGCCATGTTACTTGTAACCTATTTTCACAAATGTTACTTTTAACCTATTTTCACAACATTTTTTTATCATTCTTACTATAACATTTTATATATAATTATAGTGACATGTTTCATGCATTTTAATACCTAATATACCATTGGGTTTAAGGTTTTGATCAATTTATTACATGTTTTCATTAATAAAATATGTTAAAAGCAAATGTTTCGTGTTATTTCATTATCTGGAGGTAACCTCTAGATGCGCCCGATGGTGTTTCAAAATTGATGCGCCCGACGAAGGGTAAAGCCTTAGAATATTTTTCTCTGGTTTGATAATTAAATTGATTGATGTCAATCTAATTGAAATCCATACCGAAGAGTAAGACTTTACAAAATACACCCAGATGTTTTAAAAATTATACCAATTATTATAATCTGCTCTGACGATAATATTCTAATGAATGGAATGGGACTGCTAAATAAACTATTAACAAACTATGAAACGGTTGAACAAAACAGTTGAAACAGTGAAACACATCAGTGACAGCGCAGTGGTGATGATAATGACGATTGGATTTGTTGCCGATTGAATTAATTTTTGAATATCGTGAACAAAATCTGGAAATATTCCAGGACATCCAAAAAATTAACAGAATTTTTCCTCAGTAAGTGAAATTCGCGTATAATTCCAGGTTTTGCTGTCTGGTGGACACCCTGTTTTGAAAATTGCATAGAGAAAAACAATGATACTGAGGGTATTGTTATTTTATTATTTCAAAATAAAACAAAAGATACTCCAATGAATAACTTAAATAAACTAACTTTTAGATCCTACCAAGAAGAATATTAATATGATTTATGACAGATTAACTTCCTGGCTTTCTCATGAAAAACTAATGTCTTTCAGGTCTGTTTTTAACCATCGAGGCGCTACATAATTTGTACACGCTCAATTATTTCAATGCAATTTCAACTCTCGACAGTTCCAAACTCTGAAGAGGTAGCAACTCTGTTCACATTGCTCTACAGTTAAATCTTAACAACTAATACGCTGTTGTTTTCTTTGTGTGTTCTTATCGGCATTAACTTTACGATTAATGCTGGAAGGTAATTTTGCACCTTTTTTTGGTATTTTTTTTTGGGTAAGGCGATTTTGCACCTTACTTTTTCATCTCTTATTCAATTACTTAAGACCAATCTTCTCTTGCAATCTTAATGTGGCCCAAAATCCTTGCACACATTTCTCCCAGTTATAGAATCAGGCCTAATATCAATTCTTCAACTATAATACTACCCAATATAATACACCTATTCCAAACACATTTTTTCATGAAGGATAATTTTGTGAGTGATAATGTTGCAAAAATCCAATAATCCAATCACGCTGCGTTATTGCAGCCATAAGTGACGATCGCAAAGCATAATGGATGGACTAACTTGATCACAACCCCCAGTGGGATACTAACTGGCTTTTGCTAGTTTAGGTACTAATACTGGGTACAGTAACGGAAGTTGTCACAATTGGAGGCAGTGTTGTAGCTGTCTTTCAGTGAACAACTTCAGTTCCCCACCAGGGGAGGCTGAGCTCAATGACAGGGTGGGCGGGGGTGTACTGGTGACCAAGATGAGGGCCAATATGAGGGCCACCTTATCCCTTGAGGCCCTGTTCCCCGACATCCATTGGACAAAAGGTATACCTTTGCCCACCCAGTCTAAGCTTGGCCGAACCTATTCCATCTACCTATTCCTTTTCCATTTTGCTTCCCTTTTATTAATCTACTAAAGGCTGTGAGCCTAAGGGATAATAGAAGGGAAGTTTCCTTTCCTTTCCAGTAGCTGTACAAAAAGCCAGAATAATGGCTGAAGTACCCTCACAGGATTTTCCTATGGGGTGGGGAAACCCAACTACCAAATCCCCCCTACAAAAAAAACAAAAAAAAAACTTGATCACACAGTGTAAACCCGGCTATAGTGACGAACGTAAAGCACATCGGAAAAAATGACAAGTATCAGACTGCACAATCACAGCCACAAGTGACAATTAGACCAAGAGCTAGGACACATTTTATTTACCTGAGTTTACCATGATCTTTGTTATGTTCTTAAGTAAACCCATAATCTTGAGACTCCAAAAAGGCAATTCTTAAGGTTGGTGAGTGGTGGGTGTCCGAGTAATGACGTCATCAATATGGCTGCCGCGCAAAAGTGTAACACTTTACAAAAACGAACGTAACTTTGCAACAGAGTAACGTAGAGCAATGATCTTTTTTTACATTGTTGGCAATAAAATTGCCTTTATTTTATGTCACATCAATATATATCGTAAGTCTAACGGTTTTCCTGATATTCAACCTAAACTTTACTTTTTGTGAATTTTTAGTATAAAAGTAAATGTTTAAGGCTCAATAACTCCTTAACTGTGAAGAAATAGACAAAGTATATAAGAATAAAAAAGGTAGATAATGTTATAAGGGTTTTGAAAATACCATTTATGTGGGCTTTTGATGGTGGCTTGTACGATAAATGTGTTAATGTTTAACATTCAACAAATTTATTTTGCCCTGCAACTTCTGTATACATTGTGCAGTAAAATTAAGTGATAAAATAGGTGGAGGTAGAAATAATTGAAACAAAAATGATTCTTGTTGTAAATGGTAGGTAATATGCTCCTAATCGGCATACATCCGTAATGTCGCGGGAAACCCCTCAAAATCACGTTTAAAAATGGCGGCTTTTCCCGCCATAAAAAAATCTTGAAAATAGTCTGTCGACTGCATTTTTTGTCATTTTTTTCAAGATATTGACTTTGGACTACCACCAACTATTGTTGGGTGATTGGTTCTTAATTTTGACAGGGTACTCAATTTTGGCCGCCATCTTGGATATAAATTATTTTTTCTCATCTAAAGATGGAGTTGTGACACATCATTATAGACTATATTTTTACCCTGAACTCAATGCTGAAATCCGTTTTAAAAAATCTCGATTCATTCAAAAGGTGTGCTCAAAAAGGGCACATAATATACAACCCAATTAAAAAAAAATAAGCCCTATGAATTTCTTATGGACATTCCGTGCTTTGAATATTATTTTTGATTATTTATCTCATATCTGCAGTTCTAAATAATATATGCTGCATGTATTAGTCTTAAAATACTCAGTGATTTGACGGCTTTCATGTGAGTTATTGATCAATAAAATCGGACAAGTGTTGGACGAGCCATATAAGGCTTAAAAGAACTAGACAATTAATATTTTCAAAATTGGTTTTTTGTTGAAGATTTTTAGTGCAGGTTCTAAATGGGTACAACATTCGATCTGGTCTCAAATTACTCAGTAAATTATAGGCTTTCATATAAGATATCACTCATTAAAATCGGACTTACTTAATTTGAGTTACGAACCTTCATTCCTAATAAAATCTGTTTACTTTCTTAAACTGAAAATAATTAATGACTCATACATAGAAATCTAACAGAGACTCATGAAGGTTTTAGGTTTTAATTAACTGAGTATATTATTGGCTTTCATTTAAGCTTTTATTTATTTAAATCGGTTTAGATTGACGTGAGGTATGGACCTCCAACTAATCTAAAAATTCAATTTTCAAAAATTTCATAATTATTTAAAGATTTATATCCCCAGCCCCAACCATGGACCTGCAGGTCAGAATGGTTTTAAGACAACTGGTGGACTATCAGCTTTCATTTAACCTATAAATAATGAAAATCAGATGAAATTAGGATAAAGTATAAATCTTAAACAAAAAATAAATTAAAAAAAATAATTTTCAAGCTGCTTTTTGCCTTATAGCTCATCCAACATTTGTCCAATTTTAATGATCAGTACTTCACATCAAAGCTGTTAAATCACTGAGTATTTTAAGACCAAAACATGCAGCATATATTATTTAGAACTGCAGATATGAGATAAATAATCAAAAATAATATTCAAAGCACGGAATGTCCATAAAAAATTCATAGGGCTGATTTTTTAAAATAGGGTTGTATATGTGTATTATGTGCCGTTTTTTGAGCACACCTTTTTAACGAATCGAGATTTGTTTAAACAGAATTCAGCATTGAGTTCAGGGTAAAAATATAGTCTATAATGATGTGTCACAACTCCATCTTTAGATGAGAAAAAATAATTTATATCCAAGATGGCGGCCAAAATTGAGTACCCTGTCAAAATTAAGAACCAATCACCCAACAATAGTTGGTGGTAGTCCAAAGTCAACATCTTGAAAAAAATTGACAAAAAATGCAGTCGACAGACTATTTTCAAGATTTTTTTATGGCGGGAAAAGCCGCCATTTTTAAACGTGATTTTGAGGGGTTTCCCGCGACATTACGGATGTATGCCGATTAGGAGCATATTACCTACCATTTACAACAAGAATCATTTTTGTTTCAATTATTTCTACCTCCACCTATTTTATCACTTAATTTTACTGCACAATGTATACAGAAGTTGCAGGGCAAAATAAATTTGTTGAATGTTAAACATTAACACATTTATCGTACAAGCCACCATCAAAAGCCCACATAAATGGTATTTTCAAAACCCTTATAACATTATCTACCTTTTTTATTCTTATATACTTTGTCTATTTCTTCACAGTTAAGGAGTTATTGAGCCTTAAACATTTACTTTTATACTAAAAATTCACAAAAAGTAAAGTTTAGGTTGAATATCAGGAAAACCGTTAGACTTACGATATATATTGATGTGACATAAAATAAAGGCAATTTTATTGCCAACAATGTAAAAAAAGATCATTGCTCTACGTTACTCTGTTGCAAAGTTACGTTCGTTTTTGTAAAGTGTTACACTTTTGCGCGGCAGCCATATTGATGACGTCATTACTCGGACACCCACCACTAACCAACCTTAAGAATTGCAATTCTGAAGACTATATGTTATGACTAACCCTAAATTAACAATAAATTTGATGGTAAATTTGGGGTGAATAAAAGTGGTCTATCTCTTAGTCTACAATCATTATACTTTATTTTGGCCAGAAAAGACAACAGGAATGTTTTCTTTTCTGTCATTGAGACATGTCATTGAGACAACAATGACATTTGGAATAACATTGTATTTTATTACAATCGTACCTTGTAATCTTCTCAAAAATTACAATCATGATGCTTTCTTTAATCCGAAGATCGGCCAGAAATGGCAATCATTATATTTATCTTGGCTTTTTATAACGATCGTACTTTGGTATCCTCAAAATCGATCAATGTGATTCATTTTCCACTTGTTCTGAACTACCAGCTTATCCGAACTTGGTTCGGTCCCAGTTAGTTTGGAATAGCGGGACTCGACCAAAAAACAGAATTGCTCTCTTCCAAATAAACCAAATATTCTCAATTAGAAATTTCAAAAATCTTAACATCTACATATAAATTGTGCCGCTTTTAATTATTGTACACCATCGAAGAAAGAAATCAGACTTAGAAATATATCTTAATATTTTAGTTAACTGATAGTATACAAGTGCTTTAATAGGAGACTAATAAAATGTTCATCACAACTTCATGCTTTGAAATCAGATAGGATGATGCAAAATCAAAGAATATTAACAGAAACAACTAAGGTTTCAACTCTCTGAAAACAAATAAAACACACTAACACAGATATGTTAAATAAAATTATTTTTAACACTACAACAATGACAGTCAGAAACAAAAAAAAAAAACAAATCCAGTAATACAATGGAGCAGTCAAAATCATTTTGAACAAAAGAGGAGCAATGAAAAAATATAAAAAATTAATAAAGCTTAACATTATATAAATTACAAAAATAACAAAAAATGCTTAGTGGCAAAAACTGGGGCAAATTAATAGCAACCACGAAAACTATACCTCTAAAAGTGCCAAAATTTTCTGGATTAGAGTTGGGCCTTGATGCAAGACCTGCAGAGTACAATATATATCTTCATTAAAAAAATATATATGACAAAAAACATAAAATCTCTGTTCACATAAATAATCATAGTAATTCCCATCGTAATCTTCCTTAATGATTGAAATCAGGGAAACTAGCATAACTGCAAAGCAACATTGGGAAATCTCTTCGACAAGAAATTAAATTTTAAAAATCTTTAAGCTGACACAGGGTGTATACTATTTTATGGATTTCCAGAACTTTTCCAGGTTTTCTTGTATACATAATGTTCTTAACAATAACCACTTCCACGCTAGATCGACAGCTAATATCGTATCATTTTTATATTATTCTTAAGTTCAGTGAGCTAATGATTAAGATAACAACGAAAAGGTTAAGTGTAACAACTAAAGTACACATTATTAAAAAAAAAACTTCAAAGCTTAACACTTAATGTAATTTTGTTAACATATATTTATTGGTTTCATATTTCTTGCTAATATTTCTATTATTTCAGCAAAAAACTTCCTCAAATTTGATTCAAAAAGCTATTTTATGGAAAATAAACACATTATAAATCTTCTATGGGTTGCAAATAACTAAGTTTTGTAACGGTATAAAGTTACCTTAATTCCGTCTATGATCCAGTATATTGTAGACTAATCTGTTACCGGTTTCGAGGTGACGTAAACCTCTTCATCAGGCTCCAATGAACATAATTAACTCTCTTGAGATTGTCAAAAGTTTAAAAAACACCTAGTAAATTTATTCACACGTAAAACACAACACTAACCGATGGACAAAAAATTACAAACATTATATTCCTATGAACTACGGACGACCCGGCACGGCTATGCATGTCAGTGACCTTGCTCCCCCCTCTCGTTAAAGGGGGGGAAAAGTACGTTAAACCAATAAAAATTTACCCTTGGCGGTATAAGAATATGGAGTCGTGATTGTGTTATTTGTGAAAATGTAGTCGCGATTGTGTTATTACTTCTAGGTACTCATAACTAATAACGTTGACTGTACGTAATAACTTTACGTAGGATACGTTTTCTGGAAGACATTTTCACCCCAATTCTGCATAGAAATTTGTTGTTCCATTATCTGCCTGCCCCTCCCTCCCTCAACTGTACTACTACAACATCGCTGCTGTCTGCTCCCCTGCAGGTGGACTGGGCAGAGACAAGGTCATTAAACCTATCTTGCCAACCAATAATCTTCACCACTGATTGGTGGCACTAGACACTACCTGCCGTCTAGGTAAATACTTAGGTAAATACTGTTTAAGGTAAATACTTAATTTCATGATGGGTTAGCCTCTGGATCAAGTATTGCAATATATAAAAATGTTTAAAATACCTGTTGCGTCAATTTGATCCTTTGTAGTTTAACACTACAGCTGTTTCGTACTTCAGGAGTACATCATCAGGTGGCGAATGTTGATGTTAAAATTGCATCTCATCGGTGGATGAGCTGGTCAGAAGATAAAAACTTTTCACAAAACACATAGACACGGAACACTTACGAACACACGACATTTAAACGATTAAAAGTCAAAACTTGGCCAAGTAAAATCCCGATACACACGAGATGCGGCGCCGGAGGATGTAGCGTCATGACTGGCCTCATGTGCCGGAAGTGACCCCCTACCCCTCTCTTCCTTTATCAGGTCCTTTCTTTGTTTTGTTTTGGTCGAGTATGTGGATGGCGGCGTTGTAAATAATATTAGATTTAAACGAAAGCTGCTCATTTAATATATGGTCAGGGTGTTCTTTTGATGCTCTGTAAATCTCAAATTCTTCAATTGTGTCCATTTGCCTGCCTTTATTACATAAATGCAATATATCTAAATTACTATGAATGTCTGTATAACTGTGGTTTGAATTAATGACATGGTTGGCGAACGCTGATTTGGAGTTTTTCTTGGGCAGATGTTCTTTAAACCTAATGGCAAAAGATCGGGCAGTCTGTCCTATATAAAAACTAGGACAGTCGTTGCATTTAATTTTGTAAACGCCTGTGATATTTACTTTATCAGATGACGCTTTTTGTCGCACTCTGAGCAGGCCAGATAATTTGTTAGAAGTTTTATATGCAACCTGAACGTCGTTTTTTGCCATTTCTTTCCTTAAGGTGTTATTAAGTACTACTCCGTATTCCGCACTGACATGTTATTGTTTAGTTTCAAGTTCTGGGCTATTGTTTATTTTGTTTTTCTGTTTTTTTTTGTTTTTTTTCAATGAGAGAGCTTTCATATCCATTGAAAACTGCAATGTATTTCAAAATATTAATTTCATTGTTGTAGTTTTCGGGAGTGAGTGGTATAGATAATAGCCTATGGACCAAACTGTTGTAAGCGGCTGTTTTGTGATTATAGGGATACGAAACAGCTGTAGTGTTAAACTACAAAGGATCAAATTGACGCAACAGGTATTTTAAACCTTTTTATATATTAAATACTTAATTAAAAAACAAAAAATTCGGCTATTGAAATAAAGACAAATACCCCCGTCGCAGCAAACCTGCGTACTCAGCGAATTTCCAATTACAAAATATCCAGTAATTAATCCATTATTACAGAAAAAAATTTAAAAAAAACAAGTGATATATTTATATATTAAAATATTATATTATAGCTTGTTTGACAAAGCCTTTGTAAAAAAAAATTTTCAAATGAGTTGAAAAACCACAAAGATTTCATATAATGGAGTAGGCAAGAATGTTTATTTTTTAAATTATATTAACATCAAATTGTTTAAAAAACCATAATTCTATTAAATATATTGATAAACTGAGAAATTACTCAAAGCAATTCACTGAAAACCTCAGCAGACAGTAAATAGGAAATTGGCTAAGCCAACATTCTGCTGCCCTGATACTAAAAACACAGAGAAAAATGTGAAGCGGCAATATCTCGAAGACCAATGGACTTAGAGCAATGATTAAAAATACCAAATTGTTAGTTTTTTCGAGCTAAATCCAATGGTGGAAACAATAATTTGATAAATATAATTTTTAAATTTGAAAAACTCAAAAAACCCATTTTTGGGGGGTAAAATGGAGCCTTTACCCCACTGTTCAGTTCAAATAAAGGTCAGAGATGGTTAATCACACAATTATTATATACATATATGTATATCTTTATTCTTTATTTCCATCTTTTATCATATATTATTTCTCTATTCTTTATTTCTATCTTTATTCCTTTATTTGACCCAGCCCAATATTTAATACCAAATCATCATCTGTTCCAATTTTTGTTTATATTTTTACACTTGATTGTTAAGTTTTGTTTTTTATAATTATCATTCAATAGCTACCACAGAATTTTATATTTAATAATTATGCAATAAATTAAGACGTGAAATATACAATAACAAGATATGAAACCTCAGAATGGACATGAATGGACATGAATTCTACAAAATGGAACACTAAATAGTGAGATAAAGGGAACAATATCTTGGTGAGTGTGAACTGTGACCTACAACTTAAAAACTTTTTTTGTGTTAATAAAAATAACTTATTTTTGTCATAATGGTCCTTCGATTCATTGTCATATTAATAATTATTTTCTTTTCATCTAAATCCTCCATTTTTTGATCCTGGCGATCCGGATAGGATTTCAGTGATTTGGATATTACCTAGTCCATTATTTCATTCTTCACATTTTCTTTATTTTCAATACTTTCCCTATTTCAATGTTTTCAATGCATTGTTTCCACTATCCCATGTATTATTTCATTAAAATATGTGTGTCTAAACCATTCTCTCAAAGACCTTATAAATATCTGAAACATAAGATCTACAGATCAAACCTCTAAACTTATTATCCTAGTTACTATTTATTTACTCTGTTGCAATGGCGCCACCACGAAATATTGATTTTAAATGTGACACATACATACGGTTAACAAATTTAACCAAAACACGATTCAACAAAATTAAATCATGTATTGAAGATGTTAACTTATCTGAACCACTATCTAAGGTTCAAATCAAAACCCTAAATGCGTATTTAACTGAATTAAAACGAAAAAAGGAAGATTTTGACATGAACTTTCAACGTGCATCTGCACTCACGGGAGATGATGCTGTACCCGAAGAAACATTAATTACTGATCAGGACGAAATTAATGATTCTTTCATATACATATCTAGTCTTATTGAGTCTTTGTTGCCGATTGATGATCCCAAAACATCTTTGGTAATTACTACCGATAATGAGCCGTTGCCTAACGTCAGTTCACAGGTTAGGTTACCGAAAATCGAACTTCCTAAGTTTACCGGTAATCTAGCATCCTGGACATCATTTATAAACCTATTTGATACTACAATCCATAGTAACAGTTCGCTATCGAATGTAATGAAATTTCAATACCTCATCAGTGTGCTCGATAAAGAACCATTGTATCTGATTCGTAGTCTAAGTCTAACTGCAAGCAATTACATAATTGCATATAACTTGCTGCGTGACCGTTATCATAATGATCGTAGACTACAACTATTGCATCTCAACCAACTTTTGGATCTGCCTCAAATTTCATCTCAAAATATTCTCGGTGTGCGTAAATTTGTCAATACATTCAATGAAAACTCTCAAGCTTTAGCGGCACTTGAATGTGAAATTCAAGATTCAAACTCTTTGCTCGTGGCAGTTTTATTAAGAAAAATGGATGTCGAACTGCGTAAACGATTAGAATCTTTCAGAGCTTAGACGGCTTCGACTAAACACATGCTGCCCAAAGTAAAAGAAATAACTGAATTTTAAAATACGGAATGTACACAACTAGAAGACGCAACATTGTCACAGTCTTTCCGTTCAACAGAAACCAATGTGTCAACTAATCGTGTTAAACCAGTTCATAAGCTTAATGACAAATTTTATAATAAAAATGTGAGTTTGGTAGCTACTCCATTACCGTCAACATCCAGTTCTAATATTAACATACCATGTTTTGTATGTGATCAGTCCTCACACAAGATATATTTTTGCCCTGTGTTAAAATCTAAGTCACCTCAAGAACGATATGAGCTTGTAAAGAAGTACCAAAAATGTGTTTCTTGCTTAGGATCTCATGTAACATAACAATGTAGGTCTCAATCCTTATGTAAAATATGCAATAAGCGTCATAATACACTACTACATTTCAATGTCCATGTAAAATCAACTGGTGCAAATGGCACTAACGCTTCCATAAAGCAAAATACTCAATATGAGTCAAACCTAAAAGTTAACCCAGATACATCAGTCACTTTAACTTCACAAAGTGATTCCTTAACATCTAATGTTAATACTACAGTTTTATTGGGAACTTTACTAGTACAATTAAGTTCATCTGATGGAACCGCACATGTATTTCGTGCTTTCCTTGATTCAGGGAGCATGTGCAACTTGGTTACAGAACTTGCTGCAATTCTATTGAATATTCGATGGTATAAATCCGATATAAAATTGTCTGGAATTGACAATCATGAAATCAATAATAAAGGGCAAATATTTGTAAATATCAAGACTCTTTCAGGGAAACTATAGCAATTAATCAGCCTACATTGATTTTAGATAAACTAACTGTTGATTTACCCCGCATGCCTTTGTCACCTGATTTGTTATCCTTAACTCAGGCGTATACTCTTGCCGATCCTACATTTCATATTCCTGGCCGTATCGATGTTGTCAGGGGTGCCGATCCCCCCCAAGAGCCATGACGCCAATCCCCCCCAACAATTTCCAGAATCTATCAAATATCCCCCCTCTGCACAACATATATTTATGACATCCTATTTAAGCAGATGACATTAAAATAATCTGGGTTAATTTGAGTTACATCACTTTCAATTTTTAAACATTTTTCCGACTAAGAGTTAATAATATTAGGTAATTACTTAAAAATTATTATTTTTATTAAACTTCGATTTTAATAGTCGTCAGATGGAACATCGTCTGGGGGAAGAAGTCAAGTGTAGCCTTTTACCATTCTTAAGCCTTGGCCCGCAAACTCGAGGCATTTCGTCTTATCACAAATACTAAAATGTACACAGAAACGAGGACATTAGGTAGCTACCTCCAAAAAAGTCAATATTTCCTTCTATTATAAGCTTCACTCCAACCGTTCACTAAACCACTGTCCCAATACACGACTGACGCTCTCATTTGTACTACAAGGCCATGATCTAACCCTTAATCATAAACACCCATCACATGGAGGCCTTTACTGCAGGCAACTTGACAACATGTCAACATAACAACACCCACAACAACTGACCCTGCCACTATCCACTATTCCAAGTTTTTCCCACTTACGAAAAGCACTAAAATTCTGAATTTTTGTGAGTTCATTCCACATTACATAGCTGGTCGATAATTTAGTGGAATAAATTAAGGAATTATTTCATCCTTTTTTGGCGAAAATATGTCATTCTGTCATGAAGCTGTTATTACTGCATTTTAAGTTGAAGTTTTACAATTTTTACAATTCCCTGCTCCTAAATGTATTTAAAAACTTTTTAACGTCCCCTTCGCTCCTAGGAATAAGACGTTAACGCGATATTGGGGGAAATAATTAATTTTGCTAATGGATGACTGATTAAAATTTTGCTTTATCACCATTTTTAATTTCCCCCCCTAACATGTGATGGTTCTTTTCAAAGTCCCCCTCTAGAAATAACCTGTGAAACGTCAAGTCTATATGGAAGGGGGAACAATTAGTTTTGATATTAGTTGACTGATTGAAGTTTTAGTTGTATTACCATTTTTTCATTTCCTTCCTAAAAAGGATATGTTCATTTAAACACACCCATTCCCCCCAAAAATAATCTTTATAACGTCAAAACTATATTGAGGGGGAATCATTAATGTTGCTATTAGGTGACCGAATGAAGACTTTGTTGTTACCAGTTTTAAATTTCCCTGCTAAAAAGTAACTGTCCATTTCAACGCAGCCCAGACAGCACAAATACGTTTATTTGACATCTAGTAGAATGATATCTTAACCAAATATCTAATATCATCACATAGATGTATATATCTTAGACTATATGTATAATGAATATCTATTAGACGTTCAAATGTCACACAATTATACGTCTATTAGACGTCTGAATCAGATATCTGTGAAACATCTAATGAACATCTGACAGATGTAAACAAAAGATATCTATACGACATCTACAAAAAATCTTTAGACGTTGATGAAAATGTCTATAGATGTAAAATAGACATTTGTTTAACCTACAGAAAGCGGTCACCCATCCAGTTTCTTACAATGCCCGATGTTGCTTGACTCAGGAATAGGCTGCTGTCTACTGATCCTCTGTGCCACGGCTGCTGATGAGTAATGGTGATGAATTTATAGCCTACTATTTGAAGAATCTCTAAGTAAGTGAGGTTGTGATGTTCTGGTTGTTAATCGTGGCACTATTTCTAATAATTTACCGAGATGATTACTGTGATTTTAAATTAATTAATTTACCGTATTTATATTGGGTAGCAAAACTTCCTCGAGGTCACGCCTGTGCTCTGCTTAATATATGATTAATTAATTGTAGTAATCAATTACTCGATTGCGATTGTTTTATCCGAGCCACGCTTCCTAAAATGGGGTCTTAACTTTCGCGGAAAGGTTATTTTTGGGTTTTGGGGCTGCCATTTACCCAAACAATTACACACGACTTTTGTCACAGCCAAAGCCAATGGCAGAGCCTTTCACTCTATTAAAGAAAACATCCGATCGACTACTCCTTTGTTGAAACGGCAATAGGGCGGAGAGATACATGAATAACGTGGAGGGGCAGTCCTTCAGCGAAAAAATTAGTTCGCATCAACATTCCTAATAGTAGAGACATTAACGAACGTTAACATCACAAATGTAGCCTATATTAAAAACTTTATTTTGAGCTGAAGAGTATAATTAATTACAAATTACAAGGTAAAAACAACCGATCGATCTCTGACATTTTCACTACATTAAACAAGCACACAACCAATTGACTACTAATTTGTTTCTTCGATCAGTTCAGTTGTTTCCTTGCCACACACGGCAAATTCAGATCTTCCGATTTTCTATGAACAGAAATAATCCGCGTCACGTCACGTGTAAAAACAACATAATAGTTGTCAAGTTTAATCTTTTTTAAAAAAATTTCCGTATTTAGTGCTATCTGTAAAAGGTGTTCGTAAACCTGAATAATTAAAAAAATGCCCAAGAATACAAATTTTTAACAGTATAAAATTATATAAATAAGTAGTTATTGATGGTATAAATTTTTAAAATATTTTCCAAATAATTCACCGTAAAAACTTTTTTTGACCAAAACAAAATTATTGTTTTGCCTTTTTCTTTAACTTGTACAATCCTCCATATCGTATGAAAAACTGAACAAAACTGAAACACTCCAGTATTGAATAAACATCTATCATAAATCATATAATTATTAATACATCCAACCGTAGACATCTATCATACATCTAACCGTAAACATCTATCAAACATCTAACCATATATATTCAAGCAACATCCAAAAATGTATACAGATGTATTTAGATATCTCTGGAATATTTCACATAGACATACATAAAACATTTATGAATAGATATTTAGTTCAGTGGCGGCTCGTGTGTAGGTTCAATGGTTCAGTGAACCCCCTAAAATAATCAAAAACAATACATTTTTTAAGTAAATAGCAGAAAACCCCATTGTTAAACTTACTTTTATAAACAACATGGCAAAAAAACTATTGTTACGTCCGGGCGAAGCTCTCACGCAACGCCGGTAGAGCGAGGTTCAGTTCGCCGAGTGAACCCAGCTGGCTGGCGAGGGGTGTGAGGGGAGCGGAGGGGGGCTTGCTTGAAAGCAATGGACTTATCGCTAATGCTCTCGGCTAGCGGCGAGCCGAGCGCTGAAGACATTGGCCGATCTCTTCCGAAAGAGTAGTTTCTTTCCTAACCACTTCTGTTTCAGCAGCACCCTACGGAACGCGAGCTGTAAACCTTGATAATGTTGTTTTAATGGTTCAGGCAATGTTTAAGTTTATTTATTTAAATATTGTGTGATTTCTATGTTATTTTTAGTTATAAATAAGTTTATTTCAGTTATGCGATTATGCGTTTTATTTTTAGCTCTGATTATTGAAAGAAAACAATTGGCGTAGCGGCCGCACCACAGCTTTCTGTAAGAACAGTAATTAAGCTATCAAGCAACGGTAATAACGCTATTGATTTAATTAATTTTGGATTTAACATTTTAATGTACATAGTAGCAAAATACAATTTATCATCAATGGTATAGTGCCTTAATCCTATAGACTCTAAGCATTACACTCGTGCATAAAAGCAGGTATGTCAAGAAATGCAGGCACTACGATCTTGTAAGCAATTAACGTTTTTAAATACTGATTGGCTGATTGGTTTAAGACAATAACTCTAATATAATACATTGGTATAATGTATATGTTATTAGCTCTGAACCCACAGTATATAAACTCACGAGCCGCCACTGCATCTTCTTAGGTATATAAATATATTTATGCTTGGTTATATATCTACTAGATATAGAGGTAAAGCTATAGACATTTTTAGACTAAATAACAACAAAATAGATATCTACTAAAAATCTTGTGCTGTCTGGGAACCTTCACCCTAAAAATAATCCTTAAAACGTCAATGCTGTATTGGGGGGGAATCGTTCATTTTGCTATTAGATGAATGGATGAAGTTTTTGTTGTGTTGCCACTTTTACATTTCCCCGGTTAATAGTATATTTCGAAACAAGGGCCGAAAATGAGGTTTTGCAGGCTCGAGATCGTGTTTTAAATTCTAGACGAAGTCGAGAATTTGAAACGATCGAGAGCTGCATAACCCTTTCGGCCGAGGTGCGAACGCTATTTTTCACCACATTACACAATCAAATATACCCTAAATAATTTAAAAACTGATTATTATTTGACTCACTTGGAAACAAAACTTTAAGGTTATAAGCGACGATACAACTTCTTTAGATGATTCAAACAAACAACTATAACTATGAAAATCATATGGTCGCAACCATCCTGACTTTGGAACCTACTGAATGCCGTATAATTGTGTGATGTTCTGACGTTTCAAGCAAATAAACGCCGATCAGCTGACTTTCGGCCCTAGGGCCCCAAACATTGTCGGTCCTGTGGCGGCAAACAGTGTGTTTCGGTCCGCGTTTGACGTATGTAAAACAGGTGATTTCGTCGTAGTGTGGTGAAAAAGTAATAACTGTATACATTTCAATGCACCCTCCCTCCTCAAAATAAGTTTTAAATCGTCAAAGCTATATTGGGGGGGGGGGGGGGGGAAATTATTAATTTTACTCTTTCAAGCGTAAAAGCAAATTTGCATTTCCCCCTTAAAAGTAGTTGAGTAATTTATAGATAGGAAACAGGACAGGTTGAAAGAATTAATTTGTTTGTGTGCGGTTGGAGAGAGTCTCGTGGACTGAGCCAGTTCGACTGCTTGCGTGCCGCGGCCGCCACGGAAGAAACAGAAACAAGTGTACAGGAACGCTGATGGTATACACTGGACAGACGTGCCGTGCGGGCATGTCCATGTTGTATATCCCTATTTCGTGCATTGAAAATAAAAATTTTAATTTATATACTAATTTAAATAGTGTTGCAATTAATTTATTTTTGACGATTTATTGGTAAAATTAGTAGTGGTACGTTTTACCTGTACAGTAAACAAAACAAAAAAATCCCCCCCAAAAAAATTCTATGACGCCATTGGCGTCATAATCCCCCCCTGTAGGCACCCCTGGATGTTGTTCTCGGCGGTTCTATTTTTCCTCTTGTGTTCAATCAACAACAGTTTTCTCTTGGCCACAACATGCCATTTATGTTAGGAACTCATTTTGGTTATGTCTTGATGGGCAACACTCCGACCATGCCACTGGACTCTAATGTTCATGCTTCATTGCCTTCCACAACTCTCAATGTATGTCTTCACTCTACTAGCGTTTCTGATTTGCACTCTTCCATCCAAAGATTTTGGATTCAAGAAGAACCGCCTACATGTACTATTAAATCACACGAAGATAAATTGTGTGACGAACATTTTGCGGAAACACATGAACGTGATGTCAATGGAGGATATATTGTACGGTTACCTTTCAAAACTTCACCTGAATTTTTAGGCGAATCAAAAGAGGCTGCCGAAATACGTCTAAAAGCCATGGAACGTAGATTTATAGTTAACCCTCGCTTCTCCAAAATGTACCATGACTTCATGGATGAGTATTTAGAATTAGGTCATATGTCAACATGTGATGATTTAAATCCTTCTGAACCCCACTACTTCCTTCCACATCATGGTGTACTTAAAGAAAGCAGTAGTACAACTAAGTTAAGAACTGTATTCGATGCAAGTTGTAAAACTTCCTCAGGTGTTTCTCTTAATAAAATACTTTTAACAGGCTGTAAACTTCAGAATGACATTTGTGATCTACTTTTGCACTTTTGTCACCATAACTTTGTGTTTTGTTGTGACATTAAACAAATGTACCGACAAATCACGGTACATCCGGATGATCGGAAACTACAGTTAATTTTATGGCGTGATGATTCTAACTTATATACACGTGTATACCAATTAAATACTGTAACTTATGGAATGAACTGTTCCCCGTATCTAGCTATTCGGGTTCTACATCAACTCGCAGATGATGAAGAATCAGACTTCCCTGAAGCTGCTCGTATATTACGTAGTCATACGTACGTGGATGATATAATAGCAGGAGCAGACACAGAAGACGAAGCCTTAATATTGCAAAAGCAACTTGTTAGGTCGTGGATGTTTTGAACTCCGTAAATGGGTTTCAAATTCTACTCGACTTCTTTGTTCATTCCCTAATGATCATTTAGAATCTCCTAATTTTTTGCAGGACACAGAAAATCCACATTTCAAGGTTTTAGGATTACAATGGTCTCCAGCTTCTGATACATTCTCTTACAACTTTCAAGTTCCTTCTTCAAACAAAACACCAACTAAACGTTCAGTTTTAAGTACAATTGCACAAATTTATGATCCTTTAGGATTTTTAGTACCCTTCATAATGTTAGCTAAATGTTTCATGCAATTGAAGGGGTCCCCCGTAAAACGTTCTAAGCGACAAAAACCTATTTTCGAATAATCAAGCGTTGAAAGTTGAATATTAAAATTTACGGTTTTTTCAAGGTTAGAACTCACAATCATGTATAATTTTTTAATACCCTACTTATAACATCATAATGTATCCTTTTAATAAATTTTTAATAGCCATCAAGAATTTTATCAGATTTTATGTGTTTTTGGAGGGTTATAACGTTCTAAATGACTGGCGTTTGAAACGTTTTCTGACGGACTGCTCTTCTGCCTTTGGAAGAAAACATCAGGGAGTGTAGGAATACCAACATAAACGAAAATAAAACTGAATGTAAAACAATTTTATTTATATAAATGTAAAAAAAAGTAATTTTGCTACATAACTTGATACGTCATTTTGCTTAAAGTTATCCAAATGTGGTGCTTAAAACGTTATTCTACTCACTTCTTTTGGAGACAATTTCCAGGCTTTGACTTCTTAGTTTTTGAAATAAGAGTAATCCAGCTTTTCTACACTCATCCCTGGTCTTATCCTTGCACTTTCCAAAATTTACTTGACGTGTTTTATTTTTATTTATGAGATTTTGATCGCTGGGCGACAAACGCAACGACCAGCAGTGAGTCTATCTTTTGGCGAGTAGAACGTTATTCCCAGAAAGACCGTGCACTCCCGCGAAGCACGCCAACTTTGACAGACGAAATCAGGGCTGCCAACTCAAATATCTTCAAAGCAAAATATACCACGGTGTAGCTCGTGTCCTAGAGAACCTTTTTCACTGAATATCTCCGATTTTGAAATTTTGTCGCTTAGAACGTTTTACGGGGGACCCCTTCAATTATTATGGACTAAAGGGCTATCATGGGATTCACCACTACCCAGTGACCTTATATCACAATGGCAATTGTTCATTGATAACATAAAATCGTTGTCTAATATATCTATACCTCGTTCCCTCAACCTCGTTTCATCTTGTGAAATACAACTACACGGATTTTGTGACGCTTCAGAAATCGGTTATGCTGCTGTTACATACTTAAGATGTGAGTCATCTAATAAAAATGTTTCTATAAATATGCTGATAGCCAAAAGTCGAGTTGCCCCTTTAAAAAAGGTAACAATACCTCGACTTGAACTATGTGCAGCACACTTACTAGCTAAAATGGTTTCATATATCAAATCAATTTTTTCAGAAAAAATAAAAACTAATAATATACATTTATGGTGCGATTCTAGCATTGTTCTAACTTGGTTACAAACCCTGCCATATCGATTGAAAACATATCTTGCTAACCGCGTTGCACAAACCCAGGAATTAGTCCCAACAACTTCATGGAAACATATACCCTCATTAGTAAATCCAGCTGATTGTGCATCACGAGGCTTACTTGCATCCAACTTGATTGACCATTCTCTATGGTGGAATGGCCCTCCCTGGCTGTCTTCTACATCTAGTGACTGGCCAATGTCTATATTTATTCCCGTCAACGTAGATTCATCACTTGAATTAAAACCAAACTCTTTGACTGTTTTAACTACTTCTCCACATGAAGAATGGTCTTTATTAGCTAAATTCTCTTCATGGACTCAACTAAAACGTGTTATGTCCTATGTATTACAGTTCATTCATAATTGTCGTAATTCTTCACACAGCTATGGATGTCTTTCAACTCAAGAACTTCAAGAATCCCAATTGAAAATCTTTTCTTTAGTACAAAAGTCATCGTTCTCAGAAGAGTTAGGACTCTTGCTTAAACAAAAAAATTGTTCAAAGCGTATTCAACGTCTCAATCCTTTTCTTGATTCTAACAATCTAATCCGTGTTGGAGGATGGTTGAAGTATTCGTCATTACCATATGATACACGGCATCCCATCTTATTGCCAAAACATCATCATGTTGTAAATTTATTAATTGATCATCATCACCTACTATATCTTCATGCAGGGCCTCAATTGATTCAATCATTACTCTCGAAACATGTATGGATACTTTGTGCAAGAAATATAATTCGTTCTCGAATCTACAAATGTTTGACATGTTTTAGACACCGTCCAAGAAACTCCAATCCATTAATGGGTGAACTTCCATCATGCCGTGTTAATCCTGCTCGACCATTCCTGTCTACAGGAATCGACTTTGGTGGACCATATAATGTTAAAATAGCACATCTACGATTCCTCAGATTAATCAAGGTATATATTTGCATTTTTGTTTGTATGGTAACAAAAGCCGTACATATTGAGGTGGTTACCAACTTATCAACTGACTCCTTCATTGCTGCTCAGTAGATGTGGATGGTACATTTTAAAACAGCTGAGCTAAGCAAAAATGGGAATTAGTGTCGTAATTGTGACGTATGGGTGATGTGTTTTATGACGTATTAGGTCAAAATGATAAAACAGTGTCGTACTTGAGGCGTATGGGTGACGTATTGGTGAGGTATTTGATGACGGATGTGTGACGTAGTGATGACGTCACAGAGTCGATGATGTGTAGATTTGAGGTGTTGATCGGGTGGACGGCGCGACGGGGCCGGGCCGCCGAGAGGCCGTAGCGGCGGGGGACGGTCAGAGTTGCGCGGTGCCGGGCGGTGACCGTATCGTCGGTGATGTGTACCGTACTTATTGCTAGCGGCTAATCGGGAGATAAATGAACACTACTTTAAACCTTTGAGCCTACGGCTGACGGACCGGGTTGTTTGGAAGTTCATGATGGACTGACTGGTGGTCGGAGGAAGGGATGAGATGTTCACAGGTGTCGGGTGATCTCGGCAGCCAATAGGATTTTATTAAAATCGCATGATCCACATGACGTCACATCGTACGATATGTGGCCTGATACATGGCGTGATACAGTAGTGAATTGATTTCTGGAGATTTTACAATTTTTCACAAATCTGACTTAATTTATAAAACATTATTAAATTGGAAATTATAATTATTTCAATCAGTAATTAAATACATTACATTCCTCCCTCTTAAATCTTTGATAAATCTTCAAACATTAAAACATAATTAAAATTCACACAAATATTTTTTAAATAACATAAAAAAGTTAATTAACAACACAGAACACTTTTACAAGTTGAGACGTTCAACTGGTTTCTTGATACGATAAGGATACCTACGCGTATCAGCTGTTGTAGTGACAGGGGATTGTGACTGAGGGTGCACAATAGGTGACACAGGTGGGGAGTAGCGGTCTGAGTGACGTGGTGAGGGGGAGAGAGAGCTGCGTGGAAGGGGGGAGCTCGGATCTGGAGAGCGATTGGTGACGCTGTATCTATTTTTGGGTGGACTAGGAGAAGGATCAGCTGATCGCGCTACTACAGTCTCCCAGTTCTTAACAAAAGGCTCTGCGCTCTCGCTCTTACTATGCGATTGTAGACCTATTAATTGATCAATATGTCTCCTCCAAATATCACCAGAACTTAACCTAACTTCATACAAAACATTACTTAATCTTTTATGTACAGTACCTTCAATCCATTTGTTCTTAGAGCGATAGTCTCTTATTAACACTGGTTGATTAGTGACAAGTTCTCTAGATTTATTGCCACCAAAATACTCTCTTTGTTTCTCTTGTTTGGACTCAACTTTCCGGGCAATGTTTGGTCTTAACAAATCTAACCTTGTCCTTAATGGACGGTTGAACATGAGTTTAGCGGGTGTCTCATTAGTTACACTATGTACAGAGTTTCTATAGTCAAACAAAATACGACTTAAAGCTATATTTACATCCGTATTGTCATGAAGAGCACATTTCAGTTTTGCCTTAGCATACCTAACGGAGTTTTCGGCTTGGCCGTTAGATTGAGCGTGGTAAGGGGGTGAAAACGTTTGATTAACCCCATTTGACTTTAAGAAGTATTTGAACTCATTAGAGGTAAATGGTGGACCATTGTCACTGTGACATGAAACAGGCAAACCAAATCTAGCAAACAAATCTCGTAAATGCACAATGGCTTGCTTAGCTGAGGTAGAGTTAACTTCAAAAACTTCCAGCCACTTAGTATGTGCATCTATTACGATTAAAAACATTTTGCCTTTAATCGGTCCAAAATAGTCTAAATGCAACCTTTCCCATGGCATAGATGGATAGTGCCAATTATGCAATTGACTTTTAGTCGGGTTAGAACGTTCCATAAGGCAGGAGGAACAGCTGTTCGCTATGGTTTCAATGTTTTGGTCGATATTTGGCCACCAAATATACGATCTTGCAACAGACTTCATTTTTACAATTCCCATGTGACTACAATGCAATTCTTTAAGAACATAATCCCTCATTGAACTAGGTACTACTACTTTATATCCCCACAATAAAATACCAAGTTCTACAGTCAGTTCCTCCTTCCTTTGAAAATAAGGAAGTAACTCGTTTTTCTCTTCCGGCAAAAAACTAGGCCATCCATACAAAACATAGTTACACACTTTACTCAAAACAGGGTCTTTTTGTGTTTCAGACCTGACATGTTCAAAAGTTAGCGGTACTGAGCTTTCTTGAATGCACTGTAAATAAGTACCTTGCCACTTAAATTCTGTATTTTCTACAGGGTGATTAACCTGCAAAGGAAGACGTGACAATCCGTCTGCGTTACTATGGCTAGCTGACTTAATATATTTAATGTCAAAAGTGTACCCAGATAAAAACAAAGCATACCTTTGTAACCTACTCGCTGCAAACAATGGCAGTCCTTTCTTTGGTCCAAATATACTTAACAAAGGTTTATGATCTGTACATAAGGTAAACCTTCGACCATACAAGTACTGATTACATTTCTTGATACCAAAAACAATTGCCAAAGCTTCCTTCTCAACTTGACTATATTTAATCTCAGTGGGCGATAAAGTACGTGAGAAATAAGCTACTGGTTTCTCAACGCCTTCATTTGTTTTGATACTCAATACGCAACCCAGCCCTGTAGAGCTGGCGTCTACTGCAAGTGTTACCGGCAAACTAGGGTCGTAATGAGCTAAAATAGGAGCTTTCGTTAACAGTTCTTTCACCCTATTAAATGATTGAATACACTCATCATTAAAATCAAAAGGGACATCTTTCTTAAGCAAATTATATACAGGGTACAGAATGGTTGACAGGTTAGGGATAAATTTCCCATAATAGTTTACTAAGCCAATAAAAGCTTTTACTTCTGTTACATTTTTAGGAACAGGTGAGTTAACTATAGCTTCGACCTTTGATTGGGAGATGTGTAGGCCTTCTTTGTCAATGCAAAAACCTAAATAGTCCAACTTATTTGAGAAAAACTTACATTTTCTTTTTTCTACTGTAAAACCTTTTTCCTTTAAGCGTTTAAGAACTTCCTGCAATCTACTCAAATGAGTTTTTGTGTCTTTAGCTGTAATTAAAATATCGTCAAGGAAGACTGCAACACCTTCCAATCCCTGAAGTGTCTGTTCAATAACCTTCTGAAAAAAGCTCGGACCTGAGGAAATTCCGAAAGGCATTCTCTGATATGAAAATAACCCTTTATGCGTACTAATAGTACAAAGTTTCTTAGCTTCATCATTTAACTTGAGCTGCATGTAAGCTTGACTGAGATCGATCTTACTGAAAGTTTCACCTCCTTGTAAAGTAGCAAAAAGTTCCTCAATTCTAGGTAATGGATATTTATCTACTTCTAAGAAGGGGTTTAACGTAACTTTAAAGTCACCGCAAATTCTTATCTCCCCATTCTTTTTTAATACTGGGACAATAGGAGTTCCCCAAGCTGCACTACTAACAGGAACTAAGACTTCCTCGTTTTGTAACCTTTCTAGTTCTTTCTCTACTTTATTTTTTAGTGAAAAAGGGATTGGCCTTGGCTTAAAGTATTTAGGAATGGCGTTCTCTTTCAACTTTAATTCTACTGGGTCGCCTTTGTACTGGCCCAATTTGTTACTAAAAACCTCTGAAAACTCTTTTTCTAACTTATTTACAATCTGATCAAACTGTTCACTCTGTGATAATAACTTAGAATTTTTCTCACTTGTTGCATTACTTTTAAATGAGATACCTACTCCCAAAACTTTAAGCCAATTTCGCCCCATTAACGGATGAGAACCCTTGTCAACGACATACAGATCTAGTCGTTCGTTTATGCCTTCATACTCAACTTTAACATTTACTTTACCGACAGGCACAATTGGTTCGTTAGTGTATGAACTGAGAAATACATCGTTAGGAAGCAATTTACAAAAAGCAAGATTTTTCTCATAAAATTCCTGACTACAAACACTGACACTGGCTCCTGTATCTACTTCAAATGTAACATTTTTACCCTCTACAAGAGCATCGATTTGCAAAGGAGCTACTCTCTCTATTTTATTACTCTGCATTTGAAATAAATTAGGGATATCCTCTACATAATCATCATAGTTAAGGTTAGAATTACCCTGAGTTTCACTGTTATCAGAAACAAAGTTTTGCATTTTGCGGCCACTTTTCTTAAAACTGTATTGTTTATCTCGCTGGCCACTGTTCTCAGGCTTACTATTATTTCTAGAAATAGTATTGTTGGTTGACTTACCCAATTTAGATTTACAAACTTTCGCTATGTGATTCTTTTTACCACAGAAATAGCACACTACACCGTTAGCCATTAACTTGCACTGATTTCTCACATGGTCGTAAGCTCCACAACAATAACACTGGGTTTTCTCCTGCCGGTGAGTTGACCGTGCGCTGTGGTGCTGCTTCCCGCTGTTGGTCGGTCGATCTCGGTGTTGCTGGGACGCCGCCGTTGACACTCGGAGGACTCTGCCGCCGCTTCCGTTCCCGCCGATCGCCAGGGCTGCAGCATTCTTCTCTGCCGCTTCCGCCGAGGTGACGATTTTCACTGCGTCGCTAAAAGACAGACTGGTTTCCGCCAACAGTTTTTGTTTTATGGTGTCACTTCGAATTCCGCTGACGAGCCGGTCTCGAAGATAGTCGTTCAACGAAGCACCAAAATCACAATGAGTAGAAAGTTTCTTTAAATTAGCAATATAGTCCGCAATACACTCGCCTTCTAACTGATTACGCTGACTAAATTTGTACCTCTCGGCGATGAATGATGGTTTGGGGTACAAGTGTTCTTGTATCAAAGTCACTAACTCGTCGAATGTCTTTGTATTCGGTTTATTGGGCGTGCACAGATCACGTAGCAAATTGTACGTCTTTTTCCCTACCACAGTCAGTAGTGTACTTACTTTCTTTGAGTCGTCAATACTGTTACACTCGAAAAATAACTCGAACCTTTCCACATATGATTTCCACGATTCCTCGGTGTTGTCAAAGTCGCCGATTCCGCCTATTATTCCGGACATTTTCGTCTGATCTTCGAAAAATGCACTGGCTAAAACTAACACAGGATTGTCGTTGTCGGACATTCACTTCCTTCCTCCCGAGACGAAAATACGGTCGAACAGTTACACCGCATTCACGCGCGAGATACGCAAAAATTCCCGTCGCCAATGATGTGTACCGTACTTATTGCTAGCGGCTAATCGGGAGATAAATGAACACTACTTTAAACCTTTGAGCCTACGGCTGACGGACCGGGTTGTTTGGAAGTTCATGATGGACTGACTGGTGGTCGGAGGAAGGGATGAGATGTTCACAGGTGTCGGGTGATCTCGGCAGCCAATAGGATTTTATTAAAATCGCATGATCCACATGACGTCACATCGTACGATATGTGGCCTGATACATGGCGTGATACAGTAGTGAATTGATTTCTGGAGATTTTACAATTTTTCACAAATCTGACTTAATTTATAAAACATTATTAAATTGGAAATTATAATTATTTCAATCAGTAATTAAATACATTACAGTCGGTGTCAAAACGACCGGTCGAAGAACTTGGACTTGGAAAATAAATCGAGGTTTTACCGTAAAGTTGAGATATAGTCGAAATATAAAGGAAAGGGATTTACCGATGAATTCGTTTTACCGTACAGTCGAACTTAGTGTTATGGTGAGTTTTGACGCTAAGCGTATCGTCGACGTTGGTGTAAATTATATTTTTATACTGTCACCAAAATAGAGTTGTTACTTTCCGAAGACGCGGGAGTGAAATAGTTTTTTCCCGTACCGCCGGCAACAAAAATACAGGACAGAGAACTTGGACTTGGAAAAATAAATTAAGGTTTTACCGAACTTTTGTGAAATGTTGCGGGTTAGGTTGGAGAGATCTTACATTCCGTCCTAAAAATGAAATATTTTTGTTGTTCTTAGCTTCTTATTGACTTTAATGTGAAGCGACGATGTGACATGGTGATAGGAAACTACGGGACAAAAATATAACGTCCATTATAAAAATTAGCAAAAAAATGGGCCTCCACTTATAATTTGTTGGTTTCCGACAATAAACTAATTCTGCTACCTAATGAAAGTTTTTTTTGTATTGAAACATGTCCAAACAGGTTCAAGGTCAGACAATGGTGAGTAAAAAAAACTCGAGAACCAACTTTACAGTGGAAGTGAACTTTGAAAAATATCAGCGTGTTCAAATTTAACCGGTCACACTGGGCATCTGCGCGCCCACAGGCCTCAGTTTGTAGAAGCGCGATGTTTTCTTAGTCGGTATTGGCGAATATACCGAACAACTATATTCGCTTCTGCACCTGAAGATCTCTGAAGGTCTTAAGAGCTGCCTGCCTGCTCCCAGTCGGCTCCGGCGAATCATGCCAAGGCAACAAGCATCCCGGTTTTGTCAGTTTTCTCGCTGAGTAAGCAGGAAATGGCACATGCTCATTGGCTGCCCAAGCTCAGCCAATGAGAGTGACCGTGCAGTTAAGGTAGACCGTCGCGTGTCGCTCAGACTATCCATCCACTTCTGCTTCTCCAGGCGAGCCGTGTGAAGACGACGTTCCCCGTTCGTGCTGTGGCCTCCACTGGTGCACTGCTCAGCGGCGCGGCGGTGCGCGCGGGACCTCGCCGCGCCGTGTGTGTGTGCTGGAGAGGGGGGGGGGGGGCATGGCGACCTTCAGTCGCTCAGTCCTTATCTGTGGACTTAGCATTTCTGGCTTCCTAACAGTCTCTTATCTTTCTAGCGCTGAGTAAGTCAACGATTTGACAAAGATGTGTATACGATGCTAGATGTTTGCTCATAATTGCTATTTTCACAATTACTTACAGTCGCAACTGCAACGAATTTAATTTTTAATAAACATTATTTACTTTATTAACGTTGTGGTACTTACACCTTAATTTTGTAAATTTTGGGCTGATATATGGTGTTTCTAGAGGTTGTTCTTGTGCGGAATTTAATGTTTAGTCCTATCCGACACACGATAAGCAAACCTGTAAACCTGATAGACTTGTCACACGCGGTGCGGTCGGTCGTTACAAGTTTTGAAAATCAGTGAAATATTAAGTTGGTAAATACTTTCTCAGTCACATTTACGGCTTTTAGTAACGTTTGGTCCGTGTAGGATTAGGTACAACAATTTGCCGGGGGCGGTACGGTATAACATGAGAAAGAATGCGTCGTCTAAGGTGGTCAAAACGAAAGTAGACGTATTATTATTATATTTTTGCAAACTTAGACCTAAGCTTAGAATTCTGCTTTGCTGGAAACATTGTCAACGAAATATGTTTTAGCATAAGACTAGCAGGAAAGGGAAACTTCTGCAATATTGCAACTAAAGGTTTTCTTCCGCAACCTAAAATATTATTCATATGAAAACTGAAGGTCTTTGGTGCGCCATGATCAGTACTCATAGATATTTTGAATTAATTTAAATATTAAATGCAAAAGAGCCGACTTTATGCATAGTCTACTCTAGCATATTTTAGATAAATTATGTTGTAACTTACTATAGCTCTGGACAGCCTTACTGGCGGGTGAGTGAATGCGCTGTTGTCGTAATTAGTGTTTAAGATCTGCAATGTTTTGGTAATAAATCACATGCTTTGTTTGTGTAAAGGTACTTTACACAAGAAAATATTTTGCTGCAACTGCAAGTGCTACTAATGTTAAATGCTTGCAAGCTCAACACAATTCATGAAGTATGACGACGAAAGTAAACAAATCATTTAAGATGAAAGGTTGCCAAAACAAAAAAAAAACAGCTGATGCGTTGCGCAAATACTGTATTACCAGAAATTTTAATTGCGTAAGAAATCTCTCGGTGAAATATTACAGGGCATTCTTTTGTAGTGTAAATGAGGTGAAACGTAAACAAAGGTTTGACTGTTCTACCAAAACATGTGTTTATTTAGCAGACATTTTGGTAGATTACAATTTTCGCCACCCGCCAGTAAGGCGTCCAGAACTATGGGTTTTCGTTATTACAGTACTTTAGTTGACGTTTTAATATGTTTACAAGTGATGAGGTTGATATTTGTGTTTGCAAATTAAATGCATTTCAACAAAACAACAAGGTACTCATATAAATCCGACTTGTCTTTAAGTAATTTTATTATTATCAGACGATTGCAGAAAAAATCTTGGGTATTTATTAGTAGTTGTAAAATCGGGATTCTAGTAAATAGGTATTATTAAAATTTGGTGTTCTATGTTAAATGCACAAATGAGGCACGAGCAT
This sequence comes from Flexamia atlantica, assembly GCA_035578135.1. Lineage (NCBI taxonomy): Eukaryota > Metazoa > Arthropoda > Insecta > Hemiptera > Cicadellidae > Flexamia > Flexamia atlantica. The sequence continues at coordinate 15,638,585 of JAQJVK010000007.1, forward strand.
AAAAGTTACTGTTTTAAACCTTGGCGTTTGAGAGTAGATGTAAAACTGACGTTCTAGAACACAGTTATTATTGAGGGTTGAGTTAATCAATTTTCAAAGATTGACTGGGGACCCGCAGCCACGAGTGCTCGTTGCGCATGACGTTTGGTAACTTTTTGTACCTAAACGTGTTCAAACAGGTTCAAGGTCATTGAATAATGATAAAAAAAAGGATCCCGACTGTACCAACTTCACGTTGGCGACCAGTCAGGTAAGGAAGGGTCTACCATAGTGCCTTCACGGCCCCGACTGGAAGACCCCCAGGGGGGTTTTTTGGGTGGCAGCAAACACATTGCTATAGCCGCCCAGGCTTTTAGGATGTGACGGGAGAAAGGTAATGGGACACAGTTTATGTTTTACACTTTGGAAAAACAATGTTAGTAGTCGATATACGAGTACCCCATGCAAAGCGCAAGCCAAACAGCAGAAATGGACAGAAAAGAGAGAAGGCAAGGCATCGACCCGACAGGGCCAAACTGCACCGGGATCAGACAAGCAGCCTCAGCTCCGCAGCAGACTTGTCCAACGGTGGGGGCTGTATTTCCCAGGCATGGCAACAACACCCCGACGATGTCGCAAGTCAGCTCAAGAGGCCCACGGCGATCGGGACGGAAAGCCGCGAAGGTTAGAAGCGATGAGCGCAGTGACCTACACTGTTACTGTGGTATGCGCGAGGTTCCATCCAAGGCGGTTACCATGCAGCTGGGGATGCGTCTTGAAGTGGGATCTCGCCTCGCTTCTTCCTCGAAGATCTCCGCGGTTTCGCTGCAGGTCTTCTGTGGAGGTCTGAAGATGCTTGGCTTGCCCCGGTGCAGTCGGCTCGTCGAGTGATTTCGACTCAGTGTGCGACCCAGTTTTGTCAACTTTCCCGCTGAGTCAGCAGAAAATACAGCCTCCTCATTGGTTACAATGTCTCGACCAATGGGAGACGGGATGTGGTCAACGACTAGCACCGTGGCTCTGGGAGACAATTACTGCTGCTCTGATGCACCTACCATCATGTTGAGGAAGCCTACCCGTCCAACGATGGTCACCCTTCCCCGCCGAGACCCATCTCAGCAGCTGGCCGCCAAGCGGACCAAGTCTGATTTACGACGCCCCGACCTGCAACCATCTGGCGACCGTCCGAGTACTGAGCCACGCAAGCGGGTGCATTTCGCCGACCTGCCTCGCCGGATAACAGTTTCCAGCTATGCCGCAGATGCCCACAGCATACTCCGGGAGATTCTTTCCGAGAGTCACGGTCCGGAAGCGGCCAAGATGTACAAGCTGCACGCTAGTACAGTGCTGCCGACTAGCAACCGGATGATTCCCGAGGACCGCTATCGGATCCCGGTAATTGAGCCTTCGCATCGCAGAGCTGATCGTCACACTTGGTCGACAGCGTTTCCCGGAGTAAGAGGCCACCGCTTTTGGAAGCTGAAGTCGGGACAATATCGACTGGTTGACTACCGTACAAATGGACAGCGCAGAGAAGTTTTACTCGGGCGCGGGAAGGATCTGGTCCGAACTACTCTACCTGTTGGTGTGGTTGGACCATCAGAGACAAGTGCAAACACCTACCTCGAGATTGAAGAGCTTCGAGATGGGTACTGTTGCAAGAAAGTCAGGGCGACGTGGGTATCAGTATAATTTTACTGGTATATAAAAATGGTCTTTGTAAAGACCACCAATTGTTCTCGTATTTTAACTCAGACTCGCTAACTGGCAATACCCGATGTTTTCAATCCTTGCATTCAGTATTCCCCTCCTAAGACTATTGCATTTGACCGTGGTCATCTTTAAAATTATGTTAAGGCCTCCAATAGTTATAGTTTATAACTCAGTTAAACTAACGACATACACCCGATACTTTCAAAAATTCCATCAGTACCATTCTTACTAAATATTTATCCTTAATAATTATATTTGACCGTGAATACTGTACACCTGTGGTTAACTTAAAATATATATACCCCTGGTATCTAAAATATGAACTGTAAAAAACGGCCTTTCTAAAGGCCACCGTTTAAAATGCTGAGTCAGTGTCTTTTCAGCACACCAATGGGAAGCTAGCAGCCATGCATAAAACACGTACCGGTTGCGATGTCTCACCATTCGTTCCAGCGACACTGAAGATAGAGGATGGGCTCCTCGGAGACACATTGGAAGACTATTTTACGACGCCCCAAACTGCAGCCATCTGGCGACCGTCCAGGTTCTGAGCCACGCAAGCGGGTGCATTTCGCCGCAAATGTCTACAGCGACCCGACTCTGCAACGGATCCTGACCGAGATGACTGCCCTGCCAGCCAGCCGATCATAGAGCACGACGCGGACAAGATTATTGCCTCGGTCTCCAAACAGAAACGTAAGCTGCTGGAGCGGCGGTTTTAGACCCCGTTCAAGTTTAAGTTCGCTGGGGTGAAGTTTTACCGGTTGTGGCGGTTGCGACCCGGACACTACGATCTTGTCTGGTTCGACTACATATTTGGCGAGGCTTTACTACAGCGGGGATCCTCGACGCCCATGTTCAAAGTCCGCCTGCCTTTGGGGATGGCGTGGCCGTGGGTGGCGACTCATCTCGAAGTCGGATTTCGGAGCGCAAAACTCGGTCGGCGGATGGCAAGTTGGATTCGCCGCTAGTCTTCTAGCTACATACAAACGGCCTTTCTAAAGGCCACCATTTTGTCACTCGTTTTTAACTTAGTTTGCGTACACCATGGCTGAGGGTTAAATGTTGTAGAATCTAGTTAATCTACCCTACTTTTGATTCTTGCTTTCAGTGGCATCCGCCCTCTAATTAATTCCACTAAACAGTCGGGTTTAAAATTATATTTGACCTCTCGTAAAAATAGTGGGCAACTCAAAAACTATCCCCCCTGCTTTGTAAAAATAACATCGTAAAAACGGCCTTTGTAAAGGCTACCAAGTTGACATCGGTTTCAACTCAGACTAGCTAACATTTAACGCCCAACCAATAGAAAGAGAGTGCTGAGTAAGCAAAGTGTATATAAGGAAAGACAGTTGTCACATGAAATCATTCTTCCTTCGCATCGGCAACTGCTCTCATCGCAGCAACCATGGCAGATGTCTCCGAGCAAGAGCTTGGTAAAGCCGTTGCATCGATCTTCGATCCCCCAGACGAAGCTCCCGCATCCCCCCATCTGATCGGCCCCACGAGTCCACTACGTTTCGGCCCAGCTGAGGACGAGTCGTCCGACGAAGAGACACGGATTTCCATCTCTAAGAACGGCGGGTTCGTCCCGAAGGCGGCTAAAACAACGAGAGTAATGTTTCGAAAGACCCCTGGGTTGAAAAATGCCCCGATTTGTAGTGCAACCATCAAAAGGGGAGACAGAAAAGGAGAATTCTGCGGAAACTACTGCAAAATCGGAGAGGAATTTTGCTCCAGACACATGAAGAAACCAAGCATTGACTATGAAACTTTTGCGGTAAAAACTAGCTTTAAACAGCTGAAAGTATCAAAGAGGTACAGACTACTGAAACCTTTGGCTGCGTATAGAGTCATACTTGAATGTGATGGTCGAATTTTACGGGTAAGACTGCCCAAACCATTATTACCGATACCTAAGACTGGGTACTTGAAGTTTGAGAGAGCGACAAGTGGATCACGTCCGATAGGGATGTGGGAGTAAGTCTCGGATGTAGCAGCACTTTAAACGGTCTTTCTAAAGACCACCAAGTATTTCAATCGTTTTAAACTCATGCCTTGCCAAAGGGCTTAGTTGTTGCCGTCCACATAACAGTTTATTTGATCAATGAGAAATACAATGCTTAAGTATAGTTGTTAAGGCAGCAAGCTGAGTCATATACGATTATATATATTGGCGGCCTTAAAAAAGGCCTTTTGTAGCAATAGCGTTTTAATTTAGACCTACTGTAATAAGTAAAATATTGAGCTTACTAAGTAAATGTATTGTGTCCGGTTAAGCGAATGTTTTTCAATAGTGTTTCTTTTTACTAACCATCACCTTCACTGTCAGACAAGTGGTCCTGCGCCTACCAACTTTTCCATTGCTGCTACTGCATCCCCTAAATGTAATAAGATTGTGCTTGAAACTTTGTTTTCCTGGTTAGGCTGGTCTTCACTAATACGATTTGAAACGGTGGGGTAGTGGTAGGTACTTCTGAGACCTGTAAAGCTTGAGACATCTCTGCACAAGTGATACCATTGAAATGACGGGACATTTGCTTGTCACAATGATGTAAGATAAGATATAAACCATCCAATCAAAAGAAAGTGCTGATGTGACAAATTAAGTAACCAATGAGAAGGTAGCGCTGACGTCAGCATTTGTTATAAAGCCACGAAATGTTGAATTCTACAGCCATAGATATCACATCAAATCATCTCCAAGATGTACCAGTGTCAAATATGCAATGAGGAATACACAGATGAGACTATTTATCACTCTCACTGTGAATTATTTCATAACGTACCTCAAGTAGATTTATCTGACTGTGAGACCCATCCTGATTTTGAGGATTTTCTCAACGAGACAGAGGAAACTCAGCAGTACAACAGACCCAGCGTTATTGCTTATGCTCCTCCAAGAGAGCAACAAGAACATTCAGACCAGCAAATCAATAACGAACCTGCAGTAACAGTTGAACTATTGGCTCAAGCTTTTGAGGGCTCAGTAGTAAGACACTATCGAGTAAGGAATAACAGTACTCTCGATTTAGACACATTTTTGGCACGAGTGAAGAATCTTATTCTAGAACGATTGCAGTATGAGCGTAATCGATTACATTTTATGAAATTCGGATTGCTCTTGGATACTACTTTTAACAACATCGATGGAGAGGAATCTAACAGGGGCTTTATTTCTAGAAATCGAAATGTTATTGAAATCACTGATTTGTCTGAAGTTGTGGAAGAATGCATCCAGGAAATAATTCTTAAAATAACGGAGCACGAAGCACGTGGTTCAGGATGGTCCATGTCGACCGTAAATAGTCTGGATTTGCGAGTGCATAAACATGGATACGGAGATCGTGGGAGTAGTTACATCCCCCTACCCAAGAAGATAAAAAGTACTCGCTCATGTATTAATGTTCAAAATCATTATAACGAATGCTTCCGGTATTCAATGTTGGTAAAATTCTTAATTAACGACCATGAATGTAACGTACACAGGCCAAATGCAAGATTCCAAGCTTATAATAATAGATACAACTTCAACGGTCTGGACTATCCTGTATCTCTGGCAGATATCAAGCGATTTGAAAAAAGAATCCAGGTGTTTCAGTTAATGTGTTCGGTCTAGATGATGGCAACAATGTATACCCTTTGAAAGTTGTTCCTCAGGAGTTAACCAATCACACTGATTTGCTGTTAATTACCAGTGATAAAGTTTCACATTATGTGTACATAAAAGATTTTAACAAACTCGTACATAATCAGTTAACGAAAAACAACAATGCAATCACGGTATGCAAAAGATGTTTGTGTTTCAAAAGAAACAATAACGGAGGTCGTAGATGGTTGGTAGAACACACAAGACTTTGTGGCAACCATTCTGCCGTAAAGATTGTACTACCTGCAAGAGAGAGATCAATTTTAAAATTTAACAAAGTACATAACCAATACAAGATCCCAATTGTTATCTACGCAGACTTTGAGTCTTGCCTAATTCCCATGGAAAATGAAGATCCTGACGCACCAGACAACGGAAAATACCAAAAACATGAACCAAACAGCTACTGTATTCTGGTTAAATCGACCCTTTCAAATGAATATCTCCAACAATACAACGTCCCAACAGAACCTATACTTTATCGTGGGAAAGACGCTGCAAAAAGATTCGTAAGTGACCTTTACAGTATAGCTGAAAAAGTATCATCGTTGTACAGTGTCATTGTTCCAATGAAAGACCTTACAGATTTACAAGAATTATCTCATCAAGTTTCTGACACTTGTTACTTATGCGGACATGAATTTACCGATAACAACATTAAAGTCTACGAGCACGATCATTTGACAGGAGACTACAGAGGAGCGGCTTGCAACGCTTGTAATATTAACAACAAATTACCCAAGTTCGTTCCTATAGTTTTGCATAATTTAAGTGGATACGATGCGCATTTTATTATACCAAAACTTGGGAAGGAAAAAGGTCATATTGACGTACTGGCCTTGACAACAGAAAAATTTATTAGTTTCACGAAAACTTATAAAGATATAAAATTACGATTCATCGATTCCTTGAGGTTTCTACCCTTTAGTTTGAGCACTCTTTCCAAAAACCTGCAGAGGGATGACTTTGTTGAAACAAGAAAGCTGGTTCCCGACGACAAGATGGACCTGGTGCTGAGAAAGGGAGTTTTTCTTTACGATTATATAGATTCCCTGGAGAGATTCGAAGAAACTTCCCTACCGCCTCCGGAAATGTTTTACAACAAACTCAATGAATCGGAAACTGACCCAGAAGATTACGACCACGCCATGAGAGTATGGAGAGAGCTCAAAATGTCAACATTAGGAGACTACAACGATGTCTATGTCCGATTGGATGTCACTTTACTTTGTGATGTTATGGAACAGTTTCGAAATGTGTGTATGTCAGCTTATGGACTAGATTGTTTTTATTACTATACATCTCCAGGATTAGCATGGCAAGCCATGATGAAAGAGACAAAATGTGAACTTAAACTTCTGACTGATATTGACATGGTTCTCATGGTGGAAGCCGGAGTTCGAGGTGGGCTTACAAATGATGTTACTCGATATGTTAAAGCGAATAATGAGGATCTTCCGAATTACAAACCCAACGAAGAGTCAGTCTACATAGGTTACTTCGATGCAAATAACCTGTACGGTCTTAGCATGTGCCAGCCACTTCCACACGGTGGCTTTTGTTGGGTAGATCCTGATAACCTAGGGGACATTCTTAGCATTCCGAAATATGGTGATGTAGGGTATATTTTGGACTTTGACTTTGAATATCCTGAACATCTTCACGACGAACATTATGATTTGCCCCTACTACCGAGGTCAGAAATTCCTCCCACGGGAAAGTATAAAAAACTTTTAACGACCCTAGAAAACAAGAACAATTATATTGCTCACTACTGGACCGTGCAACAAGCTATAGACTTAGGAATAAAAATTGTGAAGGTTAATCGAGTACTTCAATTTTCACAGAGCTGTTGGCTGAAGAAATACATTGACTCAAACACCTCTAGAAGAGCAGCTGCAACGTCAAATTTTCAAAAGGAATTCTTCAAACTTATGAATAACAGCGTCTATGGAAAATGTCTAGAGAACAAAAGAAATCACATGAATTTAAGACTTGTTAATGACAAAAAGAAGTTTTTGAAATTAGTTCAAAAAGCAAACTTCAAAACATCTATTATTATAAATGACTCTCTCGTGGCTGTATGCATGAATAAGACAAATATTGTGTTGGATAGACCTCTCTACGTTGGTATGTGCGTGCTTGATATTTCAAAGACGCACATGTATGATTTTCATTATAACAAGATGGTAAAATTTTACAAAAGAGATCGAAGTGATATCAGCTATATGGACACAGACGGAATCATTTATTGGATAAAGACTCTGGACTTATACGAAGATCTGAGGACCTTCCCTTACAGGGGTGATTTCGACTTTTCCGACTATCCGACTGATCATAAAACATACGATAAGTCAGTCAACAAGAAAGTTCTTGGGAAGTTTAAGGATGAGACATGTGGAATGCCCCTGGAAGAGGTTGTAGCACTCATGTCCAAAATGTATGCGTTAAAATTATTTATCAATGATATGTCGAGACAAGTGGACGACAAGTGGAGTAAAGAAGTTATATCTTGCAAGAAATGTTAAATTCGAACACTACTAAAACTGTCTCTTCAGAGGGACTGAGTACAATGCAACGTTCAACACAATTCGGAGCTTCAACCACAATCTATTTAGTATCACAGTGACTAAAAAATCACTCTCAGCAAACGATGACAAGCGAGTGATCCTTCACGATAACATTCACACTCTTCCTTACGGTCATTATTCACTGAGGGAAACTCATTGAACATTTTGAAGAAAAACACTGTTTGATAGCCACTTAATGCCCTACTTGCTAAATGTCACCATAAAAAAGGTCTTTCTCAAGGCCAACAAATGTCACTCGTATAAAACTCACTTGCGCCCCTATGAAAGGCCTTAAAATCACACAACCCACTGTCAATTTTGTCATTACACTTTCGTTGTAAATAAGAGTAGTACAATGGATAATAGAAATCTTGTTATTGAAGAATTGCACAAACCTGCCCGAAAAAACTTTCCTAGACGACAGACTGTCTTGAAAGGCATAAACGACCTATACCAAGGAGATCTCGTGGAATTAATACCTCACAGCAGAGAAAATAAAGGATTCAAATATATCTTAACCGCTCTTAATTGTTTTACGAAGGTAGCTTATGCTGTTCCTCTGAAAGATAAAAAAAGGACAAACAATCACCAATGCAATGGAGGAGGTATTGAAAAAAATTAAGGGACGGATTTTGAATCTTCAAACAGATGATGGGAAGGAGTTTTTCAATAAAGACTTTTCACGGTTAATGAAAAAATATAAAATAAACCATTACTCGACCTTTAGTGAAAAAAGGCTGCTATTGTAGAACGCTTCAATCGCACTTTAAAAACTGCAATGTACAAGAAGTTTTCAGAACGAGGATCGAACGTACGGTATGATATCCTCCCCATGCTGATAAATGACTGCAATGAAAGAAAACACCGTACAATCAGGATGAAACCTATTGAAGTAAAGAAAAAACACGAGTCTGACTTGATAAAGCGCATTAAAAATAAAACCAAACCAGCCGTTGACAAAAGAAAACCTCCCAAATTTGCTATAGGGGATAAAGTAAGATTGAGCAAATATAAACACGTGTTCGCTAAAGGATATCTTCCGAATTGGACAAACAAAGTATTTACCGTTTACAGAGTGCAACCTACTATCCCTGAAACGTATATACTTAAAGATAGTAAAGGTGAAATTTTGCAGGGAGGAATTTACGGTCATGAAATGTTGAAATCAAGATCAGGAAATGTTTATTTAGTGAAAAAGATTTTAAAAAGGAAAGGAGATCGAATTTTGGTCCGTTGGTTAGGATTTAATAAATCGGAGGATTCGTGGATAAACAAAAAGAACTTGCTTTAATATTATGTAGTCAGTAGGAAAGTAACACTAGATCGAGCAATTACAAGTTTCATCGTGAAATGGAGGTTATAAGGCAAAATGAAAAACTTGATATTAACAACATAGATCATTTGACTCCAGATAGCTTTAATAACACTGTAAGTAAGCACGGAACTTTGTTTCCAGACTCGGTTAGGTGTATTATCAGCAGACCATCAAACTGTGGAAAGACTAATGTAGTTTTTAATTTGATAACTAAACAAAACGGACTAAGCTTCGATAATATATATATATTTTCGAAGTCTTTAAATCAACCAAAATACCTATTATTACAAAGGATTTTAGATGATGTGCCAGACGTTTCATTTTACAAGTTTGATGCTAGCAGTGAGATTATGGAACCAAATGAAGCTAAGCCGCACTCAATTTTTATTTTCGACGATGTATCAAGTGAGAACCACGAAAGAATAAGATCGTATTTTTCAATGGGTAGACATAATCAAATCGATTCCATTTACATTGGACAAACGTACAGCAAGATACCGAAACAGTTAATCAGAGACAATGTAAACTTTTTCATTGCTTCCAAGCAGGATGAGAAAAATCTTAAACATGTGTACAATGATCACGTTGGAGCTGACATGAGTTTTGAGAAATTTCGTGAAATTTGTGGAAAAGCTTGGAAAGAAAAATACGGGTTTATTGTTATCGACAAAGAAAGACCAATGGATAAGGTCGCTACAGGATTGGATTCGGTCACTTTGTAATTATACATTAAAAGTATACAAGTATATTTTAATCTTTAGTATGTCTTTCGAAGTCGTGGAGTAAAGAGGACAACAATCATGACGGGTCGAAAGGAGTTGCTAAGTGAAATAAAAGCGCTAAGTGACTCAATACGAAAGAAATCAAATCAAATCAAAACATCTTTATTTCTCATAAATTATACATTTGTACAAGGAGGCTGTTTTATAATTATTTGAAACTAATCATCACAAAGGTTTAAACCTGTGCGTGATGATGAGTCCGGTTTTGCTTAGTTTGCTCCCGCCTTTATTTATTTATTCATATTTATGTATTGATTGGTTGCCACTTGATACATTTCAAGTACAGACGGACGAACCCCCCTCCCCCCTCCCCCCTCCCCCCCGAAAATATTAAAAATACTTATTGACACACACACACACACACACACACACACACACACACACATACCCATTCACGCTCACACACTTCAAGCATACCAAGAACACATTCACACACTAACCACTGCTCTGAGTAGCTAAAGTCTGTACTGCGAAGTAATGTACATTAAATCTCTTCTTTTATTCATTAAAAACAACAAAGAGGGAATATTTACTAACCTTCAGCATTATTATCCCACTAGAAATAGATTAAATTTTGGTTATAACGTTCCTCGATCCACTTCTAGTTTAGTAGTTAATTCCCCATTTTATATTGCTCATATCCTTTACCGCAACTTGCCTCCAGAAATTATAGATGCGGAGGGAGGCAGTGACCTGACATATAAAAGAAAAATAGGCGAATGGCTTCTTCGTTCTGGGCAGTCTGCTGCAGAGACACTGATTCGCTCCCCGTATACTTGACTTAAGGACTGGCTACAAAAATAACAAATATATATATATATAAAGTGTTTTGTGCAAGTGATAAAAAACTAAAGGACTCTGCTGACTGTAACTCTTCTTCCGCACACAGATCAACAGTCTATGCGGAAGAAAATTTCCATATAACTATGTATATTGTCCTGTAATCTGTTTTCTTGGAATAAAGTATTTTTGACTTGTCTTGACTTGAATGAGTGATTCAGTATTAGTTCTGCCAAGATGTTCCAACCAAAGTTTGACATGTTTTTTATAGGAATCTAAAGTGAAAGTGTGAACATTTTTTAAAGGCTCTGGTAAATTTCTGTATAGTATGTGTATATAGTGGCAGTTAGTGACAGAGTAGCTTTTTACTAGTCTGGGAATCTGTATTCCTACATTGGCAGCATTCCTAGTCGAGTAAGTGTGATTTACGTTCTCAAATAAAAAGTCAGAGTGTTTGTACAAGTAAATTAGTAAAGTCCTTACATATAATTGTCTTATGTCAAAAACGTTCATTTCGTCAAAGAGAACATCCGTTGGGTAGCGCCGACCCCTCCCCAGAGCAGCCTTCAGTATAGCCTTCTGAGTAACTGCTAGGGGTTGCAGGGTGGACTTTGATGCACCTCCCCAAGCAATGATAGCACCTTCCAGCAATGACTGTGCATAGGCAAAATATGCCATCTTAATTTCATTTAAATGCAGAATGGGGCTTAGCTGGTGAAATGCATAAATACATTTCCTCAGTTTCTTGTTTAAATAATTTATGTGCTCGGACCAACTGAGTTTACTATCCATCACCACACCTAGATATTTAAATGAGTCCACCCTTTCAACCCACTGACAGCCACTTGTAGTGCTTTCAATATCGCCACAGGTATGTATTATTAATTTATCTCTGAGCGTATTCCCTTGATCTCTTAATGAAATTGGCATAAATTTAGTTTTGGATACGTTTGGATATGTTAAAACATTCTGATCAAACCATTTGTTAATAATCATGATGTCATCGGTGGCAATTTCGAAAAGATCATCCCACGTCTTACTATGAAAATAAAGTGTGCTATCATCGGCAAAAAGAAATATTTTACAGGAAACATTGACTTTACTAATATTATTTATGTAGATTAAAAACAGGAGCGGGCCCAAATTGCTACCTTGAATCACTCCGTAGTCAATTGTGTTGAGATTACTAAATTTTCCGTTGATGGAGACAAATTGCTTACGGTTTGTGAAATATGATTTGAACCAATTTAAAGAAGTGCCTCGAATACCTATTAATTCTAGTTTTTTTAGTAATTTTGACCTGTCCACTGTGTCAAAAGCTTTAGCTAAGTCCAAAAAAAAACGAACAAAGATTTTTCATTATTGCTTATTGCATTATTTATATGATAATTTAGATCAAATAAAGCATCGTTGATATTTTTTGATTTCCTAAATCCGTACTGTTGGTCTGTTAAAATATTATTGTCTTCGAGATATTTAGATAACTGATCTTTACATCAAGACATCTTTAGAGAAACATCAAGCATTAAAAGTAGGGCTTAAGGAAAGAAACCGGTTTTTAGAAGAAACATTTAAACCGATTGTCGACCCTCTTAACAAATTGAATGATACGTTAAAAACACCATCTCTATTGACAGATGAAATATCACCTAAAAAAGAACTTAAGACAACCGAAACGGAAAGTTCTGCTAATGATACAGAATCGTATAGTAAATCAAGTGACATTATAGAGGAGCAGGAGGAGGAGGAGGAGGAGGAGGAGGAGGAGGAGGAGGAGGAGGAAGAGGAAGAGGAAGAGGAAAAAGAAGGGAACTTAACAGAAGAGGGACATCATGAGCATTCTGAAGATCAACCTGAATCACCAACAAACATCAGTATTTTGAGTCAAGAAATCGGGAATAAAGGACCATTGTCAAGAAAATATATATTAAAAATATTACACAGTGGTCGTAAAAGTGCAAAATATCACGTGTACGGTGCATGTCTAGAAAACGATGGACTCAGGATAGGTGATAGTAACTTATCTGTTGATGATAAAGATAATATAATTATAAAAGGCCAAACATTTAAAGGTACGGCTGGGTTGTTCGAGTTGATATTCAAACCTATTCCTACAAAGTACTCGAGAAATGATTTAAATAACTTCAAAAAAATTTGTATACTAACGAATTCTCATAGGAAGGCGTACTCTCCTTCCACCCCAATACACAAGAAAAGATTTGAAAAGTACAGAAACATAATCGCAAAGCTGTTTTCTAAATATAGAGGTAAAAGTCGTTCCGTTAAAGGTAAGGGGATGACGATGAAATCAATGTACGAGACTAATATAATTTATTATAACGATGCGAACAAACTGGTTGATAGAATGCGGTTATTGTATGAATCAATTCAGGCTGGACACAATGGATTAGATAGTGAAATGGTAGCATTAACAGAGGAGTTGAAAAGTAGGGGGTTTATAGTGTAAACACTCAGTCTTAAAATGAGTGTGGATAAGTTCGGTCGCCACGAGTCGTCTGTTGCTCGTGAAGTTTTAAGAGGTCCTCCTGGTGAAGGATTCTATTTAACGCAGGACGGTCATTATGACCTGAAAAGGAAACGCATTTGTAATTTAGCAGATGCTATTGATAGTGAAGAAGCCGTAAACCTGAAAACTATCCGTACGATTTCCTTGCATTGTGACAGTGACGATGGCATGTTTGATGCTAAAAACAAATTAATAAAAAACGTAGCTACTGCCGTAAATGACACGGACGCTGTAAATTTTGCACTTCTTTCTCGAGAAATAAACAAACTAAAACAAGACCTATGCGATAAACTTGTCATCTACAGTTCCACTTACCATTAGTTCCGTTGCTAAAAGTGACAAAGAAAACTCGAACAATATATATTATGCATATGATGTTACAAATGAGAAAAATGACGCATTACCTCTTCCGCATTTACATGAAAAGCCTCACGTTAATCTCATTGTATAAAATACAAAGAGAAACGACAATGGATTCATTTGTTGTTTAACTCCCATGAGAAGAGGAGGAGGACTCACTAGTTCTGCAGTTTATATTTTCAAAAAAGTCATTGACACTTTACCAACAGGAAATCTTGTGAACACAGCTATCGACGCCTTGCCAGTAGAACTTCATATCCCGGGTGGATATCAGTATTGTGGACCAGGGACCAAATGACGTCAGCGATTGGCTCGTGGGGACCCTGGTATTAATAAATTGGACGAGGCCTGCAAGGAACACGATATAGCATATTCGAATTACACCGATACCGAAAGAAGAGCGATTGCTGACAGGGCTTTGGCCAAGAGAGCTTGGCAAAGAGTTAAGTCTAGTGACGCTAGTCTTGGTGAACGAGCAGCCGCTCTAGCGGTAACAGCAGCCATGAAAGCAAAGACTGCAGTGGGAGGTGGATCGAGAAGGAGAAAACGAAATGTAAGCAAAAGAAAAGTTTCTGGAGAGAGCTAGAAATACTAATTCCCATGGCAAGCGAAAGAGAAAAAGATCCTGTAAATGCTCTAAAAAAAAGGTAAACGGAAGAGGCTTGTATTTAAAACCTTACCGTGTGTACTGAGTGAGAAACATAAGTTAATAGTACCAAATAAAGCATTGAGCAACACGGATTTGGAAAGATACACATTTTGCCTCAAAATTCCATTTTTTAGGGGGGTGTTTATGCGCAATGACTTGCCAAAGAATATTTGGAAAAACGAAACTGCAATTGTAAATCTTGATGATGCCGACGGTGTTGGTACACATTGGGTCTGTTACAAAAAAATCATGGATTCTGTTTATTATTTTGACAGTTTTGGAAATCTTCCCCCTCCAATAGAGCTAAAGCAATATTTCGGTGAAGGATCTAAAATCTTTTACAACTATGATCAAAAGCAAAGTAGAGACTCGTCGGTTTGTGGACATTTATGTTTGGAGTTTCTAGCTACTAACGTTAGCCAACTTCATGATGGCGTCTTGTACAGTAACCATTAATGGTTGTTCGTCAACTTTACGGAGCACCCTTTTCCCACCATTGTAACTGACACCTAACAGACAGTGGGAAGTTGCACTGTTGGATTTTTCTACATATAATTCAATTCCAAACATAATAGAAGGAGTCAACAATAAGCTTCACTACATTCGTAATAAAAATAGTCAAGAATCGTATGGAGAGACTGAGGTTGTTGAGATTACAACCGGTTCATATGAAATTACAGACGTTAACAAAGAATTCCAGAACCGTCTGGGAAATGATGTTATTGAACTGCAAGCTAATAACAACAACTTAAGAAGTGAAATTAAGTGCAAATATTTCATCGACTTTACTCAACCGGCTTCGATCGGTTCCTTGTTAGGATTTCCACCCTTTTCATCAATACTTGAACCAAACGTTTATCACACAAGTCCAAAAACTGTAAATATTGTTAAAGTTAACGTAATCAATATTACCTGCAACATAGTTCAAGGTGCTTATAAGGATGGGTCAAATCAGCATATATTGCATTCGTTTTACCCAACTGTACCGCCAGGATTTAAGATAGTTGAAAAACCACATAACCTAATTTATCTCCCATTAAACACCAGTCACATATCGGACATCGTGCTGAACGTACGAGATCAAGACGGAGACGAAGTAGATTTTAGAGGAGAAGTTATAACTATACGCCTACATATTAGGCAAGTGTTGTTAGGTAACGATGGGTCTTAATTTCGTATATAATACCAAAGAAACTTCAGAGAAGTTCAGTACCACTCGGAACGAGGAGGGACTAAGTAGAGAGAACGTGCAATTTCTGGAAAGACTCGGATTTACAGTCAACAAATATGGACATACTGAACATAAAACATGGTCCAGTTTTCGACGAAACCTTATGGGAGAAGGAGTATCACACACACAACCCTTACGCTTCATCGAAATTGGGAAACAATGATGAGATACGAATTCCAATACAACATCAAGATGCTTATACATTGCCTTGTGAAAGCTATATTTATGTCGAAGGAAGAGTAACAACGACAAATGGGGACGCTGGATCAAAAGTGCCTTTCACTAACAATCCCATGGCTTTTTTATTTGAAGAAATTCGATACGAATTATCAGGGATCGTTGTTGACTCCACAAAGAAAGTTGTAGCAGTACAATAAAAGGATTGGTTTCACTGTCACCAATTGAATCAAACTCTTTGATAACAAGTGGATGGGTATTGCCAAGTGAAACGAAATTCGCACCAAATACAAATGGTTATTTCGATTTTTGCGTTCCTTTAAAACTTTTATTAGGATTTGCTGAGGACTACAAAAGGATAATAATTAATGTTAAGCAAGAATTGGTTTTATTGCGATCATCCTGCGATACGGATGTGATAGTAGCTGACTCTGGAACGTCAACAACAACACTTGATTGGAAGCTAACTCTAGATAAAGTTGTTTGGAGAGTGCCGCGTGTACGATTGGCTGACGAACGGAGAGTAGGACTATTACAGATGCTCAATTCTGACAGAGATATAGTTGTCCCGTTTAGAAACTGGGAAATGCATGAATGGCCAATACTACCGACAACACAGCGTCAGACCTGGGCTGTAAAGACATCAAGCCAATTAGAAAAACCTAGATATGTGATCTTTGCGTTACAGACCAACAAAAAGTCGAATATCACAGCTAACGCAGGTAGTTTTGACCATTGTAAACTAACAAATGTCAAGTTGTTCCTAAATTCACAATTCTTTCGTTACGACAACTTGAATGTTATGTTTTCAAAGGATAGATTTGGAATTTTGTATGATATGTACGCCAGATTCCAATCGTCATATTAAGGAAGAACGAATTCGCCTCTTCTGAACCCCAAAATGTTTAAGGACATTGCACCTGTTGTAGTAATAGACTGTTCAAAACAAAACGAATCTGTTAAAACGTCTACAGTTGATATTCGGATAGAATTTGAGTTGGAGGAAAACATTCCTGAACAGACAACAGCATATTGCTTGATACTTCATGATACAATCATAACGTAAACCCCCTTGACAGGAGTTGTAAGGAGAATGTTATAGATTTCATTATTTTCCCCCCACCATCAACACCGAGCTCATAAAAGCGAAGTCAATCGTCGGTACATTAGTTTATCTTCTGTCAGCAGAGTGGTAACATCGCATCTAAAACAATGGATAATACATCGTTAGATAGTGCAAAGGAAATCTTAACCGACAAAAACTTGGAGCCGGCCACAACATCCAATGGAAATCCGATGAGTCGTGATCCTAGAAAAATTGTAGCAGACACAAGTTCGAATGAAAATGTTGATAATACAGACACTAGAGCTCATTCTACGGCGACAGTTTTGGAAAACAAGTCTACCGAGGAACTCAACGTAAACGATGATACAAGATCTTCAAAAGAAATCAAAGAGGAACTTCTAGAGTTTATAAAGTTCAATGAAAATAATCCTTCAACAAAAAAGAAGAGATTTGAAGATGAAGATAAATTAATGTTAACAACAGGTATATTTCTACGAGCTATGTACCCGTTGAACGAAAACATGGATAAGACTATCACGGCTGGAGTATTTAAATCGTTGAATTTTAAACCCGCGGTTCTTCTTAACCAAAGTGGAAAAACATCTATAGTGCTTACCGTTGAAATGTGGGACAGATTTACCAAATATATCTCCATTATTGAAGCATATCTTTTCAACAATTTGACTGGGAGAAAAACAGCGATGGGGTTTGACGAATCAGACTTGGAAATCAGGGTGTCTACCAAATTTCATATATGAAATTCCCGACTTTTTCCCGACTTTTCCCGACAAATTAAAAAAATTCCCGACCATTGGAAACATGACCATTAACTCATATAACGAATATTGAGAACGATATTTGTAAAGAAATACATTTAGACGGCTACAATGCAAGCGAAAGATCGCCAAAAGATGAGCAAGATGACTGTGATAAGTCCAATATATTTGCTAGCCGTAATGCGACCGAGATTTCCGGCTGCGGAAAGAACGAGAGATTTTCCGGCCGTGGTATAAACGACCGAGATTTGACAGCCACGATGCGACAGCGAAATTTGCCGGCCACAATACGACCGAATCATGTAACAACTATGAAAAGAGTAAGCGACACAATACGATCAAGAACCAATCAGCCACCCGACAACCGAAAAACAAGCAAAAGATTTCCGGCCGCAATAAGTCCAAAAGATTTTCCAGCCATGTTGTAAATTACAATATCTCTGGCCTCGAAAAATAGCAATTTAACGCAATAACGGCCACTAAAAGAGCAAGGAACTCGTTTGCCGCGAATCGATCGAAAAATGTTTCATTCCTAAAAGGAGTGACTTTCCGGCCGCAATATGACCGAGGTCGTCTAATGGCCGCGAAATGAGTAAGGTCATCGGCCGCGATGCGACCAATAGATTAACCTGCCGCAAAACAAGCGAAAGATTTCCGATCGCAACGAGACCGAAAATCTTGCCGGCTACGGTATAAATGTTAGATATTCCGTCCGCAAAAAGATCAAGCGATTTTCTTATCGCAATTCGACCGAGAGATGTGACGACCACGAAAAGAGCAAAACATTTGTCTACCACGAGACGACCTTAAAATGTTTTGGTCCCAAAATGAGTGAGCGATTTTCTGGCCGCAATACGACCTAGAGGTCTAACGCTCGCTAAAAGAGGGATGAAGTCATCGGCCGAAATGCGTCCAAGAGATTTGCCGGCCGCAAAAAAAGCGAAAGATTTCCGGCCCCAATAAAAGCGAAAGATGTGATGGCCGCGAAAAGAGCGGCAGATTTGACGGCCACAAAGAGAGTGAGATATCTGACGGCCCCAATGTGACCGAGAGGTTTGCTGACCCTGAAACGACCAAGGAATTTGCCGGCCGGGTTATAGATATTCTGGCCTTCATGTGGCCAATAGATGTGATAGCCACGAAAAGAGCACACGATTTTAAGGTAGCATTACTAACGAGATACTTGTCGGCCGCGTAAAGAGCGAGAGACTTGTCGGCCGCGTAAAGAGCGAGATACTTGTCGGCCGCATAAAGAGCGAGACTTGTCGGCCGCGTAAAAAGCGAGAGAGACTTGTCGGCCGCGTAAAGAGCGAGACTTGTCGGCCCCGTAAAGAGCGAGAGACTTGTCGGCCGCGTAAAGAGAGAGAGACTTGTCGGCCGCGTAAAAGAGCAAGACTTGTCGGGCTCGCAAAGAGCGAGAGACTTGTCGGCCGCGTAAATAGCGAGATATTTGTCGGCCGCGTAAAGCGCGAGAGACTTTTCGGCCGCGTAAAGAGCGAGATACTTGTCGGCCGCGTAAAGAGCGAGACTTGTCGGCCGCGTAATGAGCGAGACTTGTCGGCCGCGTAAAGAGCAAGATACTTGTCAGCCGCGTAAAGAGCGAGATACTTGTTGGCCGCGTAAAGAGCGAGACTTGCCGGGCGCGTTAAGAGCGAGACTTGTCGGCTGCGTAAAGAGCGAGAGACTTGTCGGCCGCGAAACGAGCGAGCGTTTTTACACCTGGATTAGGACCGAGAAACTTGCGGCAGCGGAATAAGCGACAGCTTTTCTGGTCATGATATAGCTAAAAATTTGTCTGCCACGATTCGTTCGAGAGATTTGCCGGCCGAGACGATGACAATAACGAAGAAAACGGTCATTTCGTTTTGTTTTATAGCCAAATTCAAATTTCCCGACCAAATTTGAAATTCATTACTTTTTCCCGACTATTCCCGACCTTACAAAATCCCCGACATTTTCCCGAATTTTCCCGAATTCCCGACTGGTAGACACCCTGGGAAATCGACAATATTCGACTCAGAGGAACCCAATATGTGAGATTCAGGGACTTATCCAGACACAACAAAAAGATACTTTTGACTTATGAGGAATTTTGTATCCTCTCCAATCTGACACCTGTAATAATCAGATACTTACAACAGCTCACGTCATACAGTTTGATTATCTTCGACTATCTCGATAGTTGTATGATCAGAAACCCTAAAGTCCCATTGCTCTACGGGCCGTTGGATAGCTCTGTATACAACCGCTTGCTTCAAGAAGTGTCGTTTTACAGAAACACAGAAATTTTGCGCAATCAGCTCAAAAGCGAAATCGTCAAACCGGAAGTCTCTGCGACTAACGGCCCTGAAGACAAGAAAGAAGAACCTGCTACGAACGATCATGAAGACGAGAGCAAAAATGAGGCCGATGAAAATAACACTTTGTACGTGGTAAAGTACTGAAATGCCCGCTTTTTTAAAACGCCTTTTGCATGACCTTGAAAAATAAACAAGGCACGCAAATTATTCTTCTTCTCTCCTGTAATAAATATGGTGCAAGTCGAAAACGTTGTCAGTCTTTACTCAGTGATCATGGAGAAAAACTCTCAAACAAGTATGATCAGATACTGTTGAGAAAGTAAGTGTTTTACTCGGCCCATATGTCAAGTAGATGGGATGGCGTGTAGGCGTTGTGAGAAATGTAGGTCAAGGCCACCTAGATGTGTTTTTAAAAAAACATTTATTTTTCAAAACTGCAATTCGGAATTTTCAGTTATAGCTAAGTAATTTACTGTAAATTACTTAGCTATAACTGAAAATTCCGAATTGCAGTTTTGAAAAATAAATGTTTTTTTAAAAACACATCTAGGTGGCCTTGACCTACATTTCACAACAGTTCGGTAAAACCTTAATTTATTTTTCCAAGTCCAAGTTCTCCGTCCTGTATTTTTGTTGCCGGCGGTACGGGAAAAAACTATTTCACTCCCGCGTCTTCAGAAAGTAACAACTCTATTTTGGTGACAGTATAAAAATATAATTTACACCGACGTCGACGATACGCTTAGCGTCAAAAGTCACCATAACACTAAGTTCGACTGTGCGGTAAAACTAATTCATCGGAAAATCCCTTTCCTTTATATTTCGACTATATCTCAACTTTACGGTAAAACCTCGATTTATTTTCCAAGTCCAAGTTCTTCGACCAGTCGTTTTGACACCGACGATACGGTAACCGCCCGGCACCGCGCAACTCTGACCGTCCCCCGCCGCTACGGCCTCTCGGCGGCCCGGCCCCGTCGCGCCGTCCACCCGATCAACACCTCAAATCTACACATCATCGACTCTGTGACGTCATCACTACGTCACACATCCGTCATCAAATACCTCATCAATACGTCACCCATACGCCTCAAGTACGACACTGTTTTATAATTTTGACCTAATACGTCATAAAACACGTCACCCATACGTCACAATTACGACACTAATTCCCATTTTTGCTTAGCTCAGCTGTTTTAAAACCTACCATCCACATCTACTCTGCTCTCACACGTTTTGCATCCAGGCGTGGAATATGCTCTGATATATACTCCGATTGTGGAACAAATTTCATTGGCGCAAATGCGTTACTTCAAAAAATAGTAAAAACTGTAATTCTCAATAGTGAATCACAGAATGAAATTACCAACTTTGTCAATAGTTATGGAATTAAATTTCATTTCAATCCACCCGCTTCCCCTCATCAAGGTGGACTTTGGGAAAGTGCAATCAAAAGTGCTAAATCACATTTAAACCGAGTAATGGGAAACTCAGTTCTTTCGCTTCAAGAATTCACTACGTTAACAGTTAGAATTGAAGCAATGTTAAATTCAAGATTTCTGACACCATTATCCAACGATCCTTCTGATTTGTCAGCACTAACTCCTGGCCATTTCTTAATTGGTGAACCACTCATTTCAATTCCAGAACGAGATTTAACAGACATCCCAACCAATCGTTTAAAATACTGGCAATTGGCTCAACAATTTTTCCAACGTATCTGGCAACGATGGAGTCGTGAATACTTGCACACATTGCAACAGCGATCCAAATGGACAACAAAATCAAATAATCTAAAGGTTGGCGATCTAGTACTTTTAAAAACTCCAACAAGTCCATTGGAATGGCCTCTTGCACATATTACTGACGTTTATCCAGGAGCTGTTGGAATTATTCGTGTGGCAAAGATTCAGACCACAACAGGAACTTTAACACGGCCAGTAACAAAACTATTCCCACTACCTACTTGTTGAAGTGATGACACTTCAAGGCGGCCGGTAATGTTCAGTTCAAATAAAGGTCAGAGATGGTTAATCACACAATTATTATATATATATATTTCTTTATTCTTTATTTCCATCTTTTATCATATATTATTTCTCTATTCTTTATTTCTATCTTTATTCCTTTATTTGACCCAGCCCAATATTTAATACCAAATCATCATCTGTTCCAATTATTATTTACATTTTTACACTTGATTGTTAAGTTTTGTTTTTTATAATTATCATTCAATAGCTACCACAGAATTTTATATTTAATAATTATGCAATAAATAAAGACATGAAATATACAATAACAAGATATGAAACCTCAGAATGGACATGAATGGACATGAATTCTACAAAATGGAACACTAAATAGTGAGATAAAGGGAACAATATCTTGGTGAGTGTGAACTGTGACCTACAACTTAAAAACTTTTTTTGTGTTAATAAAAATAACTTATTTTTGTCATAATGGTCCTTTGATTCATTGTCATATTAATAATTATTTTCTTTTCATCTAAATCCTCCACCCCACTTTGGATATGTCTATCTGGCTGGTTTACGAACTCGTCCAAGAGAATCTAGTTTTACATGTCTGTACCAAATTTTGTTACGATCTAAGGATATTTACGAGAGTTATCGTGCTTAAAGACACTCAAAAAATGAAATTCTATTTCCTATATAAGCCCATGTTAAATTTTGAAGCAAATCGTGATTTTTGCAGGTAAAAATGCGTTTTAACAATAAACTCACTTCATATCCAGAAAGTACACATAAAAAGCTGTAAATTAATATAAATATTAATATGATTGCTGAGGTTACCCTGAACGGATATTTTTTGTCCATTCTGTTCTGTTAAAACGACGGTAATAGCTTATTTCTAAGGAAATTCGCTGAAAACGTTTTGAGTTGGGAAATGAGTTAAAACAGACGTTGACATATGAAAATAAGTAAGAGACAAACAATAAACAAATTCGCCGGCCAGTCTAAAATTATTGTAGGTTTTTTTATTTCATTGTATCCACATTGGAAGCGATGATGATGATTGTTAGAAATTAACCCCGAAATAAGCAGTCTACCACCATATTTGGATATCTGGCTAATGTTACCGGATATAGTCATAAAAATCTCTGATTAATCCAATCCGAAACCCAATTGACTTTGCGGATATCTGCACACCTCTACTTAAAGGATATTATTATTATATTCCTTTAAGTTTACAGTTTATCTCTAACTACTGGAATTTTTCCTGACAGATTAAAAACCGCTATAATTGTACCTATTTATAAAGCTAATGACTTTTAATGTGTAATTATCGCCCAATATCACTGTTGTCAACACTCTCTAAAATAATAGAAATTCATGTAAAAGATAACATTGTTAACTATTTTAATATGTACAATCTTTTTTCCCCACATCAGTTTGGATTTATACCTGGCAGAGGTACTGATAAAGCAATAAATGGGCACATTTCAAAAATAGTAAATCATGTAGAGAACAATCAGCAATGTGTTGGTGTATATCTGGATCTTGCTCGGGCATTTTACTTGGTCGATGTTAATATTTTAATGTATAAATTTGAAAGGTATGGGATCAAAGGAACTCTCCTTAGATGGCTCTGGTCATTTTCTAAAAATAGGAAGCAAATTGTAAAAATAGGAAATACTTACAGTACTGAACTGGAGCAAATTAATGGAATCGCACAAGGCGGGGTTCTTGGCCCATTGAGTTTTGTAATATACATAAATGACTTGCTATTTTTACCTTTAAAGTCAAGTATTTATGCTTTTGCAGATGACACAGCAATTGTTTGTGCAGGACCAAAACTACAGGAAGTTAAAATATCTTTACAAAATGATTTGGATATTATTTCAAATTGGTTAGTTAAGAAAACAATTAATTGGTTGGTTAATTATTAATTAATATTAGTAAGACAAAGGCTATAGTTTTTTCCCAAAGAGAAGTAGATAAATCTAATTTAAGGTTGATGTGTCATGTCCATGGATGTTTGTACGAATGCAAATGTGAATATATAGAATTAGTAGACAAAGTAAAATATCTGGGACTGGTAATTGATTTTAAATTAAAATGGAATTTTCATATTGAAAGTTTAAATTTAAAGATAAGGAAAATTAATTACTTGCTCTATTATTTAAGGGACTTTGTAAAAGAGGATTGTTTAAAAAGACTTTATGTGGCATGGTTTCAAGCAACCGTCAGTTATGGAATCATACATTGGGGTGGAACATATCCTACCATTTTAAGTACAATTGTAAATACTCAGAGGTTTGCTGTTCGAAACATTGCTAAAATTAGAAAATTTGATTCTGTATCTCATTGTTTTAAAGAATTTGATATTTTAGATTTAAATCAGCTGATATAACATAATTATGTTCTGTATAAGAAACATTAATATATTTGAAACTAAGACATTTGCTTGCAACACCAGGCAGTCAAGAAATTATGAACTGGTAGTCCCCAACTTTAACAGACAAATGAGTAGGAACCAGTTTTGCTTCGCAGGACCAACCCTGATCAACAAGTACTCCAATAGGGTTATAGATATTTTAGGAAATATTGTGACATATTCCACATTAAAGAAAAGCATAAGATTCCTGATAACTGAATTTGCTTAACTCAACAAATTTTTATAAAAAATAAATAAATGTCCAAATTATTACTGTTTGTTATTAGAGATGTTTATTCCTGTTAAAATGTTCAATGTTTTGTTGATAATTTATAAATTTTAAATGCTAATTGTTATTAATTAATTTGTTATTGGTTGTTTTGTTGATATTTACAAATATTTATCTATATTAAATTTTTTTTATTTGAGTAAATTTATTGGATGTTACATAAATGCTTATAAAGTTGACTATATAGTTTAAGTTGAATATATAAATGGACTGGCCTCAATGCATTGCAACTATTATAATATCAAGTATGTGATATTTCTTGCCCCACGCGTGCGGTTTGCACTTGGGGTTATGTTTGTAAAAACTGTATTTATTTATCTTGAGAAATAAAGTATTTTGAATTGAATTGAATTGAATTAAGTAGAAGGAATATAAGGCTCTAGGCTACTCTGTAGGCTACCTATTATTCTCCAGACATATATAAACTGATAAAGGTTGTAAGATATTTTATGATAAATTTAGGCAGACCTTATTAACGTTCTCAAAAACTCAAAAATAAATCTTAACCCTCACTTTGTGATTGAACATTTTCTTTAAAAAATATTGTGATTTTAAACATTAAAGCTTACTCTCTTCAGGTAGTTCTGGGACATCTTCATCAAGAATTTCTGCGAAGTTGACAGTTCCATTGTGCAGCTTCTGAAAAGATGCAGCAAGGGCATCCCCACGTTCCTTCCTCTCCGCACTGAGCTCCCCTTTGGTCTGTAGAATCCTCCGGTTTTGTCTTTCAAAAGCTTGTAACTCACCATGCACCTAAACAATACAAATTAAAAATTAACTATGACTAATGGATGTTTCATGGCTGTTTCATTTATTATAGGCTCACTACTCATGAGAGATTTCTTCGGATGGGTTTCTAGCTTGCATCCGGAGAAAAATCAGGGTTCCCACAGGTTTACCAAAACAAAATTCAAGGAAAATTCCAGGACATTTCCAGGACAAAATCATGATTTTCCAGGACCCTCGCACTGTTCTATAAACACAATTAAGATGACTAAATCATGACTTCCCACGGCACTCAATCTATCCAAGTAAGAAATCAAGGATTTTAACATATCAATGTTTCCTTAATCAAAGGGATTTGATTGAATTTCACTGAAATTTATAGATATATAACATATTACAGAAAAAACCCAATTATCCGAGGTCATCGGGACTGAAACTGCCTCGCATACCCAGAATCTAGGATAATACAGAGGTTGCTTGTATTTTGAGGTTAAGAGGGCTCCGGGCTCGCAAAAGTAAGTTTAATGATAGTAAAATATTTTTAATCAATATAATAGAGTATGCAGGCCAGTAAAAAAGAATCTCTAATAACAAA
Organism: Flexamia atlantica; assembly: GCA_035578135.1. Lineage (NCBI taxonomy): Eukaryota > Metazoa > Arthropoda > Insecta > Hemiptera > Cicadellidae > Flexamia > Flexamia atlantica. The sequence goes on from JAQJVK010000007.1 coordinate 15,664,464, forward strand.
ATTATCTAAATACAGAAACTTTATTTAAACATAACAATCAGTTACAAAATATACATCATCAAAAATCGAGCAAGGATGATTCTAAGTCAATATAAATGTCGTAGTGTACTGGTACGATTGGCATGACTCGTTTCTACATCACTCATTTGGTTTTTGTGGCAAATAGTTCCCAGAATATTTGGGCAAGTCAAAACCGCCACTGTTCGACAATAGTGAACTCCTTCCTATCGGCCTATCCAGCAGACGACTCGGTCAGTTTGTCTACTTGTGATTTAGATTCAAATGCAAATCTACGTTATCATGGAGTATTCCAATCATAATATAAAAATCTGAACGTTTAATTAATTAATTAATTAACTTGAATAAAAGAATAAACTAACAACTTACCAACTGGTATTTTAAATTTACTTTATACAAAAAACATATTAATCACATTAAATTCCAACTGAAAATAAAAAAATATATATAAACATCGAGTTTTAAAAATTAGATATCCTTTTTATTTTAAAGTTACTTATTTATATATTTCCCAAAAACTGATTAAAATAAAATGTAAAATGACTTGTTGAAAAGTAACTATATAAAAATAATTATTTAAAAAAAGTAACAAATACTAAAAAATTTAAATTTTATGGTCAAAGCTACATTAATGTTTTGAATATAACTGAGAGCCACAATCAATGAGAAGACTAGTAAGAAACTAAAACCTTTTCTAAGTCAATGGTAAAATGTATGGCTAACAGGAAAAAATCAACCTTTTAAAACTTTAATGAACATGAAAATTAGCAATAATGAAATCTTTGTCCTGGATATGTTATAGTCCAGGTAAAATTTATTAACAAAAAAACAAGGTCATAAACAAATTATTTAAAACAAACAATCACAAAAGCAGGTGGAGTAACGAAAATTGAAAATTGAAAGTATGAAAATTTGTCTTAAAATTACAATTAAAAACTGGAAAAATAAAAAATAAACTAAAAACAAAATTCCAGGAGAGATGATGGTATTCCAGGACAAATATTAAAATTCAAGGACAGAAAGGTAAATTCAAGGACAATTCCAGGTTTTCCAGGACACACCCTGAAATTCCAGGTTTTTCAGGACGCATGGGAACCCTGAAAATTGTAGATTATTTTGTAGGGGTGAGTAGTGGATTTTGAATTTGAATCGAGTCGGGTCGAGTATTAAGCCAATTCCTCGACTATCAAGTCGAGTTGAGTAGTTGTTTATAAAAAGTAATGTAAAGTTCATTTTTTTTAAAGTAATTAGGTCTTTTAGCCCAGTCAATAAAGGATTTTATGCGCAACAAATTAGGAAAAGCTGGATTTTCCCCTGATGATAGACCATGATGAGAGGTACATTTTCTCAAAAGTCCCTACTTCTCCCCCTTGTGCTTTCCCCCCACAAGACTCGGAAAATGCAAGCTTTTACTGTAGAGCCCATATCTTCGTTACTATTTGTTGTATACCATTAAACTTAACCTCATTTTAATCCTTAATAAATTGTCTAAAAAAGTTGTCATATACATATAAAATGAAAAACTAATGTTTATCTCATAATTTTAGGTTAAACAGTAAATTTTTACACTTTTTACACACCAATTTCTGTTTTTTCCTTGTATATTTTTATACGGAAGGAAATTAACAAACCTCTTCTCAAGTTGTAGACAATATTTTTCCGCATCCATTGATATGCATAAGTGTAGGGTATAAATTTGAAGCATCGGGTTCAGTTTTAATGCAGTGGTGTTCGACGTACTTGTGACGCGCTGAGCGGCGCGGCGGCGGCGGATGCGCGTGGACGCGCACTCTGTTTCTCATATATCTCTTTTGTCACTAATCGTAAATTATGAAACTTGATATCGTTTTAATCGGTATGAAATAGTCTACAATAGTGGTCCATCACAAATTTCTCATAAAACGAATACTTTTTTTGCAATCTTAGAATGTTTAGCATTTTTACACTTTTTTGTTTTTACTCAGTATCTTTAAACAACATACTGATTTGAAGGACATTATATTTAAATGTTTTACACTATTTCTTTTTTTCCAGTTATATGCCAAAGTATAGTGATATCTTATAACTTAAAACACGGGACTTTGTGTGATTGCAGGTAAGTTCGTCATCCTCCTTTGTCTTCTGACCACATGGTGTGGCTGATTATAAGCAATCGTCTAAATTAGTTGTTGCTAAAAGCGTGATTTGGATAAAAAATCCATTGTGTTAAATATTTTAAGAAATAAATAAATTTTTATGAATTGGTTGTCATTGTTAGTTTATAAAAATAAATATAAATATTTAAAGTAGATTTTTCATATAATAGACTCACTAAAAAAAATCACTACTAACCCCGTAAAAAACCTGTAAAATAATTTCAACAAAATAACATATTTGATCAATATTGTAATATAACGTTTAAGAGACACTTTTTGTATTACAACTGAGACTTTAGCCAAGGTTGTAAAATGAGCGAGTTTTGAAAAGCCACTTATAGGCCCGTTTTTTCTCATATTGCGTCATTTTTTGTCATATTGCACAATGATCTTTCGCTATAACGCTCAGTTCTCAGTTTTTGTTCGTCCAAAACATTTTTTTAATAGGTTCGTCTATAGACGTACTAATATTTATTTTACAGTTTTATTGTAAAACTAATATAAAAAACGCCACAAAGCGATTAACGTAAAAAGATTAAGAATTAGGGTGATGAGTTTGGAATATAAATTTATTATTTATAGAACACAAGTTGTACTTTTGCCAGTTTTTGTTCTGGGGGAAGGACATCCCCCTACCCTAAAGTTAGGGCTTTCTATGATCCACCACCTATGGACCCGCCGTGTTCCGGACTGGCTTATAACCGGCAGCTGTAGTTTGTAAGACAGACACTTGTTGCAAATGTCTGCAAACAAACGACACCATCACGGACCACCCACCCACCTCAATTATTGTTAAAGATGAAAATAAAAATCGTTTTAAACTTTGACAATACAAAATGTTGCATCTTAATTATTTTTCGTCATAATCCGGTATAATATGGTATGTAATACGGTTACTTTATAACATTATAAGAAAAACTCAATTATTTTGGTGCTTCTCATGTGGTGGTACGATTCTTCTCCTCTTACTTACACAATATGAAGCAGTTAGTGCATTTTCAGGGTCATTCATCTTCGGAATTTGTCATATCCTCGGGGGTACCCCAAGGATCGAACCTTGGCCCTTTATTGTTCACAATCTTTATCAATTACATAGTTGATGTAGTTTTGAATAGTAAAGTCCTTCTTTATGCTGATGACCTGAAGATATTCAAGGAGATCAATGATTTTAGTTATTGTCTTCTTCTTCAGCAGGATCTTGATCGCTTGGTGGCTTGGAGTGATACTGGATTAAAGTTTCATTCGGATAAATGCTTTGTCGTCAGATACACCAAACGCACTCACAATGCCATGGACTTCCGATACTCTATAGAAGGCACTTTCTTGAATAGCAGGAGTGAAGTTACTGATCTTGGTATTACAATAGATTGCAAATTTTCTTTCTCACTGCACATTGTTCAGAGCACATTGTTAATTCTTTAGATCAGCGTATATCGCATTCTAGGTTTCATCTTCAGATCTGGAAGTTTTATAACCAGCACTGACAGTCTTAAAGTCTTATTTTTCACCTTAGTAAGGTCGAAGCTGGAGTTTGGTGCAGTCGTGTGGCATCCTCATCACGCTTATCTCATTGATATGATTGAGCAAGTCCAAATAAAATTTCTTAGATACTTGTTCTTCAAGAAGTTCGGTTATTTCACCTACGATGTACCTTACCCCACTCTATTGAATTTGTTTGACATGAACAGCTTAAAAAGTCGTCGTGACATGGGTATGCTTATCTTCCTTCACAGACTAGTCAATGGTAGGGTGGACGACAGCGAGCTCTTATCTCGTTTAGCGTTCCTCATGCCCCGACCTTCGGCCAGAGCCCGCGCGTTATTTATTCTGGACTTCTTACGGACTTGTTTGGGTGCACAATTTCAAATGAATGCAATGACAAAACTGTTCAACTCTTTGCCGTCAAATGTTGACATCTTCCACTTGAACCTTGGCTTTTATAAGAGTTTAATGTTGCAATTTTTGTGTCATCCTTAGTATAAATTTCTTTCCTGGCTGATTACTATGCTTATTATGCTTACCCTTGTTATTATTTTTATATACATTTCTTTTGTTTGTTATGTTTGCCTGTTTGTAATTATTTTTGTAATATTTTAGCTGTCACTTGTAGTGTGCTTCCTATGTAATATTTTGTGTAAAATAATGCTACGATGTAATTGGAAATATTTTCTGTATTGTAGCATGTGAAATAGATAAATAAATATAATTTTCTAATAATACAGTATCATATTATACATATTACGTCACACCATGAGAGAGAGGGAGGGGGGTTATGAATTTCAAATAATAGGGAACCGAGCTCGAGTAAAAGAAATACCTAACACTTACATTTCTGCAGATTGGGGACCAAGCTTGATATTTATGAAAATCCATTCTAATTGTCTATGGGGGGCTGTGCACTGCTCACAGAAGGTAAAATTTCCTATTAAGGTACCGAGCTTGGATATGGGAAGGTAAAAATCTGCAGTTGGGGACCGAGCTTAGTGGGAGTGAATGTCAATTAATTCTATTGTGTTGGAGGTGCACTGTTAATTAAAGGTTTCCCTTTTGATTTTGAGGACCAAGCTTGGAGAAATAAATGTAATTCTTGAGAGACAATTAATGTTGGGAAAAACCGTTGAAAGGCTGAGATAAAGTAAAAGTTTTAGAAAAGGAATCGTAAAAAACGTCAATTTTTATGCTTTTTTGTACAATATTTGACATTTATTTCAGTAAAAAAAATTAAACAATACGGATTTCTAATAAACTTTTTATAGTGTAAAATTTCTTTACGAAAATTTTGGTGTCCTTTATTTTTGTCTAGGTTCATCATGCAATACGACGACGAAAAATGACGCAGTATGAGAAAAAACGGGCCTATAAGTGGCTTTTCGAAACTCGCTCATTTTACAACCTTGGCTAAAGTCTCAGTTGTAAACTTTAGGCTCATATGAAAAGTGTCTCGTTAATGTTATATTACAATATTGATAAAATATGTTATTTTGTTGAAATTATTTTACAGGTTTTTTATGGGTTTAGTAGTGATTTTTCTTGATGAGTCTATAATATGAAAAATCTACTTTAAATATTTATATTTATTTTTAAAATATAATCAACATAAATTTTTTATATGGCACAAGTCTCAAAAGTTATCACTGATTTTAATCAATGACAACCAATTCATTAAAATTATTTATTTCTTAAAATTAATACTGCAGATTTTTTTATCCAAATCAACACTTTTAGCAGACCATTGCTTATAATCAGCCACACCATGAAGTGAGATGACAAAGGAGGATGTCAAACTTACCTGCAATCACACAAAGTCCCGTGTTTCAAGTTATAAGATACCACTATACTTTTGCATATTACTGAAAAAAAATAAATAGTGTAAAACAATTAAAAATCATGTCCTTCAATTTTAGTATGTTGCACAAAGATACCGAGTAGAAACAAAAAAATGTAAAAATGCTTAAACATTCTAAGATTGCAAAAAAGTACAGTAGAACCTCGATAGTTCGACACTTTGTGGACTTACAGGGTGTCGAACTATCGAAATGTCGAACTATAGGGAGTATATGCATTTTAACACAGGGAAAATTGAAAAGACAAGTTTTTTAGAGCACAGTAACACCAATTTATTAAACAATGAAAAACTAAACAAAAAATAAATTTAAATTTAAAAAAACATATAAATTTAATTGGCTACAATATTTCACAGTAGTGTACAGTACTTCTGCTTGACTAAATTAATCATGTAATCAAACGTATAACTGTGTGCATTCAAAGAAAAATGAGGGTCTAAACAAAATGGAAAATTTAAACAAAACGTTAACTTACATGGTCACACTTTTATACATCTTACAATGCAAAATAGTTAGTGATTTTTGACTGTTTTTCACTTTGATTTCTTCACCGAGCTGCTTCGTCACGTAATCGTCGAAGAAAAAGGATGTCCATTCCAGTTGTGCCTTGTTCCTGTAAATACTGAATCGTTCCCTCGATGAACTTAACTCCTTCGCTGTGGGTAAGTTTTGTTTGTGAAGCTCTATCTTGTTCATCTTCGGACTCCTCTTCACTATCCACCCTTGATTCTATGGCATCGATGATTTCTTGGTCTGAAGTTGGGCCACTTTCTTTATCTTGTTCCATCCACTCATTAACATCGTCGGTTGAAGCTTCTTCGCACCCTGGGGTTTTTGCCATTAAAGTGGCTAGCTCACTGTCTTCAATTTCTGCCTTGAATTCATTTCCCTGGTGGTCCAAATGTTTCCTCCATGAACGTACCAAGGTTAGGGGACTAAGCTCATCCCATGCCTGGGAAATCCACCCAACAACGTCGAGCATATCGATTTTTGTCAACTTCTCAACTAGTTCCATCCCCTCATCTAGGGCTTGAATGAGACATGAAAGAAGTTTCTTCCTATACAATTTCTTCAGAGTTGCCAAAACCCCCTGGTCCATAGGCTGGCAAAGTGATGTTACGTTAGGGGGCAAGAACATTGCTTTGATTTCTCCATTTTGGATGACATCCACATTTGGATGAGTGGTTGCATTGTCGAGGATTAAAAGTGCTTTCCTTGGAAGGTTCTGTGATTTTAAATGCTTCTCAACGTCTGGCACAAACTGCTTTTGAAACCATTCGTTAAAAATGCCCTCTGACATCCAAGCACTTGGTTTCTGTAAAAAACGGGTAGGTCAAAATGAACACCACTCATTTTGATATTTTTGAAGGCTCTAGCCTTTCCTATCAGAGCTAACTTTAACTTGTGTGTCCCTGTTGCGTTACTACAAGCCAAAACAGTAACTCTGTCCTTACTTTTTTTTGTAGCCTGCTGCAGATTTCTCTCTTTTAGTGCTAAACCTTTTGAAGGAAGCATTCTAAAATTGAGACCAGTCTCGTCACAATTATAGATTTGTTCTCCACTAAGTCCTTCATCTTCAATCAGAGCTTGAAATTTCAATTTGAAATCATTTACACTATCGAGATTTGCTGATAACTTTTCCCCACAAATGCTCAATTGTTTTATTCCATATCTCTCTTTCCATCTGTCCAGCCATCCAGAACTTGCTGTGAAGTCAGGCTCTCCTTCCTCCTTAAAGTTTTGGTAGAACACCAAGGCCTTTTCTTGCAAAATTGGTCCCAAGATTGGAGTTCCCTTCTCCCGCTGAATTCTAAACCATTGGAAAAGAGCTTCACCTACTTTTTCATACTCGGCCCGTTTCATACTCCTCCTCTTTTCTAACGACTCTGAACATAGTCTTTTCACACACCACGACTCAATTTCACTTCTTGTCTTCTTCCATCCAAGCACTGTCGACCGACCAACATTTAAATCAAGCGCCACTTTATTTACATTTTCCCCTTTGTCAATCCTTTTTAAAGCCTCCAATTTCATTTCCATTGAAACAAAACACCTTTTTCGTTTCTTATCAGACATCTTAAAACACAAATGAATAATAACACAGTCAGTAAAATCACAATTCGTATGTCTAATTAACAGAAAAGAGTAAACATATCACGAAAAAAACAACTCCCGCAGCGTCCGGTGCGAAACTGACTTGACCTACTTGCCGTGCTTGGGCGGGGGAGGGACGTGGTGTGATGGAGGGGTGGGGTGTGGGGGAGGAGGGTGAGTCAGGCAGTGGCGTGCGCTCACGAGACAATGGCGGCCCGGTCACTGACCGACGTGCCAGCAGCGGCGGCGGCGCGAGTCCGTCACAAACACTGCCGTCTCTACTGTTATTTTATGTTAATAACGACCTGACCCGTGTCGAACTATACGGAGTGTCGAACTATCGAGTGTTGAACTATCGAGGTTCTACTGTATTCGTTTTATGAGAAATTTGTGATGGACCACTTTTGTAGACTATTTCTTACCAATTAAAACGATATCAAGTTTCATAATTTACGATTAGTGACAAAAGAGATATGTGAGAAACAGAGTGTGCGTCCACGCGCATCCGCTGCCGCCGCGCCGCTCAGCGCGTCACAAGTACGTCGAACACCACTGCATTAAAACTGCACCCGATGCTTCATATTTATACATTACCCTACACTTATGCATATCAATGGATGCGGAAAAACATCGTCTACAACTTGAGAAGAAAAGGTTTGTCAATTTCCTTCCGTCTAAAAATATACAGGGAAAAAACAGAAATTGGTGTGTAAAAAGTGTAAAAATTTACTGTTTAACCTAAAATTACGAGAAAAATACTAGTTTTTCGTTTTATATGTATATGACAACTTTTCTAGACAATTTATTAAGGATTAAAATGAGATCAAGTTTAATGGTATACAACAAATAGTAACGAAGATATGGGCTCTACAGTAAAATCTTGCATTTTCTGACTTTTGGGGGGAAAAGGGGGGCGGGGGGGAAAGCACAAGGGGGAGAAGTGGGGACTTTTGAAAAAATGTACCTCTCATCATGGTATATCATCAGGGAAAAATCCAGCTTTTTCCTAATTTGTTGCGCATAGAGCCTTTTTTTAGTCTTTATTTATTGACTGGGCTATTTGAATTACAATTAATTAAAACTAATAATAATAATAATAATTTTTTTTTTTTTTGGGTAGGAGGTGGAATGCATTTTTGCACGCTGAGGGGCTCGTTGTCCCCTCAGTAGTGTCGGACTCCCACGGGCTCAAAGTCCCATGAACTACCGACTAAACCACCTCCTTCAACACCGAGGACACTAGCCTGGAACTGTTTTACACATTACATCGGGCTAGGCCATTGATCTTATGCCACTTTGGCAACCTTCTTGGAAAATAACTGAAGGTTAAGGTCGATCAAGGTCGACCTTTTTCTCCCGAAGGATGGCCTGGACGAAATGCCTAACACAGTTCCAGTTGCCCTCTCCCTGGAGCATAGCTCCGATGATGTCATGTGGGTTGACAACCACCCCGATCTTAGACGAAAGCAAGGCGCGGTGGGCACGCCAACGGTCGCTCTGGAAAAACGTGTGCTCAGATGTGTCTGCTATGCCGGGGCAGCACCCATCCGGTGGAGGTAGGCTCGGAAGTACCCGTGACCCGAAAGAAACTGGGTCACGTAGTAATCGACCTCGCCGTGCTGCCGTTCCACCCATGGTCGGACGGTGGGTATGAGCTCGAAGGTCCAACGTCCCCTCGACTCGGCTTCCCAGTCGTGCTGCCAGCAGTCGAAGCTGCGGTCGCGCTCTTCTTTGGCAGCTGTCTCCTGGCCAATCTCAGGCCTCCTTCGGTAGATCGCCTGTCTTTCCCTCGCAAGGTAAAAGATGGGGATGACTCCGGCGATCACCATCACGGCAGGCTTAGAGACCGTTCGATAAGCGGAAGCGACCCGCAGTGCTCCTCGACGCTGAACTCGGGTAAGCCGATCTCGGTAGACTCGCTTCTCGAGTGCTTGAGCCCAGACCTCTGCACCATATAGCAGGACTGAATGAACAGCAGACATAAGCAGACGACGCTTGCAAGAGCGAGGGCCACCAACGTTGGGCATAAGCCTACCCAGCGCAGCGACACTCCTAGCAGCCTTTTCGGCGGTGTTTCGAATCTGCTCACCGAAACTCATTTTGCAGTCGATTGTCACACCCAAGTATTTAGCTGCGGGCTTAGACTCGATTTCGACATCTCTGACGTGCATAGGGATGATCGTCTGGATGTGCTTCTTGGTAAGGACCACGATCTCGGTCTTGTTGAATGCTAGAGACAAGCCGTGATCTCGCATCCACCCGTTGATTCTACGCATGACCGTATTGAGCTTAAGCTAATATAATATAATAATAATTTTTTTTTTTTTTTTTTTTGGGTAGGAGGTGGAATGCGTTTACGCACACTGAGGGGCTCGTTGTCCCCTCAGTAGTGTCGGACTCCCACGAGCTCGATGTCCCGTGAACTACCGACTAAACCACCTCCCTCGGCACCGAGGACACTAGCCTGGAACTGTTTCACACATTACTTCGGGCTAGGCCTTTGATATTACGCCGCTAGGGCAACCTCCGTAGAGAAATGCTGAGGATTAAGGCCGATCGAGGTCGACCTTTTTCGCCCGAAGAATGGCCTGGACGTAGTGCTGGACACAGTTCCAGTTGCCCTCTCCCTGGAGCATAGCTCCGACGATGTTGTTTGGGCTGACGATCATGCCGATCTCAGATGAAAGCGAGGCTCGGCGGACGTGCCAACGGTCGCACTGAAAGAAGGTGTGCTCGGACGTGTCTGGGATGCCGGGGCAACACAGACAGTCCGGGCTAGCGACTTTGCCCATCCGGTGCAGATAGGCTCGGAAGTACCCGTGCCCAGAGAGAAACTGGGTCAAGTAGTAGTCAACCTCGCCGTGCTGCCGTTCCACCCATGGTCGGACGGAAGGTATGAGCTGGAAGGTCCAACGTCCCCTCGGCTCGGCTTCCCAGTCACGCTGCTAGGAGTCGAAGCTGCGATCGCGCTCTTCCCTGGCAGCTGCTTCCCGGCCCACTTCAGGCCTCCTCCGGTAAATCGCCTGCCTCTCCCTCGCGAGGAAGTGGACGGGGATGACTCCGACGATCACCATCACAGCAGGCTCGGAGACTGTGCGGTAGGCCGAAGCGACCCGCAGAGCTCCTCGACGCTGGACTCGGGCAAGCCGGTCTCGGAAGACTCGCTTCTCGAGTGCGTGAGCCCATACCTCTGCCCCGTACAGCAAGACTGACTGGACGGCAGTCATGAGCAGACGGCGCTTGCAGGAACGAGGACCGCCGACATTGGGCATAAGCCTACTAAGGGGCAGCGACACCCTTAGCGGCTTTGTCGGCGGCGCGCTGGATCTGCTCGCCGAAAGACAGTCTGCTGTCGACCATGACTCCCAGGTACTTTGCAGCAGGCTTAGTCTCGAGTGTGACGTCACCTATCTGCACCGGGAACACGGTGTTTATCCTCTTTTTGGTGAGGACGACGATCTCCGTCTTACTGACAGCCAGGGACAAGCCGTGGTCTCGCATCCACCCGTTGACCTTGGCCATTACTACGCTGAGCCTCAGTTTTGCCTGCTCGACGTTCCTCGCAGCGATCAAGGCAGCAACGTCGTCAGCATAGCCAACGAGGCGGGTCTCATCGGGCATGTCTAGCCTCAGCAAGCTGTCGTAAGACACGTTCCAGAGATCTGGTCCGAGGATGGACCCCTGCGCAGCCCCGGAAGTGATGGGAATGCGCCGCTGACCTTCGGTCGTGTCGTACAACAGAACGCGGTCTGACAAGTACGCTTCCAACATATGCAGGAGGTAGGAGGGAACTTGGAACGTATGCTCAAGCGCCCACAGCATATCGCTCCACCTGGCGGAGTTAAAAGCGTTCTTCACGTCGAGCGTGACGAGAAGGACCACGCGGCGCGACCAGTGGTTGTGGTCCTCCGCCCTCCGCACTGCCTCAACTACCTCCTGGATAGCGTCGATGGTTGAGCGACCGGATCTGAAGCCGTACTGCTGCGGGGACAAGTCCCCCGCAGAGACGATGGCCTCGGTCAGCCTGACACGCAGGAGCTTCTCAAGCACTTTCCCGGCCGTGTCGAGCATACACAGGGGTCGGAAAGAAGAAGGGGTCCCCGGTGTACCCTTCGCCTTTGGAATAAGAACAAGGCGGGCTACCTTCCACGAAGAAAAGAAAACGCCTTCCGCCAGACACGCGTTGAACATATCGCGCAAAAGCCTTGGATTCACCTCCGCAGCGAGCTTGAGCACCTCCGCCGGAATGCCATCGGGACCGGGCGCTCTTCTGGGTCGTAGGGATCGGACGGCGGCGGTGAGTTCCTCTTCCCGGAAAACTGGGAAGGCGCCTACCTCTCCGAATTCCCTGACTGGCCGAACTGGGTGCTAGGAAACAGTGTATCGACGACGACGGCCATGGCTTGTGGTTCCATGACCGCAGGTGGTGAGCGAGCCCCTAGCTTCTGGGTTAAAAGTTTGTTGCAGGATATCCCCCGTTGTCGATATCCTGACATAGCTGCTTCCAGCACCTGACTTTACTCCGGTTGATGGCACCGCAGAGCTCTCGGCGGGCCGCTCTGTGCTCAGCCGATCTGGCATTTGCATCAGGGCGGTTCCTGGCTTGCTGCGCAACTCGTCGGAGACCAAGGCATCTCCTCCGGAGTTCCGCGATTTCAGGCGTCCACCAGTAAACCGGCTTCTTCCTGTGGCGGCGGGAAACTCCGGGCATCGACTGCTCACACGCGGTCGTGATGAGACGCATCGTCGATGCTGCCAGATCTTCGGCACCTGTGAAATTCACAATGCTCTGGTCTTTGATTACTTCTTTAAAAGTGTCTTTGCTCAGACGACTGGTGTTCCAGCGTCGAGCCAGAGGAACAGGTTCAGCGCGCAAGCGCGCACCCTCAGGAAGGACCTTGAAGAGGATCCCCTGATGGTCGCTAGAGGAATACTCCTCGCAGACACGCCAGTCGGAGATCCGCTGGACAATCCCTTCAGAGAAAAGGGATATGTCAGGGATCGTCTCTCTGCACCCCGGACGGCGAAAGGTGGAAATGCCGCCCGTGTTAAGGATACAGAGGCCCGACCTGGCAGCCGACTCGAGGACGTAACGACCTCGAGTGTCGGTCCGCAGTGAACCCCATTCCACGGCTTTGGCGTTAAAATCGCCACCGACTATGACCCCGCCAGAGGTGTTCATGATCTTATCCTCGATGGAATCGACCATGTGGCGGTAGTCTGCGATCGGTTGGTTAGGCGTGAGGTAACAGGAGAAGACGGTGAAATCCCTGCTCCTCACCCAAACGAAGCCGTTGCCCGATCCGGAATCAAGAACAGGCACCTTCCCGAGGTCCAAGATCCATATCGCCGCAGTGCCGGAGGGATCCGAGAACCACTGCGCGGAGCGTCGGTTCTGGTACTGCTCACTGAGAAGCAGTAGGTCAGCACCCTGCTCCGTGGCGAATTGGAACAGCAAGTCGTTTGCTGTCCTGCTCCTCTGCATGTTAAGTTGCAGAACACTGATCATTTCTTTTGTGTTTGGCAAAGCTCCTGGATGGCCCGCCTGTACTGCCCGCAACGACCAGACCCAGCGGAATGCTTGACCTGGTCGCCCTTCAAGCCGGCTTCTGTACACAGGACACATGACAACGATGCATTGCATGCGCTGGCCCTGTGATCCTGGCCGCCGCACTTGAAGCAGAGCTTGCTTCTATCGGGTCCAGGGCAGCGGTTAGCTACGTGGCCGAACCCCAGACATTTAAAACATCTGGAGGCCACGAGCTTCTCGCGCACCCGACAGCTCACGTACCAGACTTTCAGGTGGCCCTTCTCCAGGAGCTTCGCAGCTGCCCTGGCTCCCAGCGTGAGGATCGCCACCTTCTGACCCCGAGCGTTCGCCTTTGAGAGGAAGGTTTTCACCTCGACGTTGTCGCCGATGGCGGATTTGACGGCAGCAGTCACCTCCGCCTCGGTCGTCAGCTCGTCAAGGTCCCTCACCTCCAGCGTCGACTTGGGTTCGAGAACGCGGACGGTCACGTTCGCCCCCAAGATGGTCTGCAAGTCCTCGCTGAAGGCGGCTTTACTTTTGGAGGCGTCACCGAGCTCGACCAAAAGATCGCCGGCTCGGGTCTTCCTCATGCCCTTGATGACGGCGCCCTTCTCATCGGGCTTCGCTTTACTGCGAATTTCGCCCAGCACGTCGGCGTAGGATTTCCCCTCCGACGGCTTGATGAGAAGAGCGTCCGGCCGCTGCTTGCGGGACTTCTTCCTCGGCGCCTTCTTCTTGTCCTGGGTGCCAGGCTGGCTTCTAGGATTTGGAAGAGGGTCTTTCTTCTTACCCTTTCTCTTAACGACCTCGGTCCATGCTTCGGAGTCCGACTTCTCCGCTGGACCGTCTCCCTTCGGCTTTTTCTCTGCCTCTGGTTGGGCGGGGCTAGAAGCGGCTCGCTTTCCACCGGCCGGCTGAGCCTTGACCCGCAGCGATGGAGTCGTCTGGGTCGACGCGGCCACCGTCTCACAAGACTTCCACGACCTCCTCAGCTGGACAATGTGCTGCAGACTGGCCTCCAATTGGACAATGCCATCCTGCACGTCCTTGCTAATGTTCTTCTGCCGGGCGGTCGCAGCCTTCATTACAGCCAGGGTGTCGAAGCACTTTTTAAGGTGCTCCTCCTCCTGCTGCCTGGCGAGCGCGATGACCGCGTCAAAGGGAGACGAGTCGGCATTCATCGGCTCGTTGTCCTCAGTGGGTGCCCTCTCAATGGCCGCGGATGTTCTGGCCACCGATGAGGCAGGTGTCTATGATCAGAAAGTACAACTTTGAGATAAACTTTGTGTATCGCAGTCCCAGCTCCAATCTGCCACGCTTTGTGGATGCAGTTAGTAATTATTATACTGATAATTCAGCCTCTTATTATTTTCGTTTATTTACAGGAGACATTAATTGTAATATTTTAGATCCTATTTCAAATTCAACTGAGGAAAGATATGTTGATACGTTATATGATGCAGGATTCATTTCTTGTATTGACACTGTTACAAGACCCGATAGTAACTCTTGCTTGGATCACTTTTTTATTAAAATTAAATCATTCTCGGAAATTACACCTTTAGTATTACAAACTCGAGTAACTGATCACTATCCTATTGCAATGGAAATTTTGAAACTGGGTAAAAAACACAACGGAACAGATGCAATTTTCTATAGTAAAATTGACTGGAATAAAACTGAATCTGATTTGACAAAATACAACTGGCAAGACATTTTAGATTGCGCCATCGTTAACGAATGTTCTTATTTATTTATTGATAAAATTTAAAATCTCCTAAACAGTGCAATAAAGCAAATTAAAATTGATTCTAAAGGTAAAAAATTAAAACCTTGGATTACATCTGGTTTGATAAACTCTATCAGGCATCGAGATATTTTATATAAACGTTTAAAAAGAGAACCCTATAACATTGCATTACATCGCTATACCACCTATCGTAATACGCTAAATATTTTGATAAATGAAATGAAATGAAAAATTATTTATTTTTTCAGGCAAAGTTAGGGCCACACGGCCCTTTCTTACACTTAACCTGAAATACGCAGTTTGATATAATATATGCTACCGTTAAAGTACACAATATACAAACTAACTTAAAATAATATATTTACATAAAAGATAAAAAAGAAATTAAATTTTAACTACACTCATTCACTAAATCATTCATCTGTTAGGGACCCCACCCCAGACGAAAACCACCTATGACACACCTACCAAGGACATTCGCTGAAAGAATAGTACTTTCAGCGCCACCACAAACTGACGACGGCCCTCAATTGACTTCAGGGAATCAGGAAGATCATTCCATAGGCGGCAAGCAGTCACAACGAATGCACCGTCATAGACTGCTGTTCTGTGCTGGGGCATACATAAAGTGAGGGAAGCGGAACGTGAATTCCTTTGACTACCTTGAGCTATAAATTTAAAATCATTTTGAAAATATTTTGGCAAACCGGTTTTTAATGTTGAATAGGCCAATGAGAGAATTTTGATTGATCTTTCATCATGTAATTTCAATAATTTTGACTCAAGGTAGTAAGGTGTGATATGCTCCACGCGCCTCAGATCATAAACATATCTTAGACAATAATTCTGAGCATGTTGGAGCATATTAGAATGGGCCACAGTCATGTCGTTGATTACAGAGTTGCAGTAGGTAAAGTGGGGTAGTACAAGTGATTTAACGAGATGTAGTTTAATATGTAGTGGCAAAAAACGTAACTTTTTTAGTGAGTGGATTGAGGCAAAGACCTTCTTTTGAATATCTAATACTGCATCGCTCCAAGTGAGAGTCGTGTTCATAGTCAGACCAAGATTTTTAACTTTGTCATAGAATGGAAGAGCATTTCCGTTTACATTTATTAAAAGTGTATTGTCAAAATCAATTGAGTTTCGTAGACGTGAATGGCAAACAATAATAGGTTTTGTCTTTTTATGATTAAGTCTTAATCCGTGTTTTTCAGTCCACAAAGTGATCCGGTCAATGTCTTCATTAATTTTCAAAACACAGTTGTTAATATTGTTAGCTGAAAAATGAGCATAAATTTGTAGGTCGTCAGCACACATGTGGTATTTACAGTGAGTGAGAGCGGAATTTATGTCATTTGCGTACAGCACAAACAGCAGAGGCCCAAGGATAGATCCCTGAGGCACGCCGCAAGTGACAGTTTCCCAGTCAGATTGTATATCTCCCACCACAACACACTGCCGCCTGTTTGTCAGACAAGATCTCTGCCATTTAAGGACATTCTGTGAAAACCCTATGGCCCTTAGCTTTTCTATTAATAATTTGTAGTTGACACAATCAAAAGCTTTTGAAAATTCAAAGAGAGTTAGAATCGTGCCTTGCCGATGTTCCATTGCCAGTTTAATGTCTTCTGTCACACGAAGAAGTGCGGTTTCAGTGCTATGAGCTGGTCTAAAGCCAGACTGGTAGTCAGATAAAATGTTATTTTTAGTAATAAAGTCAGTGATTTGACAGTGCACAATTCTCTCAAGGCCTTTAGAAAGAGTGGGCAAAATGCTGATCGGCCTGAAATCCTGATAAGCTGCAGGAGCTGAGATCTTGTTTAATGGTCAGAAGAGAGCAGACTTCCAAGAAGAAGGGAATGAACATTGACTCAAGGATTTATTGTAAATATGTGTGACGGTTGGAAGAATGGCAAAGAGAATATCTTTAATAAAACGTATTGGCATTCCATCAAACCCAACAGCACTGCTACGGATTCGACGGATGGATTTTAATATGTCAGACTGTATGATAGGTTTGAAACTGAACTCAGGATAATTGAGATTTGGGATTGGTGAATTCACTAATTCATTTTAATAATAATTTACTTGAAGCTGATTAATGCATTGAATGTTTGATGAAAGTATTGGTTCAATTCATTCAGAGGAATGTTGACTGGTGTGTTATCCGATTGCTTTCCAAGCCCAAGACTTTTTACTTTGCCCCACAAAACTTTGGAAGATTGTGTGCTATTTTCAAAAAGATTGTGAATGTATCTAATTTTAGAATTACGTAAAAGTTGCTTTACTCTATTTCGAAGGTAACGATATTGATCTAACTGAATTTGGTTTTGTGAACGTTTTGCTTTTCTAAAAAGAGAATCACGCCTGGCCACCATACTTCGAATTTCGGGGGTCATCCACGGCACAAGTTTTCTTTTGGTTAAACGTTTAGTGACAACAGGGGCATGTTTATCAAAAAGATTTAAAACTGAATCATTAAACTTATGAACCATTTCATCAACAGAATTTAAATTTTCTATATTGTGCCATGGCATATGATGGACATCGAATAAAAAAGCAGCCTCATCCATGTTCTTAAAATCTCTAAATTTTTACAAATTTAATCTTGGACTTTGGAACTTTAATCGAATACACGCAGAAGATGAGGTCATGCTTAGATACTGCGGGAATTGGAAGCTGCCCATGGTGGATAATGTAATTTGGGTCGGATACAACAATTAAATCGAGGAGAGTATCAGACTCGGCAGCATGATGCGTGGGTTCAAGTGGAAGTGTAGTTAAGTTGCATGAGTCAAACAAAACAGTCAGCTGTCCATATTCCCAATTTTGGGTAGTCATTAGTAGATCAGTATTGAAGTCGCCCATAATCAAGACATGACTGTACCCATGCATTAAATTTAGAAGAGAATTTTCAAAAACGTGCAAATGTCCAGTCCTAGGAGGCCGGTAACACACTCCCAGCAACAGGTCTTCGGCTCCGGGAAAATTAAATTCAATGAATAAAAATTCTGGCTTAGCCGAGTATTCACTAGGTGAGGAATCAACAACTTTAAATTTGATTCCCTCCCTGATATACACCGCAACGCCACCACCTCGCTTACCGGTCCTATCGTTTCGCTGCAGTGTATACCCAGGCAGGGAAACATCATTTGAGTGAACACTCGGCATAAGCCAGGACTCAGAAATGCCGATTAAATCAAAACAATTGAAACGAAAAATCTCCCTCACTTCATCGATATGTCCCCGCAAAGACTGAGCGTTGATGTGCGCCGCCTTCAGTTGTTTTGGGAATGGTGACAGGGAGCGCGCGAGACAGTCAGCGGTCGAGAGTGGTGAAGCGGGGGAGGGTGGTGAGGGGGGAGTGATAAGCTGGTCGGCGTGGCGGGCGTTGTGAGCGTGTCGACTCACTATCCGGGGTTCCAAGGTCGCGACGCCGTGGCAGGCGCATCCCAGGCGTCCGTCTCGGTTGTTGTCACTAACACACTCACACACACATACATACAATCAGGCATTCCAATAAATAAATAATACTTTTTGATAACTAACATAAAAAGTTTAACGCATGCATTTTCTGAGGCTCCAAAATAAACAGAAATAAATAACAATAAGCAACAAGTATTAAAAAATAAATTTTTGAAAAGTGCAAATAAATTAGGCCAACCTTGGAATTACTATTTAATAACACTTCCTAATTTGAAATTAAAATAAAATAAAAAGGCTTTGCCAAAACTTAAAATATAGCATTTTTACTGTGCATGTTAACCAATGTGGAGATTATCTAATAAAACCTTAATTTTAAACAATTAATTGCAGTACTTCGTTTATAATGCTGTCAAATTAATCATGGAAAAGTGTGCACACTTAAGACAAGTTTTAGTGGAAACAAAAATAATGCCAGAAAAAGGGTTACTTTTTAAAATAATCATATGAAAAAGTTAATATCTTGGAGATCAAAATAAGAAAATATACATATTTTAAAGAAATAATAGATACATCGCAAAAAGATGGTAAAAATATAAATTATTGTAAGCCAAAAACATTTTTTGGAAAAAATTTGGATGAAACTTAAATACAAATAATGCGGAAACTTGGTTGAACTAAGATAATAAAGTTTTAACACTGACAGATCATTCCTTTTAAAATATTTAAATTATTTAGAAGTTTCCAATTGTTAAATTTTTAAGTTATTCTAATATTATTAACCCATTTGGAAATGTTTATATTACACAATAATTAGATCAAGTAAATAAATAAAAAGAAAATTCAACAATAAAAAATTACATGATTAACAATTAAAAAATATATATATCTTAAACAATAATGTTTTCCGGTGCCCGCAGTGATGAATTAATCTGTGAAGTCCGTCAAACGTGTCGCCCTGCCCATTTTCCCGTCGTTGTTCACCCAGAGTACTCTGCCATCTTGAGTCCAGACGTTTTTGACTCCAAACTGCGTCACAGCTCGCCTGTACACCTCCTGCCGCCGAGACGTCAGGTCCTCCCTGATTGTGATGCCGGTCCCCTTCAGCTGCTTCTTAGATGTAAATACCATCCGTCGAGCTCGGTAGGAGGTAAATTGTACAATTATCGGACTATGCCGCACATTGCCTTCGGGTCCGAGTTCTTGTCGCCTGCCTACTCGGTGCGAGCGCGAGATGGAGTCGGCTGTTATTTCAACTCCGAGCTTATCACGGCACAAGTTGATGACCAGCTCGTCCGTGTCTTCGCCGGTGATTTCCTTAACACCAAAGAGGCGGATGTTATTTCGGCGCTGATATTGTTCCAGCTCGTCCGTTCTATCTACCAGTCTTTCGTCAGACTCCTTTAACTTGTTTTGTAGATTTTTAACTTCCTCTTGTAGCCTGGATATTGCTTCATTAAACGTAGCCAAGGCTGCTTCTACGGCCGACTTTACCGCCTTTACCACGGCCGTCTAGATAGCGGCGAGCAAGGCTGAGTCGACGCCACCATTGTTGGCGGGAGACGTTGTTGTAGTGGCGGGACCAGTAGACGACGGCGACGGAGCTGACTGCGAGCGGTGGACGTTGCGCTTATCACTACCGCATAGCAGCACTGGTTTGCCTCTGCTTCCTGAACGTAACTGCGGTGGTGATCGGAACATGTACAATTTGCAGGTTATGAAACGACAAATTATCACTGCGGAAACACTTTAAAAGCACTATTCATTCATTCATTCATTTCGAAGGGCGGACCTTGTGGTCCCATGGCGCTTCAGCCGCGAGGGCTTGTTGCACACCCTTTTACCTGGAAAGAGGTGTTTTCAGAGACTGCCAAGGTCCATGTCCCTGATGAATTTCTGCAGCTAACAAGCTCCTCTTGAGGGAGGTGTCTGCCCCTCTCCATGGTTCCGAGAGTTGCCTGCCTTACCTCAGCTAGCTTGTCGCAGTCAAACAGCAAATGGTCAGCAGTCTCGTCTGACTGCCCGCACTTCCTGCAAGAGGTGTTCCCATTGTGCACCCCGATTGTGTGCAAATGCTTTCTCAGGTGCCCGTGTCCAGTAACGAGTCCTGTGATTTGTCTTACCTCCTGCCTTCCCAGGCGCAGAAGGTCTGATGCCACCTGACTAGATGGGGATTGGAGAATGAGCTTACTTACTCTCAGCCGCGGGAGTCCCACCCATCTCCTTTTGTGTTCCTCGCGGGCCCAGCCCGTGATTGAGTTGTTCACATTGCTGCGTGAAATTCCACAGAAGGGTTCAGGGCCCATGAATGCCCCAGATGACCCAGCATTGGCCAGTCTGTCAGCCTTTTCATTGCCCTCAAAGCCCATGTGGCCAGGAACCCAGCAAAGTGTTACCTGATTCCTCCTGCCCAGGCAAGAGACGATTTTGAAACAGTCCCAAACAAGTTTGGATCTGAATTCGCAGGCATTGAGTGCTTGAAGCGCAGCCTGGCTGTCTGTGAAGATGGAAATGCGCTTCTCACGAGTACCCCGACTGAGGTTCTCCAGCGCACATTCCTTGATAGCAGTGATTTCTGCTTGGAACACTGTGGGATGAGCTCCCATGGGAAGGTTTTTTTCTGTGTTGGTTGCAGATACCAACCCCTACCTGCTCCCCCCACATCCCAGCCCCGGTGCCTCCCCTTACCTTGGAACCATCCGTGTACCATTCAAGATCACAAGGCGGTAGAGGATTCCCTTCGGTAGTCCAAGTCTCTCTTGGTGGGATGAGCACCTCAAAAGACCTACCAAAGGCGAAGACAGTAGACATGTGGTCCGTTGGCATGTCGAGAATGTCCCGGTTGACCACATCCTTGATTCTGGCATGACCCAGCGGTACAGCAGGGGACATCCAGAGATTTTCACACTGTAGACGATATGCACACCTCCTGGTGGTTGCCCTGATGTGAATATCAATTGGTGTGAGGTCCAAGAGGCAGTCCAGGGAGGCCCCAGGACAGCTGCTCATTGCACCTGTGATGATGAGACAGGCCAGTCTTTGAACACTTGCCAGACTCGTCACAGCCGTTTCTGAACCCACTTTGGTCCACCAAACAATTGCACCGAAGGTCATGGCAGGCCTGACCACCGAGACATACAGCCAATGCATGAGCCTGGGCTGCAGCCCCCAGACAAGTTGGGGTCCCCACTGAAGTGTCCGATTTAGAGTGACACCTAGGTACTTCACCTGATCCTTCAGGTCAATTGGTGTTCTGTGCAGCATCAGAGGTCCAAGTCCCAGCAGGTTCCTTCTCCTGGTGAAGGGAACCGCTACAACCTTTGAGGGGTTGACTGAGAGTCCAACCTCCGAGCACCAGCCAGCTACCAACCTCAGAGCTTGATTCATGAGGTCAGTGATTGTTCCGTGAAACTTACCGACCACCAGGATAGCCACGTCATCAGCGTACCCCTGAGCGAATACGCCGCTGTCGTTCAATGACCTGATGAGATCGTCAGCAACGATGTTCCACAGGAGGGGCGAGAGGACCCCCCCCTGAGGACACCCTCTTGTGGTTTGTGCCACCAGTTCCTCTCCATGAAGCGAGAGTCTTACCTTTCTGCTGCAGAGTAGATCATCAGTCCACCTGCAGATTGTCTCACTGAACCCACGTGATCTAGCAGCCCTAGTGACTGCCTCGGTTGCAGTGTTGTCAAAGGCCCCCTGAATGTCAAGAAAGGCACTCAGAGCAACCTCTTTTTGACTGAAGGCCTTCTCGATCCTACCCACAAGTTGATTTAGGGCAGACTCACAGGACTTACCAGGAATATAGGCATGCTGAAACCTATGTAGGGGATTAGCCTTGAGAGCAGTATCCCCCAAATACCTCAGCACCAGTTTTACTGCTATTTAAATTACTGCTTCGTTAGTCACTGACGGCAAACCGAACGAAACCAAAACTGTAATTTTCTTCTAAATAAATAAAGGTTGAATATAGATATAAGCAATAATGTGGGAGCCTAAATGCACGCGTGTTTACCCTATCAAGGTCATCCCCTCCACCCCCCCCCCTCCAAGGTCATAAAACGCACTAAGACGGAGTATTACAAAACTAAAATTGAAGAGGCGGGAGGAGACGCTAGGAAATTTTGGTCGGTTGTCAGCGAGGTGTCTGGACGTCCCCGACGTGTTGATCCGTTTCCGGTTGAAGGTTTCCTGGCGGACGGCACTGCTGCCACCCTTTTAGATATCAGCCAAAATATTAATAATTTCTTTGCTAGTGTAGGTCTAAATCTGTCGCGCTCTGTTACTGCCAAGGGCCCGCCTGAGGTGGAGGATGCTGACCATCCAGTTTATTCAGACTTTGCATTGGAGCCTGTCACTCACACCCAACTTATTGATGTAATTAACAGCCTAAAGGGTGGGTCTGCCCCCGGGTGGGTTGAAATTCCATCTAATTTGATAAAGAACTACTCCTGCTATTTAATTCAACCCTTGCTCCACCTAATCAATCTTAGTATACGAACTGGAGTGTTTCCAGATGCTTTTAAAATAGCAAAAGTGATTCCGATTTTCAAAAGTGGTTCAAATCTTCTATGAATAATTTTAGGCCGATTTCTTTGCTGATAGTCATTGATAAAATACTTGAAAAGTGTGTCAAAATCCAATTGAACAAATATATATTGGCGGAGGAAATCATACAAATTTGCAATATGGATTTAGTAAAGGTAAAAATACTTCAGATGCACTATTTGACGTTTCAAAACTAATTCTGGAAAAAAAAGGTGAAAATTGTAAGGTAATGATTACATTTTTGTACCTTGCCAAAGCATTCGATTCTGTAGATAGAAATAAACTTTTAGAAAAATTAGAACTAATTGGTGTTAAAGGAAATTCCTTGAATTGGTTTAAAAATTATTTTAACAATCGTAAACAATATGTCACAATTAATGGTATTAATAGTCAAACTGTCAATGTAGACTATGGAGTGGTGCAGGGAAGTACACTTTGTCCATTACTTTTCCTTATTTACATAAATAATATAGCCAAATTGAATATTCAGGGAAATCTTTTCCTCTTTGCTGATGACATGGCTCTTGTGTCTTATGGTAGGGACTGGAAGGGGGCTTATGATCAGGCATTCCCTGACCTGGCTAAGATAAAAAACTGGTTTGATTATAATATTCTCACTGTTAACATAGACAAAACAAAATGCTTGCCTATACATTCCAAGAACGATTCTGGTCTAGGTCAGAGGGTGCTTCGAATGCACTCTTGTGGCGATCCGCGATCCTTCACCTGTGGCTGTAGTGTGATTGAGCAGGTGACTCAATACAAGTACCTAGGCGTAATATTTGATCACAAATTGTCTTGGGAGTCACATGTTCATCACATTAAGCAAAAATTGAGAAAAATGATTTATGCGTTTAAGCAGCTAAGTCAGGTGTTGGCCGTGGATCGCTGCAGGAGTGTCTATTATGCCTACTGTCAGTCCCTGCTGCAGTATGGATTGCTAGTTTGGGGTGGTGCCTCGGCCTCGGTACTTGAGCCCTTGGCGGTCACCCAACGGTCTGTGTTAAAAGCAATTCTTAATAAAGGCCAAAGATATCCAACAAATCTCCTTTCCGAAAATTTTTCAGTTCTTAATATTAGGCAATTGTATCTTAAAATTCTCTTAGTATATGTTAAAGATAATAAAAAAAATCTTTACCCCAACTACCCTTGGCTACCAAACTAGAAATAAAACAAACTTTGGCTATTCAATTCCGAAACCTAAATTCAAATCAGATCTGTTCAATACATTTTATTTGGCTCATCAGTTGTATAGAAATCTTCCATTCAACATCATTAATAAAGAGGGTGGTAGCATGTCTGTTTACAAGCGAGAGATTGAGAAGTGGCTGCTCGGTGTTGGACCGGGAATGGCAGAGCTGCTGATTCGTTCGCCATATGCAACTTAGTGTTTGTTGTCTGCATGTATTCTGATGTGTTCTGATTTAATATTTTTGTTTTGATTCTGAATAAATGTACGATATATGATTTTTTTTCTCCTTTTGTTTTATATAATTTCTTAAGTAATAAAATGTTCTATTTTTTATTTTTGTTTTTGGTGGGTTGTTTGTTTCTCTTTTAAGTTTTGTATGTATTTGTGCTGCCAACTAGTGGAAGAAGGACTAGAAATATTTGTTCGTGCCTAATAACTCTTCCCCACACTCAGACTTTGGTCTTGTGGGGAATAATTTCCTTTTTGTATTGTAAATAATTTTCTATGTCAACTTAATGGAAATAAACAATCTTGAATCTTGAATCTTGAATCTTGAACTTCGAAGTTGGACTAAGCAATAAGCGAAACTGGGAAGGAGAATCGGAATATCCACTGAAAAGTCATACTATCAAATGGTACACTGTTGGGTCAAAGACAAGTGGGGGAACTGGGATCGGAGTGTTTGGGCCTAGAACCAGATACTCCAAGCCCATGGGAACATACCCTAGTATCTTCCAAGCAGAAATTAATGCCATCGAGAGATGTGTACAATTCAACCTTAGGTTGGGTTACAAGAAGAGGGACATAGCACTCCTATCAGACAGCCAAGCAGCCATCAAGGCGCTGAGTTCCCCGATTATCAGCTCTAGGATGGTTTGGAGTTGTAGACAAGGTCTAAATATGTTAGGAAGACTAAACAGAGTATCTCTCCTCTGGGTGCCTGGGCATGAGGGGATTGAAGGGAATGAAAAGGCAGACATGCTAGCGAGAGAAGGGGCAGCTACTGGCCCGGAACCAGGCTGTGGACTGGACGATGCCTTCTTTAAAATAGAACTTTATAAGGAGGAGGAGATTAAAAGAACACAAAGGTGGAAAGCTCTTCCTGGCTGCAGGCAGGCCAAGGAACTACTTGGCAGCTTCAACCATAGGAGATCAGAGGCCATGATTAGACTCAACAAGAAGGACTTGGGGATACTGACAGGATTCCTCACTGGTCATTGTAGGCTTAAGAGACATCTGAGGAAAATGAGAATAATAGGGGAAAGTGACTGCAGATTCTGCCAGGATAAAGAGGAAACCCCAACACATCTACTGATTGAGACCTGAGTATAAACTGATAAAGCAGATTAACGTTGCATTCTTTTATTCTCAAGTATTCATTTTTATACAAGAGCTAGATATGAAAAAGTGAATTTTTAACTATAAAGATATTTTGCTTCTCTCTTGATCAATTGATTATAACTATGCGCCAACTTAAATTTTCTCCAGAAACATTGGATACCTCCATCTTATAGAACAATATTTTATAGTCTAAGTTGGCTTCAAAATTAGCAAGACCTTTTCTTCACCCCTTTCTTTAAAATTCATACTTCAACACCATTTTACTTTAGATTTTTCATAAAGTTAAATAATAGAAACACATGAAAAAGATCGTGTTTTGTTTTGAGGTTAACAATCTAACATTCTTCTTTGACAATTAATTGAACTGATTGTTTGAAGGATTTTATTCTAGTTTTGGTATCAGTACTTATCTGTTTTGTGACTTAATGCTGATAAGGTAATTCAGTTGAGGTATTTTGGTGAAAGTGATAATATTGATAATTTATCTTTACTTTTAATGGATAATTAATGGTAAATTGATCCATGCAAGAATAGTTAGACTCATTTTTGTCTTTTTCTTAACTTTTAATTTTAAATTGGATTTTTCTTTGAATCTGCCCACATTAGACCACCCCACCCCCTTCTCCACTGAGGCTAGCGGCAAAAGCGTCTGGAACGTAGCACTAGAGTGGCCTTGGCTACATACTTATTGCCGTCTTGCGCTTTTTACTGACACGTTTGTGTTTCAAGCAGTTAGTTGCGCATTAGTAGTTGCATTTGGAAGTTGAGTAGAAAAAAGGTGACGAAAATAATCTTGTGTTTTTCGCCGTCTTGCGCTTTTTACTGACGCGTATGTGTTTCAAGCAGTTAGTTGCGCATTAGTAATTGCATTTGGAAGTTGCGTGGAAAAAAAGGTGACAAAAATAATCTTGCGTTTTACACCAACCCTTCAAATATTGGTTTGTTTACGACATTTATTATTGATCTTTAAAAAATCGCGTTTTCCCGGTTTTGTCTCGTAATTCACCGTTATTTCCCGGTTTTTCCCCAGTTTGAAAAATTCCCGGCTAATTCCCGGTTTTCCCGAATTCCCGATGCAGTGGCCACCCTGATGGAGCATCATGGTGCCCAATGGTGGGGACAGCGGGCATATAAGGTGGACTTTGGGGACCAGGAAGGCAGTTGGGCCCTAGCGGCCCGACCCACCGGATGGGCGTGTTGAGCCCCCGGTGAGCTGGATGGGCGTGCTGAGCCCCAGCACCGTCGGACGGGCGTGTTGAGCCCCTGACACCCCGCAAGGGCGTGCTGAGCCCGCGGAAGACCGGACGGGCGTGTTGAGCCCCCGGTACGCTGGACGGGCGTGTTGAGCCCCCAGCACCCGCATGGGCGTGGTGAGCCCGCGGAAGACCGGACGGGCGTGCTGAGACCCCAGTACGTCGGATGGACGTGTTGAGCCCCCGACACCCCGCATGGGCGTGTTGAGCCCGCGTAAGACCGGACGGGCGTGTTGAGCCCGCAGCCATTGGTCTGTAGTCCACCAGTGGGTGGAGTGGGGATTGTTTCCCCCCTCCACTATAGTTTTGTTATTTATTAATTGGTATCTGTATGTTACAGCCAGTTAATGGTAGTTAGGGCAGGCCGCTGCCCGTCTACACCGCCGCAAGCTACGTCTGAGCGAGCGCACCACCAGGCCGTACTCCCGTGGCACCACGGGCCAGTGAATATCCTAGTGAGCGGACGAAGATCCTTCGGGCTTCCACAGAGCAGGTCGCTGCCGAGCCTCCATACAGGAGTGAAAGCCGAGGATAGTTAGGGGTTCAGCGAGGCTGGACAGTGAACGTGGCAAAAACCCCCCGGGACACTGGTCCTTGCGCACACGGATGCGCAAGGACTGATCCACCTACTGACGCAGTGAGCTGGTTGCCGGCGGTCTCATTCGGGACTACAAACAAGTGACTCGCATTAAGATCTTGTACGTATTTGTAAATAAGGAAATAAGAGCAGGGTGTCTACCAAATTTCATATATGAAATTCCCGACTTTTTCCCAACTTTTCCCGACAAATTAAAAAAATTCCCGACCATTGGAAACATGACCATTAACTCATATAACGGATATTGAGAACGATATTTGTAAAGAAATACATTTAGACGGCTACAATGCAAGCGTAAGATCGCCAAAAGATGAGCAAGATGACTGTGATAAGTCCAATATATTTGCTAGCCGTAATGCAACCGAGATTTCAGGCTGCGGAAAGAACGAGCGATTTTCCGGCCGCGTTGTGACCAAGAGATTTTCCGGCCGTGGTATAAACGACCGAGATTTGACAGCCACAATGCGACAGCGAAATTTGCCGGCCGCAATACGACCGAATCATGTAACAGCTATGAAAAGAGTAAGCGACACAATACGATCAAGAACCAATCAGCCACCCGACAACCGAAAAACAAGCAAAAAATTTCCGGCCGCAATAAGTCCAAAAGATTTTCCAGCCATGTTGTAAATTACAATATCTCTGGCCTCGAAAAATAGCGATTTAACGCAATAACGGCCACTAAAAGAGCAAGGAACTCGTTTGCCGCGAATCGATCGAAAAATGTTTCATTCCTAAAAGGAGTGACTTTCCGGCCGCAATATGACCGAGGTCGTCTAATGGCCGCGAAATGAGTAAGGTCATCGGCCGCGATGCGACCAATAGATTAACCTGCCGCAAAACAAGCGAAAGATTTCCGGCCGCAATAAAAGCGAAAGATGTGATGGCCGCGAAAAGAGCGGCAGATTTGACGGCCACAAAGAGAGTGAGATATCTGACGGCCCCAATGTGACCGAGAGGTCACATTGGTGACCCATATTGGAGGGACACCATAGGTGACCCTGAAACGACCAAGGGATTTGCCGGCCGGGTTATAGATATTCTGGCCTTCATGTGGCCAATAGATGTGATAGCCACGAAAAGAGCACACGATTTTAAGGTAGCATTACTAACGAGATACTTGTCGGGGGCGTAAAGAGGGAGAGACTTGTCGGCCGCGTAAAGAGCGAGATACTTGTCGGCCGCATAAAGAGCGAGACTTGTCGGCCGCGTAAAAAGCGAGAGAGACTTGTTGGCCGCGTAAAGAGCGAGACTTGTCGGCCCCGTAAAGAGCGAGAGACTTGTCGGCCGCGTAAAGAGAGAGAGACTTGTCGGCCGCGTAAATAGCGAGATATTTGTCGGCCGCGTAAAGCGCGAGAGACACGAAACGAGCGAGCGTTTTTACACCTGTATTAGGACCGAGAAACTTGCGGCAGCGGAATAAGCGACAGCTTTTCTGGTCATGATATAGCTAAAAATTTGTCTGCCACGATTCGTTCGAGAGATTTGCCGGCCGAGACGATGACAATAACGAAGAAAACGGCCATTTTGTTTTATTTTATAGCCAAATTCAAATTTCCCGACCAAAAGTTGAAATTCATTACTTTTTCCCGACTATTCCCGACCTTACAAAATCCCCGACATTTTCCCGAATTTTCCCGAATTCCCGACTGGTAGACACCCTGAAGAGAGACTCGTGTACATAGTGTTTGTGGGATAATAAACCAAGTGACTGGCAATCCGGACGTTTTCACTAAGTAACCCTTACCAACCCTTGTTAAAGGCCTAGTGCTCGAGGGAACTTCCTCACAAATTTTTGAATTTACCTTATTTTAGCCTTTCCAGAGAAAACATTTTAAAATCCTTAATTAGTATGCATCTAGAGCCTATAAAGAATATTTGAGCCAAGATTGATGGCCCAAAGCACTACGTTGTTTTAGAAAATAAGCTTTGAAAACTAAAAATGGCCGCCATTTTGAATTCTATAATTTACCCTATTTTAGCCTTTTGAGATAATATATTTTAAAATCCGTTCTTAGTACTCATCTAGAACCTATAATGATTTATTGTGCCAAGTTTCATGGCCCAAATCCCTATAGTTTTTGAGAAACTGAGATCAGTGAGTCAGTCAGTCAGTCAGTCAGCCAATCAGTCAACCGTTTTGGCTTTTAGATATATCTGGAGTTTGACCTAGAAATGTATGGTAAGCCTAGTTATTTACAAATGTTATTTTTAGAATACTTAACTTATAAAAGACCTGGTATTTTTTATAGCATAGTTTTACATTGAAGATACAGTTAAACATAAGGTTAAACTGCAATAAAAACTAAAAAATTTTATAGAGCACTATGATTAAAAGTAGGAGTGTGCGAATAGTGATTTTTGAACTCGAGCCGAGCTTTTTCAAAAGTTTTCGAGCTCGAGCTTTTTCGAGCGGAGCTTTTCAACAATCACCAAATTATTAAAAGGAATTAAAAAGCTTGATTTTAATTTTAAAAGATACAACAGACTAATGTTTGCATACCTTAAGTGAACGCCAGCTCAAAACTAGAAAGCTTATCTCCAAAACAAGTTAATGATCTGATAGGTTCATCAATATTTTGTATTATTTTACATAAAATTAATCAAACTGGCTCAAAAAATAATTTATGAAGAAAAACACCAAATTTAAAATCCACATTTATTATTTAATTCCCCAATCTCACAAATACATACTTTAAAATAAATAGTTAAAATTACATAATTAGCCTAGTTACATATAAGTACTACAACATTAATTTCACGAGTTGAAAGGAGTAGATGGAAAGGTTTTAAAATGGTTGTATCTAGTAAAAAAATAACATATTTACACTTAGTTAAACACAAGATTGTTTTTTTAATGTTCATAACGTAAAGATGATTAAAAATTAAATAGCACTCCCAGTTGTCCCATAATATTCATGGCTAAACTTATTATTTCAGAATATAATATATGAATGAAATAATATTTAATAACAACAATAATTTATTGTAATCCTAAAATTGTTTGCATTTCTAAAATGTTAGAAAGAAAATAATGTACAGTTTAAGAATAATATTAGGAAGAAGAAAGATCATAAATAAGGATGGAATAGATAGAAAGAAAGAAACAGCTACCTTTCTCACTCTCCTTATCAGTGGCCAGGGTGGGAGGGGTGGAGGTTGTTTACTCCAAGCCCCTGTTCCTGTTTTTGTCACTGTCTGACTCGGTGCGTGCGTGCGTATGTCAGAGAGCGCGAGCGCGAGTTAATTAGGAGATAAGGAATCCTTACTACAAAATGCAAAAATACAAACTACTTGTCATACAACTATAAATGACAGCTCATATTTTTTGTATTATTTTTATAAATCAAATGAGACTAAAATGAAACTTCTACGATATACCGTTTAAGAAATAAGCCTTGATAAAATAATAGACTTAAGTGCTGTATTTCACGTTCTCCAAGGTCAACTAAAGATAGCTAAGATTTCTGTCTAAATAGAGATAATATTTCTTGTTATCTGTCAATGTCCTTTCCTTATCACTAGGGAATACTTTTTGTTTGTTTTTCGTGGGAGAGAAACGCTCTTCTGGTTTAACGTGTCCAAAAATAGATCGCAATAATTATCTTTCTGATAAGAACTCTCTTATCAAAAGCTCGGCTCGAGTGTCAAGCTTTTTCGAAAAAAGCTTGACCTAAAACGCTCGACCAGTCGAATACTCGCAAACCCCTAATTAAAAGCAACATGACTGATGTGCAAGTAGAAAAGATCTCCTTAATGTTTTTACGTTATACGTTTCATCACATGTAAAATACAAACAGATGATTTCGCTTCATATCAAATTTAGTCTTACCTTCAAAAGATGTTTACAAAGTGAACCATAATAGTCTTTAACGAGAGAGCGAACATTTTTCTGTTTTTCTGGAGGAAGCATCGAACTCCTTGGGATTGGGATATTGTATTTCTCTGAGAGGATTCTCAATGTTCTTGGGACAAGACCTGAAAAAAAAAACAATTAAGTAAATCATATAGGGTGAGAGAGCACCAGTGAATGGCCACTCCCCCCCCAGTTAACACGTTAACTGCCACAGCAATTTATATGGATGGTGACAAATGTAGACAAATTTGGTTTTTTTAATTGCAATGAAATACTGATTGTAAAAATTGTTTTTTGCGGTTAGTAAACTCCAATGAAAATAGTGCCCAAAAGTGGAGGGGGAAACGTTGGACCGATTAAGCTAACAGCTATGTACTTTGTATTTTGTCGATGGTAAACTGATCCGTTAGGCAATTGGCCAACTGTTCTATTCATCAGGTTGGGAACATAAGGCTGTATTGCAAACACGTGCACGCCAGTTACTATGGTAACCACCCCCACCAGTGATAAGACGTAATAATGCAAATGCACTCTCGCCGGGTCAGGGCGAGATCAGGCGAGTGCGAGAGTATACATGTTGCATTTAGCATGCCTCGCCCTACCTCGCATTCATAAAACCACGTGCCGCTGTGACCGTTTAAAAATTCCATCTTAAAATAAATTAAGTTAATGCTTTGCCACTTGTGGAAAATCAAAAGCCTGATCAACTTTTGAAATATAAAAGAAAAGCTGTAGTAGTTCTAGCCTAAAATACCAAACATATTACTTTTGTAACGGGTCAAATTTGTAGGGGGGTATAAATTTACTGATTAATAGCTAGAGGAGGTGATTTGTTATGGCTAGTTGCTTAGGCCTAGCTATAAAAAGGGTAAAGTTACCTGGTGTTGGTTTAACTAGGTTGAACCCTAGCCTAGGCCTTTGTTTGCCATAAGCCTAGCCCATCCTTTGGTTGGTTGACATAGTTGGGCAGCTCATGAATAATGGTTAATGCAGTGAAATATAACCTAAATCACACTAGGTCACACTAGGTGCACTGCTAACCTTTGCTGAAAGCCCATAAACCAAACACAAGGCTAACCTCTCTCGCCAGTGTCACAGCCCATAGTGTTGACATAAAGTTGATTTTATAAAACCTTATAGTTAAAACACTTGTGACACTAGTTGTGAATAATTACCCCCACACTTGTCTGTTAAATGTAAAAACCCCCTTTACGGCCATAATAAACATCGTCGGTGTTGTGTTTGTTTTGAGCAACATAACCTCAACCATGTTTGTTGAGGTGACAGACGACGAGATGCTGGATTGACAGCTGACAGTGGCAGTGGTGCTACGTCACGATCACAGCCACTGGTGATCAGCTGTTTATCCCCTCCCTGACCCTTCCTTGGAGGAGAAGTTTTGGAGGGATGAACCAAGAGGATTAGCGGGTGGATTATTCTGTTTCTGGTTCTTCAACTGTACGGTCGTTTCTACTAGATCTCGTCCGGTGCGAATCCATTGCGACGAACCTAGTGTGTGTTAGCCGGCAGATCGGAACCCGAGATTGACATTTTACTCGTTTGAGTGTTTAGTGTGATACGTAGTGCTTCCTGCGTATCATTTGTGCCGTTTCGCACGTCGAATTTAATTAACCCCGTCGCATTTGTCACGGGGTGATTCGACTCCTTTTGCCACTTAGACGCGGGTGGGGAACCTGCGTGTCAGAACAGGACCTAAGTGTGCAGGCGACCTGTGGCGTTGGTTCCCGAGTAACCGTGGTTGGTATAACCGTGGTGTTGGGGAGAAACGTGGTGGACGGTAACGTGAGTACATCATTGTGGATAAGTTTTTTTGCTTTATTTTTTGTGCAAATTAATAAAACTTATCATTTCCAATTGGCTTTACCATCAGGTGTGTACAACGATGATGGTACAGTAGCGTTGCGTTTGCGGGCTCTGAGTTCACACCTGAATAATTTAATTAATTTTTTGTTTTGTCAGAAATCTGCACCAGCTCAAAATTCATTCAAAGAACCCTGGAATAGACCCAGCTGCCAGACTTGAGCGATTCCGCTGGCATAGGTCTGAGGCGACTTCTCGTGTTGTTAGGAAAATTAATTTTATTCCTTTTGCAGAAAGTCGTCACAGTAACATGGCGCTGCGAACAGGGACTCACAGTAACATGGCGCCCGAACGAAGTGACTAAGTTTTTGAATTATTTTGATTGACATTAAACGATTGAATTTTTAAAATTCAGTTGTGACTCATCGCAATCCCGACTAACTAACCGTAAAGCGCCGTTTAGGGTAGGTGAGTTGGGAGTGTCGATAGTGTTAACCCCTTAACCGCGGAGTAATTTGGCGCGCCGCGGCGCCGACGTGATCAGTAGCGCGGGGTTTATTTACGCTCGCCGAGTCCCCAGCGCGGGGTTTTTTCGCCGTTTTCAGTGGTTTTCGAACGTTCGAAAGAAATCTTGTTTTAAACGCATTTTAAAGCAAATAATTATGAGAA
This sequence comes from Flexamia atlantica, assembly GCA_035578135.1. Classification (NCBI taxonomy): domain Eukaryota; kingdom Metazoa; phylum Arthropoda; class Insecta; order Hemiptera; family Cicadellidae; genus Flexamia; species Flexamia atlantica. The sequence continues at coordinate 15,698,042 of JAQJVK010000007.1, forward strand.
ATGTTAAAGTAAACATTGTAATAGTATTAATGAAAACATAAATGATAATTTAATGTTTAAATTTTTTAAATAAATAATAATAATTAACTAATAATTAAATAATAACATATTTTATTGATCAAATTTACTAACGGTTTATTGTTGTTGTCTGGTCCTATGTTTTCTGGTCACATGGTCACAAGAAGTAAATATTGAAAAATATATATACACTATGTACAAAGGTTTTACTGTTCTTTCACTATTTAGAAATGATTCTGGGTATGAGAGTAGTTCCAGATATCGTAACAGTTCGTCATCGGCCATTTCAATCACTTACTTATCGCCATCAACAAAAACAGATAGTATTGCACATAAAAAGAAACAGATAATATAACACCGGTTCAACGTAATCGACTGTTTTGTCTTATCAACACGAACACGCGACGTTATCACTCACCGAGACGACAACAAACTAACAAGCGCAACATTCGATACTGCAGAGCTCGTGGTGTGGACGTAGTTTCAGAAAACTTCACTAGAGTGCAGCACCTAACGGTCTGCTACCTCTCAGGGTCAACTGCAAAGTCCTACCAACGAAAAAACGTAAATCAGAAAAATAAATCAGCTAAGAACGTCAAATCCGAGTAGACTCGGGCGTCGCGCGGAAGGCACTTACGCGATGCACGAGCTATCTCGTGCGTCACGGTTAACCCTTGAGCGGGCGCTTCACCGGCAAAACGCGAGCGGGCGCATGCGGAGTTTTACTCCGCAACACTAGATTGCACAAATTTAACCCATTTTTCTTGTTTTATTACGAAATATTGTATTTAAATGTTGACAAACTTCATTAGGAATCACTTTTCATTGTCGATTCAATTAATTGTTCAACTTAATAGGTGTTATATTTCAATTTAACATAGTATGTAATTTTCTAGTATAAAATATGTATTCTTATTATTTACATTTTTGGACTTTGCCTTTCGCTTCCTTTTTTCGAAAGCAAAAGGAAAAGTCCAAAAAATTAATAATAATTACAAATCCATTGCTATTATGAATTTTTAAAATAGGTATCAGTGTCTGTGTAACGGGAGAGGGCGCTCCGCAAACTGAGACGGCATCTCTGAATTGCATATAACGAGGTACCAAGGGGGGGGTGGGGGGTATAAATAGCTTTAGGAAATTCCTGGAATGAGGGGCATAAACTACGGAGCCGGACACGACCGCCGACACCCATTATGTCTGTTTATTTTAACATAAAAAACATGTGCGGAGGAAAACTCCGCGTGCGCCCGCTCGAGGGTTAACGGCACAAAATTCTCCCACGAGCTATCTCGTGCGTCACGGTTAAGGGGTTAATTATTGGCAGTACTAGAATTATTGCAATAAACGATTGATTTAAAAAAAATTCAGTTGTGACAAATCGCAATCCTGACTATTTAACCGTAAAGCGCCGTTTAGCGTAGGTGAGTTGGGAGTGTCGATTGTTTTTAAATATGTTTTCAAAATTTAATTAAAATCTTTTAAACCTGCTCTTTAAGAGGGGTGATTGATTAAAAATTTCTTTTTATATTGGTATAGATTTTAACCGACCCTTGTGATAGGGTGGTGAATTAGACAGTAATGAGGGCTACTGTATTTTGGATTGATTTTTTTTCAAACCGACCTTTGTTTAAAGGTGGTGACTGTTATCCAGGGTGAAATATTTTGTACAGTGATTACTGTAATTTGATTTAAACCGACCTTTGGGTGTAGGCAGTGACTTTGAAATTCCAGGGTGGATCTATTCTAATTTATTGTTGTCTTGGCATTATTTATTTTTATTTTGGTAAATAATCATGCCTAAGACCACTGAAGATTCAGTGACAGGTGCTCAAACCTTTGTCACTGTGCCTATAGCTGTGACCACGAGTGCAGCTGTGTTTACAGTTTCGACTCGTCAGACTAACCTCTCCCAGAGTCAGGCCTATACAACAACTGCGGATACAGTTGCGTTGACAAGGGTCATGACTGAAGGTGAGGTGATGGACACCTTATGGTGGTAATCTCTCTGATTTGATGCAACCCAGTAACATGGGTGATCGAGAGGTAAGGCAAACGGACTTAGATGATGAGTTACTGGTTTTGCGGTAAATTCGCCAGACCTTAGGCCTATCACCCGATGCTGACTTTCAGTTGTTTGAGCAGGCAATAGCCGAGATGGTGGAAACCTCTGGGCAGCAAAGGGAACTTGTGACAGAAACTCACCAAAAGCCAATGGTTCCATGGCATGTCCCAGAAAATCCTATGACATACAGCGAGAGATTTAAGAAATCTTCGATTGGTGGATATTCTGAACCCCCGCCGCCACTTCCCTGTGCGAACCCTACTACTGCAGGGTGGGGACTACAGAGTAGCAGGGATGGTCTACCAACATCAGTGACCATGCCTCTCGCTGAGTCTCACTCCTTGGGCCTTGGTAACCCACAACATGATGTGCGGGTGAGCCTGGGTGACAACCCGGGTTTGGGGAGTGATGCTGGATACAGACAACCCTCAGTCATGGTGACTTTCTCACGCGGCGAACAATCCTAGCTGGCAACTGGGTGGGATGTCTCTCAACCCAGGTTGGCCAACCGAAGCTAGTGAGCCCAGTCGTGTGAGGCCAAACCTAAACCCACCGGGGGAATGGGTGCCTAGTTCACGCTATCAAACGGCTGAAGGGTGGTACCCAGGGACTGCAAAGTCTGTTTGGGACCAAATGCAGGATCCTAGTCGGGTGATGAGTAGAGTTCCAGGCTGCGACTTTGCATCAGTCTGCAATGCAGTGCGAAAATGGAATCTGAGATTTGATGGGAGGAAAGATCCTGTCTCCTTCCTTGAGAGATTCTCGGAACTCATTGAGACATATTCTTTGTCTGATGAAGACATATTGAGGGCCCTACCCGAACTCCTTCAAGGTGAGGCCATTTTATGGTACAGGAACCTAAAGGGTTCGTGGCAGAACTTTGCGGACTTCTGGGTGGATTTCAAAACCCAGTTCTCAATCAATCAATCAATCAAAATATCTTTATTTCATAAAATGTACATGGTACATGAAATAGTGTCATTGGACTTAACCTAATTACAGTTCATTTAGTTTGAGATAAACAATAAAAAATACACTGATTATAAAGTTTAAAAATTAACAAAAAAATAAATCAAATTCAGTTAAATATTAAAAAAAAGAACTATTTAAGCATGGAAGTAACCTTAAACATTGGAACTAATCAAAACTGCAAACTACAAAAAGTAAACAATAGAAAATACTGGACCAAAGATACCAATAATACTATATAATTGATATAATCTAAAAAATATGTGGTTTAAGTGTCAAAATACCTATTGATGAATTGCGTAATTGAAAAATTCTTCAGTTGAATAGAAAGCTGAAGCAATTAAAAAACTTTTTAGAGAGTTTAGAAATTTATTTTGATCCCTCTCTAATTTTATCTCTTGTGGTAGACAATCAAAGAATTGATTCCCTTTAAAGGAAGTTTTCTTCTTAAAAAATTCCAAATTATGTTGTTCTACCAAGCGGTGCGATCTTGTATTATATGTATGGACAGCATTTCCGAATGTAATCCTATTGTTAAGAAAAACAAACTTTATGGTTTCATAAATGAATAAGCTGTATACAGTAAAAATTTTGAATTCTGAAAAAATATGTTTAACTGAGTCAGTTGATTTCATATTGCACATGATTCTCAACGCCTTTTTTTGTTGTACCAGGACTCTATCCATATTTGATTTGGTTGTCGATCCATAGATACCAATACCATAGGCAATATGGGAATGAATTAATGCATAATAGATTGCTTTCAATGTTTCAATATTACATGACGGAGCCATTTTCCGCAAAGCATAAAGGCCACTTGATGTTTTACGGATCAGGAGGTTAATATGTTCGTCCCATGTTAAATTTGAATCTATATTAAGGCCTAGAAATTTTGTTTCCCCTACCTGGTCCAATATTTCATTATCGACAAAAATTGTAGGCTTTAATTTATTTCTTGCCTGTCTTGTTGAAAAAGATATAAAATTTGATTTGTTTGAATTTAGAAGAAGATTTTTGCTGTTTAGAAATTCTTTTATTAATGATAAGCCAATATGAGATGATATTTCTATGTTTTCTTCAGTATCAGCAGAAATTACTAAATTAGTATCATCTGCATAGAGACATACTTTATTGTCTCTGCCCCAGACTACTCCAGGTAGACCCTTCAGGTAGCATAGGAATAGCAAGGGGCCTAAAATTGATCCCTGGGGAACTCCATATTCAACTGTCAAAAAGCGAGAAGAAAAAGTTTTTTTATAGGTATTTTTTGAATGTTCTATAAAGTGATCTAATTCCACAAATTGTTTTCTTTCAGTCAGATATGATTTAAACCATGCCAATTCCGTATTTTTTACACCAAGTGAGTAGAGCAAATCCACTAGAGTATTATGCTCCACACTATCAAAAGCTCTTGTCAGATCTAAGAAGATGCCAATTACCTTCTCCCCTCTGTCAACCGAATCAATAATGGATTCGACAAATTCAATCCCAGCTGTTATAGTGGATTTATTTGATCTAAAACCGTGTTGTTGCTTGTCCAGTAGCTCATTCGTTTCAAGATAATTCAAAAACTGTTTAAAAACAACTTTTTCTAAAATTTTCGAAAAAACAGGAAGCAATGATATTGGTCTATAGCATTTGATATCTCTTGGATCACCCTTCTTAAAAACTGGAATAACTCTAGCTACTTTATAACTCTCAGGGAATATTCCTGACATTAGTGAATGATTAATAATATGTGTTAATGGACCAGAGATGAACGGCAGGGCTGCCTTTATAACTGTTATAGGTATGTCATCATACCCTGTTGAAAACTTATTTTCAAAAGATAATACTATTTTTCCAACATCATTTTCTGTTACACTTGTAAATTTAAAAGTAGCATCAGACTGTCCATTAAAAAGGTTGCAATTTTTAAAAGCGTTGGCAATGTTGGGAATAATTAAGTCTTTTACCGCATTCACAAAAAAGTTATTAAAAGTCTCACATATAACAGTTGGATCTGTTATATGACTTCCTTGATGAATTAAGTTGATATTTGTATTTTGTTTAGCCTTTGAAATTTTGCCCACTTCTGAATTTATTAAACTCCAAGTTGTTTTAATCTTATTTTTTGAGTTTAGTACTTTTTCCGCAAAGTATCGTTTTTTACTACTCATTAAATTGTGTCTGAGGTCTTTTTTTCTTTTTTTATGAGATTTTTAAACTTCACGTCTTTACACAATCTAAACTGGGACTCTAAGTTTGTTATTTCTTTCTGCTTTAATTTTAATTCTTCTCCGATCCATTTATTTGATTTCTGTTTCTTTTCAGTTACAAATGATTTTGGAAAGTTTATATCAAAGTGAAACTTAAAAATATTAAAGAAAGTATTATATTTAAGATCAACAGTAGTCTGGAAAACTTGAAACCATGACTCAGAACCCAAACTCCTACAAAAAGTCTCAATGTTATTAAGATCAAACTTACGTACTTGTTTTCTAGTTAAGCTTATTTGTTTGGAATTGACATTTTTTAACTCTAGCACCTGCCCATCATGGTCTGAGATATGTGTAATCATACCGGTTACTCGTAAGTCGTTAGGTTTTATGTTCGTCACAAAGTTATCGATAACTGTCTTTGAGTGCTCTGTTACTCGGGTGAGAAAGTCTACCATGTATTTCATTCCATTAGTGGTCAAAATATTCACAAATGTATTACAAGTATCATCTTTGGTCAGTACATCTATGTTAAAGTCACCGGTTATAATTATATTTTGAAATCTTTTACATAAAATATCCAATAAAACCTCAAAATTTTCAAAAAATTTCACAAGATTTGACTTACTTGGAGTTCTGTAAATACATGCGAGCAAAAAAGAAAAGTTACAAGTCTTGATTTCTGTCATACAACATTCAAATTCTTTTTCTATTAGTAATGATTGAATAGCAGGTATCTTAACTGGTTTGAAATTTACATTTTCCTGGACTAAAATTAGTACTCCTCCACCTCGTCCCAAAATTCTAGAAAAGGAAGATGCTGTTTTATAATTTGAAATATTGAGAAGGTTTAATTCATCCTCTGTCATTTTATGTTCACTTACAGCAACTATTTCTGGTTTTAAGTCATCAAATAAAATATTAAGAAGATCTAGACGAGATGGAAGATGTTGGACATTGTGATGAAGAATAGAAAAAGATTTATTATATGTGCTATTTTGACAGCTAGGATATATATGGTCTTTCTTAGCAACTAAATGTGATAGGGCTGGAAGGTGGTTTTTTATTGTTATCTGGGTGGGGTTATTGATAGCATTGAAGAGTTTAAAGGAGACATCTTAGGTTTGGTAAGACCTGATGGAATGGGGTAGTGGTATTCAGACAGGTTAACATTATGACTATTTACAAAAATGGTTGAGAGATTGCTATACTGGGAATTTAACACTTCCACATTACTCTGCTTTTTCACTGCACATTTCACTACATCACTATATTCCAGAGGGCCAGGAATCAGTAGCGGTGAAGGGGTAGCAGAAACTGGACATTGGGGCTGGTTATTGGTGCCGTTTTCAGGTTGCAGTTGAGGCCCAGCTGTAATCTGGGCTGCCCTTGCTGTAACAGGCTGGTGGAATGATGACTCTGCTGAACTGCTGGTCTTGAGGCTCCTCTCTCGATTGCCTTCTATGATAGGAATGGCTCGGGAATTGTTTGTAAACAGTTCAATATTTTTCCTCGGTTCCTTCAAAAATTCACTATATTGATAACCATTTTTTTAAAATTCAGTTGGCTCCTCATGATTGAAGGTTACTATGGTGACAGGTGCTTGAGTATCAACATGAAATTTTACAATATTCCTGGCAAAATGGGCTATTGGAATCATGTCTCTATTCACCCCAAGGGTGAGCAAATAAGCCTCTTGAATTTTCTTACCCTGAAATCTGCTGTTAGTTTCTGGAAGGCAATGTCATAATCTCTTATTTTTGGTTTTTCGTAAAACCTCTGCTTGGTCATAAGGCCATAGGCTGCTGCTCCTTCTTTAAAAGTTTGTAAAGTTAGGAACTTGTCTAAAACATTGCTATTTCGAGGTTTACCAAAAATTTGCTTGAAAGGCACAGCGACACCAGCTGACATGTGTCTGACATCATGGAGATCTCTAGATATGCAATTTGCAAAAGCTATGTCTCCTTTAAGCTTTAGACCATCAATAACATCTCCCATGTGACCTTCTACAACCTCAACTTTGTTACTATTTCCCAAAATATTTTTGATGACATTACAATTTTTCGTCCACCGGGATATAGATCTGAGGATAAGATGGGCCACTTCATTTCTTCCTTGTTCGTTTAAATGGAGTCCATGTTTTGTAAAATGATGTCTTTTTAAGTGATTTAGATTGATGAGAAAAACATTATTAAGTCTGTGGGTTAGTTCAATGATGTAGTTATTTACAAAATTCAGTTCTTTGTTTACTGGATGATTATGGGATTTATCATGTCTCCGTGGAATTGTACAGAGAAAAGTAGGCCTTTTCTTATTTAGCAGATCCAGTTTTTTCTCTAAATTTGAGTAGATATCCTCAAAACAGTTATCAAGACTATCATTGCTCCCCCCCAATATAACTGTGGGGCTCGAGTCATCAACAAATAAAGTTGAGTCAACCACTTGTGTGAGGGAACAGTTTGCTCTGACATACCCAAAAACATTGATTTTATTTTTACTTTGCTGTGCCACTTTTGTTGATATGTCTTTGCCTTGGCTGTCGGAACAGAACAAAACCTGTATATTCGGGATGGCTGCATTTGGAATTTCTGCAGTTCCTTGATTTGTCCTAGCATTGCAGTGGGGTTTTACTCTTCTTTTCATATGAGGACTATTTGATTTTTTTTCTGTATAACCAGGCTCTAAACTGGATTCCTCTTGATTCTCAATGAGATTTTCTAAAACTTTGAACTGGTTTGTCATAGTAACAATGTATTCTTCCTTCTCTTTCTTTTGGAAATCAGTAGCCTTCATCTGAACATTGTTCTTCTTGTGAGAAACTGTCGACCATTCCTCCTCAATACAGTTTTCTTTCATGACGTGCAGGTTATTATTCTTATCAGCCGTTGTATCTTGCTGTGTTGTACTGTTTGTAACTATAGCATTTGAAAGTTTTAACTCGCTCTCAGTCCGCAAATCGGCTTTATCCATAGCTGTCTCAGCAACAACACTGGTAATATCAGGGATTTTTTTACCATGCTGCTTTTTATGACTCAGATAAGCTAACAAAGAGCGTTTAGATATGACATCAAACTCGCTGATCTTTAAGAATTCCACACATCTATCAATTTGATGAGTTAGTTTACCATGCACTATAGATTTAATGAGCCAGTCAACGAACAGCAAAACATAGACACCACAGTCATTTCCATTGCTTTGTTGTGGGCAATCCACAATTTTGAAGGATGGTATCCCCTGACAACCAGTAAAGTTTGCAAGTCTCTCCGCAAGCTGCTTTGCATGTGATAGATTGATAGATCTGAGAGAATCAAAATAATAATAGGTGTTGACAGACCTACTGTAGAATAAAAGACTCCAGTGCTTTCCGGCAACCCTGTCAACTCCTCCAGCATCATTAATAGGAGCAAATATATAAGATTTTTCCCCCAGTAATAAGGGTTAAGCTACAAAATCATAATCTTCCAAGCACTTAATAGCCTGACAGACAACGGGATTAATTAAGCAAACATCTTTGTCAATTAATTTTGTGTTGTCCATTGAATTAAAGTACAGCTCTAATGTCTCATCTGAAAGCCAGTCATGATTCAGAATTGAATGTATTACACCACAAAACGAACCAGTCTGAGTGCATGCATCTTGTGTGGAGTTAGCCATTAACACTAATTCATTTGTAGTTTCGCTGCCAGGAGAGGAATCCGATAAAGTTGTGCTATTTAATAAACTTTCAAGACCTGAATTAAGAGTGTCTTGGGATAAACTTTTGCTGTACGACACAAGTTCCTCATTGTTTCCATTTTCAACGTTTTTACAGGTCAAACTTCCATTGTACAACACCGGTTCCTTATCGCTACACTCTTCAACATTTTCACAATCAGTTTGTATTTTATCAGTTTTGTTTACTGCCACAACACTTGTGGATTTATTTGAGAAAAAAAATCATTGATGTTGAAAGGTAGATTTTTATCCGCAATAAACTTTGACAGTTCCCTTTTTGATCTGAAAACCGTTCCTTTGGGGGATATTACATATATATCAGTTTTCCCCTTACTGAGCCCCTTTTTCCGTTCTACTGCCTTCCTTTGCCAACCCTTAGGAAGCAAGGGATTCACATGCAACAAATTTGTATCCATATTCAGATTAATATTTCATTTAAAGTCAACAGCAAGAATCAACCTTTAATGGATTTATAAAAAGTCTGTGATTTAATAATTTATATTTGCATGCATAAATTCCGATTAGCCTAAATATATACAGTGATGCTTGTGTCTGAAAGATAAAATTTCAGTTAAATTATTTCATAGACAATAAGGTATAAACCAAGAAAAATGTCAGCTAAATTTGTTCTGGCTTGGAAGTGAGAATACTATATTAAAATTCAATTTGAATTCAATATTCCTTGCTGATTTGACCTTGAGCCAATATCAGATGGCAATGTTTGTAAACATTGGGCTGTGACTCACTTGCGTGGGTGGTTATCTGTGGCGGTGCTAAGGTCAGTAGCTGCACCTTGACCTGGTCCCTTCTTATCTAGATCTAATCTTTCTTCCAGGAAATAATCATGAAAATTAAAAATTAATTTTTGTTTATTTACTCAGGGCTTGTAACAGTTCTTGAGGTTGAAAAAAATAAAAAAAATAACTAAAATAAGAAAAAAAATAACCAAAAAATAACCTTTTGTAAACAAAAAATGTTGCTACAAATTAAAAAACCGGCGTTATATTGGGGATAACACATTCTTAACCCTGGTAAAAAAGAAAATCTCGACAGACTAATCACAAATCAGCCTAGGTTTGACGGCGAGACTTGGTTTTCATGCAACAAGACTTGGTTTTCACGCAATGTAGGATGACGAGATTCGTCTGCCGCGTTGCTGCTACGAGATCGTCTGACAGACGAATAGTGTGATCAGGGCTTGTAGCAGTTCTTGAGGTTGAAAAAAATAAAAAAAATAACCAAAATCCCCAAAAAAATAACAAAAATAACCAAATTCCAAAAAAAATAACAAAAAATAACCAAAAGCAAAAAAATAACAAAAAAATAAAAAAAATAACCTGTTACAAGCCCTGTTTACTTTTTCCTTCTTCTTAAACTGCTTCTAAAGAAAAACAACTCACTCCTTTTTGTAGATGAACTTTTAAGGAACACTCACATACCAAAAAAATACGTACTATGTTTAATTTTACCACTGATTTTTATAAAAAATGAGGAGCACAAAATTACATGTTCACCTGTCAAACATCTGATCAGCTGAGGAAATAAGAAAGCGGACGCAAGGTGAACATGAACCTTTCCGCAGTTATTTAACCGCTGTCTCCACGCTTATAAGGAGAAGCGGTGAATTTAACCCGCAAAAGACATTGGACCTCGTATATAAAAATATGAGGCCTGAATATAAACTTAAGGTGCGTCGTAGCAAGTTTACTACGATCCCTGAGTTGATAAGGCTGGCATAAGTCTGAGGCGATTTCTCGTATCGTTAGGAAAATTAATTTTATTCCTTTTACGAGAAATTCATCACAGTAACATGGCACCCGAACAGGGACCCAAGATCGACGTTTTACTCGTTTGAGTGTTTAGTGTGATACGTAGCGCTTCCTGCGTAGCATTTGTGCCGTTTCGCACGTCGAATTTAATTAACCCCGTCGCGTTTGTCACAGGGTGATTCAACTCCTTTTGCCACCTAGACGCGGGTGGGGAACCTGCGTGTCAGAACAGGACCTACGTGTGCAGGCGACCTGTGGCATTGGTTCCCGAGTAACCGAGGTTGGTAAAACCGTGGTGTTGGGGTGAAACGTGGTGGACGGTAACGTGAGTACGTTATTGTGGATAAGTTTGTTTGCTTTATTTTTTGTGCAAATTAATAAAACTTATCATTTCCAATTGGCTTTACCATCAGGTGTGTACGATGATGATGGTACAGTAGCGTTGCGTTTGCGGGCTCTGAGTTCACACCTGAATAATTAAAGTAATTTTTTGTTTTGTCAGAAATCTGCACCAGCTCAAAATTCATTCAAAGAACCCTGGAATAGACCCAGCTGCCAGACTTGAGCGATTCCGCTTCCGCTGGCATAGGTCTGAGGCGACTTCTCGTGTTGTTAGGAAAATTAATTTTATTCCTGTTGCGAGAAAGTCGTCACAGTAACATATGTGGCCGAAGAGTATGAGGCCTACCAGCAGGACCGCCAAAGCTTTCGGCCCCCGCCTCCTCCTACTCAGGCACTGGTCCCTGAGACGGCTTACGATTGTAAGCAAAGGCAGGACCGAGGCTTTGACCTTGCGGCTGTTGAACCATTCACTGGTAATGGTGGTGTCGCAGTTGGTGTGGAACCAGCTGCCTTGAGCTTGCCCGTGCAGTCCCGTTTAGGACCAGGCACAGAAGAGCAGTCATCGAGATGTGCCAATACGCCTCCGCAGCAGCCAAACAACCCTGATTGGGGTGACTTGGTTTGCTGGAACTGTGATGAGTGTGGCCACCGTTATCGTCGTTGCCCTCAGCCCAAAATGGTGCGGTGCTTCAACTGCAAGAGAGTGGGTGTGGCTACATCTCAATGTAAATGTCGTGTAGCGAGAAGCCACGTCGGGACTCAGCATTCAGGAGATTGGCTGAGTGTAGTACCGCAGCACGACAAGAGACCTCTGGTAAATGGCTCTGACGGCTTGGCAGGGTGTTTTACCGGAGCTCAAAATTAATTCAAAGAACCCTGGAATAGACCCAGCTGCCAGACTTGAGCAATTCCGCTGGCATAGGTCTGAGGCGACTTCTCATGTTGTTAGGAAAATTAATTTTATTCCTTTTGCGAGGAAGTCGTCACAGTACGGTGCGAATCCATCGTGACGAACCCATGTTACCCCAGCATCTCGTCGTCTGTCACCTCAAAAACATGATTGAGGTTATGTTGCTCAAAACAAACGCAACACAGACGATGTTTATTATGGCCGTAAAGGGGATTTTTACATTTAACAGACGAGTGTGGGGGCAATTATTCACAACTAGTGTCACAAGTGTTTTAACTATAAGGTTTTATAAAATCAACTTCATGTCAACACTATGGGCTGTGACACCGGAGAGAGAGGTTAGCCTTGTGTTTGGTTTATGGGCTTTCAGCAATGGTTAGCAGTGCACCTAGTGTGATTTAGGTTATATTTCACTGCATTAACCATTATTCATGAGCTGCCCAACTATGTCAACCAACCCGTTACACCCCCTTCTTACTTCGGCCAACAAAAAAAAACAATAAAAAAAGAGTGAACACTTCGGGGTTCAAACAAAGTGCATCTAAGTGGTAATCGCCACTCCCAACACACCCCGGAAAATGTATCAATCTCCGATGAGGCTTTGAAACAAAGCTCATCGCCAAGCTGCATTTTGACGGTCCTGCCTTTGCTTATGATTGAGGTTATGTTGCTCAAAACAAACGCAACACCGACGATGTTTATTATAGCCGTAAAGGGGATTTTTACATTTAACAGACGATGGCCATTATTCATGAGCTGCCCAACTATGTCAACCAACCAAAAGATGGTGCACTGTCGCCTGTGCACCTTAATCCTAGGTTTCAGTCACCTTAGGGGGGTTTCAGGCTATCTCGGTCAATCCTCATAAATGACAAGTCATCATCAGTGAGGCTTGAGGTTGCCGACATAAGCTGTAATCGCAGCTCACATGCCACACCTCTTTAACCTCATTGAGGTTCGCACCTCGAGAGTCAGACGGTTCACACCTTGGTTCTGGTAGGTCAGAAACAGGAAATGGGCCATGGAACCTTGGAAGATCTCTGTCCAAAAATCCAGGCAACTTGGGCCTTTCCTCCAACGTTAGGGTCTCCATCGCATTCACTTCTGGTTCAGGTCTGCTGGTGGAATCAGGAGGTAAAATCACCCTATGGTCGAATCGGACCAGGTTCATCTCCTCCAAGCAACGCATACCCAGAATCATGTCATAGGACAGATTTGGTATGTAATAAGCTTCCCAGGAATGAGTTTTGCCACCCACGTCACCCGAAATCGATACAAGGACCCAGACTCGCTATTGGTTCCATCTGCCATCCTCATTGCCACCCTAACTGGCTCAGGTTCCACACATTGCTCAGTCAGGAGTTTCTGAACTTTGGAGCCCAACAGGTTCACACTAGCTCCAGAATCAGCAAGAGCCCTGAAGGTTTCGCCACCCAGGTCCATCTCAACAAAGGGTCTCACATCACCCCCTGGGGTTCCTGATATAGCTCCGGTAAAACACCCTGCCAAGCCGTCAGAGCCATTTACCAGAGGTCTCTTGTCGTGCTGCGGTACTACACTCAGCCAATCTCCTGAATGCTGAGTCCCGACGTGGCTTCTCGCTACACGACATTTACATTGAGATGTAGCCACACCCACTCTCTTGCAGTTGAAGCACCGCACCATTTTGGGCTGAGGGCAACGACGATAACGGTGGCCACACTTATCACAGTTCCAGCAAACCAAGTCACCCCAATCAGGGTTGTTTGGCTGCTGCGGAGGCGTATTGGCACATCTCGATGACTGCTCTTCTGTGCCTGGTCTTAAACGGGACTGCACGGGCAAGCTCAAGGCAGCTGGTTCCACACCAACTGCGACACCACCATTACCAGTGAATGGTTCAACAGCCGCAAGATCAAAGCCTCGGTCCTGCCTTTGCTTACAATCGTAAGCCGTCTCAGGGACCAGTGCCTGAGGAGGAGGAGGCGGGGGCCGAAAGCTTTGGCGGTCCTGCAGGTAGGCCTCATACTCTTCGGCCACATATGTTACTGTGACGACTTTCTCGCAAAAGGAATAAAATTAATTTTCCTAACAACACGAGAAGTCGCCTCAGACCTATGCCAGCGGAAGCGGAATCGCTCAAGTCTGGCAGCTGGGTCTATTCCAGGGTTCTTTGAATGAATTTTGACCTGGTGCAGATTTCTGACAAAACAAAAAATTACTTAAATTATTCAGGTGTAAACTCAGAGCCCGCAAACGCAACGCTACTGTACCATCATCATCGTACACACCTGATGGTAAAGCCAATTGGAAATGATAAGTTTTATTAATTTGCACAAAAAATAAAGCAAACAAACTTATCCACAATACGTACTCAAGTTACCGCCCACCACGTTTCACCCCAACACCACAGTTTTACCAACCACGGTTACTCGGGAACCAACGCCACAGGTCGCCTGCACACTTAGGTCCTGTTCTGACACGCAGGTTCCCCACACGCGTCTAAGTGGCAAAAGGAGTCGAATCACCCTGTGACAAATGCGACGGGGTTAATTAAATTTGTCGTGCGAAACGACACAAATGATACACAGGAAGCGCTACGTATCACACTAAACACTCAAACGAGTAAAACGTCGATCTCGGGTTCCGATCTGCCGGCTAACACACACTAGGTTCGTCGCAATGGATTCGCACCGGACGAGATCTAGTAGAAACGACCATACAGTTGAAGAACCAGAAACAGAATAATCCACCCGCTAATCCTCCGGGTTCATCCCTCCAAAACTTCCCCTCCAAGGAAGGGACAGGGAGGGGATAAACAGCTGATCACCAGTGGCTGTGATCGTGACGTAGCACCACTGCCACTGTCAGCTGTCAATCCAGCATCTCATTGTCTGTCACCTCAACAAACATGATTGAGGTTATGTTGCTCAAAACAAATGCAACACCGATGATGTTTATTATAGCCGTAAAGGGGATTTTTACATTTAACAGACGAGTGTGGGGGCAATTATTCACAACTAGTGTCACAAGTGTTTTAACTATAAGGTTTTATGAAATCAACTTCATGTCAACACTATGGGCTGTAACACCGGCGTGAGAGGTTAGCCTTGTGTTTGGTTTATGGGCTTTCAGCAATGGTTAGCAGTGCACCTAGTGTGATTTAGGTTATATTTCACTGCATTAACCATTATTCATGAGCTGCCCAACTATGTCAACCAACCAAAGGATGGGCTAGGCTTATGGCAAACAAAGGCCAAGGATAGTGTTCAACCTAGTTAAACCAACACCAGGTAGGCCTAAGCAACTAGCCATAACAAATCACCTCCTCTAGCTATTAATCAGTAAATTTATACCCCCCTACAAATTTGACCCGTTACACTTTGCTGTGAAATGAGTTGCCCACCCTAGAACTACACATCCAAGGAAATTGGAAATATCCCAGCAGTGAATGAAAAGGCTGAAGTAGGAGCAGAGTGTGAGAGAGAGTTAACCTTTGAACATAACCTGTAGACTCTTGCAGGCTGATATTGGAGGCCTCGGCCATTTGAATTCTGACTTCCAGCTAATAAGTTTGTGGAGTGCAACCCTCACAGTGCAATTTGGATTTATTAAGAGGGTTGCCTGCCGACCACTACAAGGAATTCCAGTGCAGTCACTACTCGGTCTACCTTCCGAATCTTCGGATAATCTCGATCAGATCTTCCTGGATGTGCCGTGGTGCCTAAGGACTTGAACCGTTCATTCAAGTATTTATATCTAGGTTTAGATTTTGTGTATTTATATTGAATTAATGGCGTACATGTTTTTTTGTTATATCTGTTATCTATGTATGCAGGGTTTTGAGATTTTGAATTTCGATTCGAAGGTGGCCACCGTAAAAGAAATTGATTAGCGAACTTAAATCTACTATGTTATTTTGTCATGAGACATATTTCTAAAAATACTCAAGACTTAATTGATATTATATAAATGTGTCTTGAGAAATTATTGATATTGTTCACAATGTTCTTGCTTATTTGAAGCGAAATAAATATCTCAGGTTTATTATTCTGAGTGTTTGTTCTTTACCTGGAGACAGAATTAATTAGTAAATTTTGGATTTGATATCAGAATAGATTGTTATAAATTTGATTTCAATTGAACTAATTCTGAATTTATGAAAGTTAAATCATTAATTTGAAATATCATGTTTACCAACTTATAATTATTTTGTCCTGTGATACATATAGTTTTGATATAAATGTTTTCTTTACAAAAAGATAACTGAGATATTTAGTCTGATGATAGTGAAATATTTTGGGGGATTATCTCTGACTATTGAATAGTAGTACTGATTAACAAATCAGATAATCATTGATAAGATAATTTTGCAATAATATTCCTTTCTTTCAACCTGAGTATGATGGTTTGACAGATTAAATATTTTGTGGAAGCAGAATTTAGAATATTTTCTATATAAACTAATATTTTTTTATTGTGAAGAATCTTAAAAGGAATTTTACCAAATATTTTGGGAATCTTAAATGTTTTTTTTAAAGAAACTTATGAATTATTTTGTGAAACTGTTCGTGTCTACGGTTTGTTTCGTGCTATTGGCCTCTAATATCAGTCGGCTTGAACCGACCCCGCACCAACATCAAAAGGCTAAGGTTGTTCCTCGTTAGGCCTTATATCTCTCTCCTTGCAACGAGGTGGCGCCCTTCATCAAGTCGACTGGTAAAGAAGTGAGACCAACATAGCATTTAGGAATCTAGGGTCAAAAATTAATATCTTTCAGCGTAGTACCCCACCCATTCAACCGCTGAGCATCTGGGACCGTCACACCGCGTCTGAGTCGTAAATCGCATCACCCTTTCCCACCTATTTTGTCCAATTTAACAGTGAAAGTTTTGATTGAAATTGGACATAAAATTTGTCTCAATAAGGAATTTTAACACAAGCTTGGTGCTTTAACCTCATCTGTTCATCAATTTCTGATGACCTAAAACAGGGTGTCCACAAAATCAGGCTATAAAACTTCCCGTATATTTACCGTATTTTTCACGCCAAAATCACGTTTTTCACGCTAGTTAATAATTTACGTCTTTTTACTTGAGTATGCACTAAAGAACTCATATTTTCATGATTTGCATAATAAATTTCAATGACTGACTGAAGGTTCACGGACGACCCAATAACGGAACTTATAAGGCATTCAGTCAATTAGTTAATGAGTTAATACGGCGAAAAACCTGTGCACAGTGAACAATGAATCTGCCGTTGATTTCCTAGTTTCACGGCTGAGAGTGAAACCGCCATAGAACGGATATGTCTTGAAAAGAAATCGGCCTCAAATATTAGTTTTTGTGTCAAATCAACTTTTCCTTGTAGAATGCAACTAAAATACATTGTGAAACGTACAGTACGTTGTATAACACCAAACGGATATTTATTTGCTTCTCGTATTCGTATTCCATTAGGGCATTATACCAATAGAGTTCATTTTCATGAACTAAGTGAAGACGCAACAAAATAACGAATATCTATCCATCGATCGAAAACTTGACGAGATGAAGCTACGCAGGCGCCAAACTATCGGAATGTCTTGCTTCGCATTTCTGCTCGATCCCTTTCACGATTCACAACGCAGTACTTCTAGTACTACAGTAGTAGTCTCTAATTGGCCCGACGCAATGACATCACTTGGTTTCCATGACAACTTGCTATGTGCACTGTATATCGCGCAATCCGCGTGAGGTAGAAGGGAAGGAAAGAAAGAGCGAAGGACGGAAGTAAGACAAAAATTCGGTAACCTGAAAGAAAACAAACTAATTCTATATTAAATGACTCATCGCCCTCGGTTTTAAACTGATTTCTCAAATGTTGTATCTTATAACCGATTTGTACTAAACATCCATTTGAAGTTTCATGCCGGTCGTCCAAGGCAGATGACAAGACAACGGGACGGACGTACAGATAAAAACAAGGCTCTGGCAGGCCAATGCCATTATTGCCGGTCCAAAATTATCGTACGAATCAGATGCCTTCAAATTAGACCGTTCAAAATTAATAATTATTCTAATAAGGTGGGCGAATAGTGGGTTTTCAATAAAGGTTTTCTTTAAAGTTAAAGAAAAAATATTGATCCACTTTAAAATCACTGAGTCAAATCATGAGATAATAGTAACAATAGGAAATAAACTATTAAGCTTAATTTTGTTGTAAACTCAAGTCCACAAAGTAATACTACTGTAACAATAATCTTTAATCCGTGAAATAAATTTACATTTTGCATGGAGTGAGTTAAAAGGTATATTATCCTCAAGGTGCTGCTATACATACATGTCGCGTCGCGTCCACTTATGGCCAATTTGGCGATTCCGGTAGGGGTGCTATACATATTCACATTGATTTGCATTTTCTAGTTTCTAAGAGCCGAATGGCCGATTGGACGTCGGTGTAAGCTATACATACACGTCTCGTCACATCGCGTCGCGTCCCAATTCGGCCGATTCGGCTGTGTATGCTCTTCAGAGCATTCGAGCCAAGCCGGGCCGTGCCGTGACGTGACGTGTATGTATAGCAGCACCTTTTAGAGTAGTCTACATATACTTTCAAAAACAAGTAAGTATAAAAATATATTATATAAAGTTTTAAACATTAAGTCCCATCCCAGCAATAGATTTAGCATTTAAGTTGCAGTTATGTTAAGTAAAGTTGTATAGGGCCTACATTAGGCCATAAAATTTTTGACCTAATTTTTGGTAAGGATTATCATCAAAAAGTGTGATTACAATTTGCAATATTGAAATTATTGTCATTTTAATCATAAATTTTATTTAGTTTTATAAGTTATTTATTTGTTTTTTTTTATTTTCCTTCAAAAACGTAATAGTCAACTGAACGTAGTCGAGAAAACATAATAGTCAACTGAACGTAGTCAAGAAAACATAATGGTCAACTGAACTTAGTCAAGAAAATGATGAAGTTAGAAACAAAAAAATAAACATTACGCAAAGGTCCAGTCTTTATTTTCCTTCAAAAACGTAATAGTCAACTGAACGTAGTCGAGAAAACATAATAGTCAACTGAACGTAGTCAAGAAAACATAATGGTCAACTGAACTTAGTCAAGAAAATGATGAAGTTAGAAACAAAAAATAAACATTACGCAAAGGTCCAGTCAGTCATGGGGGAAAGATTGTTTGTTGACTTTTAATACCCCACCCCGCCCCCTACCAAACAGTTGAGTTGTGTTTGTAGGGGTATGCGGGTCAGACGTTTTAAGTTCGGGTAGGGCCTTAAATTTTGGCCTTTGGGTTTCGGAGTCAAAATCAGGTCGGGCCAAAAATATTTAAAAAATTACTTTCACATGAAATTATAATTCAATTTTACCCTAAAAAATACCATTAATACTATTAATAAACCAAGAAATTAATTAAGTTATTTTTTAACCTTACACGTATATTATATTATACGTAAGCCGTAGATATTATTAGTAAGCCGCTAAGCCCCAAACAAAAAGTTTATTTTTCTTAATAGATTTATTCAAAAAATTGCCATACCTCAATAAACTAATGTTTTAAAGACAATTAATGTCTTAACAATTTGTTTTCTTTCAATTCTCAGTTATTAGCATTAACACTTTTTTTCATTTCCACTTAGTCAAATTAAGATTATTTTTTTATATTTTAAGATAAAAAACCTTAAATTAATTATCTCATTTGCAAAATCTGAACAACTGCAAGATCGAATTATGTATTATTTTCCTCGTAAAATAATTGTCATTAAAACCTTAGCCAAGGAAATTTTGACAAAAGAAATAAAGACAAGTGGTGAGAGAGCAATGTACTTTCCAAGGCCACCCCACCCACCTGCCCCTGACGACCCACTGTTCGCCGAGCAACACAGTCGGCCGTGATAAGATAAGAAAGAGATAAAAACTCCCCAATACAAAAATATAACAACCTAAACTACCAGTCGTATAAAAACCAATGACGTCTCATATTTTTCTTCTAATTTTTACAAATCAATTGAAACAAAAATGAAAGCTGTGCGATACTCTATTCCAGAGATAAATGATGATTAAAAATAAGTTAAGTTGTTTGGGTGCGAGTTGAGTCAGAGCTAGATATAGCTGTGTTTAATGTTTTCCGAATCCCAAAAGATAGTTTGTTTTGTATTGAAACCTGTCAACATAATTTTCTTATCAGTTGAAATATTATTATCCGGCGAACGACATTTATTTTTATCACTCTTGAAATTAGATGACCGGTGATAGTAGCTCGTAGCTCTTTTTCATTCTTGTGGTGACCTTCACGTTATCGATCTCTGTTAAATTAATAGCTACGCGAACAATTTCGGCAGTTTCGAAGGATTCGATTTTTGAATCTCGCCGATTGAATCTTGAATCCAAATATTTTTGCTAAAGATTCCCTCTAAAGACACATCCCTAATCTGTTATTATTATTCGTTATCAGGCGCGGCCCGACCCGATCTTGGCCCGAAATATTCTTTGCCCCGACCCGATGTTTTGGGCCAGCTCTTGACCCGCCCCGATCCGAAAAATTCGGGAACCCGCGGATCCCGAATTCCATGATTCCATTTCCCGAATTCCGAACGTATTTCTTGAAACTTTTCTACGTTCTTTCCCTACTAAGTTTGTGGGATATTGTTGTACCTGGTTGTTACGCAGAGCTCTTCCTGTTGTTTATCGCATATCACTTGTTCAAAAATAGATAGCAATTAATTATGTATGACCTTACCGATAAAATTACGTGAACTTTTTTCCGAGTAGTTTAACTACTAGATTCGTGTTTGAGACATTGTAAAAGCACTAAACAGGCAAGTAATTACGAGAAAGTCGTACACCCGCCCATCCCAAAAAATTATAGATCTGATCTGAATCCTCTATTTCAAACGATTGTGATCACAGTGGTTATTTGGCTGTTTGCTTACAAAACTTAACTACTTATCTTTTGAATCATCAACATGATTTTACTTTCCATTGTTCTATAAAAATTTATTTTGAATTTCCACAGTTAAGGATAATATTATTCGATCAAAATACAAAATTTCATACTTTCCTCACTTAAAATTACCAATCTACAAAACTCTGAATGAAAAAATAGGGTTAGAAAAATATAAGTCCTAACTTAGCATGTAAACTATTTATTACAGAGAAGAAACAGAAAGGAAAGCGAAAGGTAGGGTACGATATACGATTGCTCCGAATAATTTAAAACACATGGAATATTATGATGTTTAATGGTAATCGTTCGGCGTTATCAATAAATTATTTCACAATTACGTTCTTCAGTTTAGTCCCACGCGTTTATTGACATTCGTCCTGAGGAAGTAAACAAGTCAACGGTCTCGTTGTTTCCGGTCTTACTATTGCTCTAGCCAAATAATACGCATGCACACGTGACCACTTTTTGTTGCTGTCTTATCTTTCATCTGTTGCTAGACCGTCGAGCGCAAAAACTACTTCCTGGAATAGTCTGCTGGCAGAATAAATAACAACGGAAAAATACAATTCTTTTTTATTTTGTACGTAAATAATTTCGCGGCTTCTCTTGTCAGACAGACGAAAATCTTGGCCGCAAAAATCGTTCCTTCATCGCTTTACACAATGGCCTCAAAAGCAAAGTTCCCGTATATTTGACAAAATTCACACGCAAAATAAATATGTGTGAAAAACAACGCTTACAAAACACTTAGCAATATGTTGACACAAGTCTGCTAAGTCAGTGAGAGAGGTGAGCAGTTCCTGTGTCGAGCTCTCACTGACTTAGCTGACATTTGGAGAGGACTCCTCCCGCGGGCCCCGCGTCTAAAAATTCGGCTTTAAATTAGATCTTAGATAAGATAAGATCTTAGATAAGATAAGATCTAAGATAAGATCATAGATAAGATAAGATCTTACAAAAAGTAAGTTTTGCATTATTAATGTATTTAAAAAGCAAGACCAAGTCATATGGATCACTCTGTATCGTTCAAGTCGAATGAAACGAACTGTACACTGCGCGAGAGTGTTTTAACGCTGGGCAAGCGCATTTTTTGCAGCGTTTACACAACACGCAGCCTCGGTCTCGATCCGAGCGTCTGTTATGATTTTCATTACATAATTATGCCAAGAAACCCTTTTAAAGTTTCTCAAAAACCTTCCAAACAATCATATTAACATCCGAATCTACCACCAAACACAGAAAATTATATTTTATGTTTATAACAATTTTTTTACTGAAGGTTATTTGAGTGTTAAATATTTCCTTATTGTATAAATGTTACTCTAAAGGTTCGTATCAAGTCACGTACGACATTGATATTCTTTTAAGTTTACAAACCCAAGAAATCACCCTATATAACTAAGGAAACACCATTCTTAAATTAGTTGTTTGCTTACTGTACGACAGGTGAGACTAATTAGTTAACGATTAAGTTTTATATAGTGGTAAACCACTAAATTTAATTTTTATTTGATTTTTAATATCAAGTTTATAACAGTGTTTCATTAAAATAACTTATTATGTTATCTTACAAGGAATTCATTAAGTTTATTATACAAGAATATTTGATTATGAATTTCGGATATTGCAAATTAAGTACTGCAAAGAAAGAAGATGTGAAGCCTATGTTGAAAAGATTCAAAAGTAAAATACCTATTATTGAACAAGTAATTGATAATATAATTAATGGAAATCACTTTGACCATGAATATAAAGACATAAATCAATGTTTAACCGAAGTTTTAAGAGAAAATCTAAATTTATTAACTGGGAATCTTTAAGTAGTATTTTATTATTTAAATAATATCTACCCAAATTCCAGAGTACGTGCCACTACATCATCTAAAACTCCAACTTGGATTGATTCACAAAAAAGAAGCTATAATTCTACTTGTCATTTTTGTTCAATAAAATAGCATCGTTTATTATTCAACAATTTTATAAATCCATGATAAACGCCACATAATGCAACTGTATACTCCACACTGTTTTTCTTTAAAGCAATTGTGTGTTATAACCATCAAGAAAAATCAAAAACTGTTTTCTATGAAAATTATTGATTTACCACATCAAATTCAAAATTACATATATGGAACTACTAGAGACCATGTGATCATTGGAGACATCAAAACCCCTCCTCCTGGAATGACCAGCTTAGAACTCATGATATACAATAAATTTAAGGGTAAAAGGGTATTTCAATGCTATTTATGCTTCAGTATTGACTTTTGCTATATTTTCATTTCTAATGTTAATGTTCATGAGTGGTACAATTTTCCTGATAATGATATTCCACGTTGTTTTCATTGTAAATACATTGCATTATACTCATTTAATAATCTGAGATGTACCTAAAATGAACTATCACAAATAATAATTTGTCAGTTATATAATTCAAGTATTTTATTGTAATAAAACATATTTTTTAATCGCACATATTTTCATTCTTACTCACCGAATACTACCTATTACCATAATATTAGGAACATGGTAACAATTCGATAATATCGAAAGTATTTTTAAAATTATTTTTAATTAATGAATACAATACTGTAACATGCAAAATATCTACATTTAGACATAAATTCATTCAAAATCATTAAAAGTACATTGCTTGTTACTGAAAAGTATTTAAATTCATTCGATTTTAGCCGATATACCATTAAAACACAATCGATTCAATTCGATATATTTCGATATGATGCGATATTTTTTCATTTTGTGTTTAAAATTTATTAAACGTTCGAAATATTATATTGAATTAAAAATAAACTTTCGATATGATTCGATATCATTCGATATATTTCAATATGATGCGATATTTTTGAAATACATGTTTAAAATGAATTAAAACTTCGAAATATTATATTATATCAGAAAAAAATTATTTGATACGATTCGATATAATTCGATATCAATCGATACGATTCTATATGATTCGATTTGTTTATTTTTTTTAAATGTTTAAAGTGGCTAACAAAATTATTCTATATATTTAAAAAAATCGATAGTATTCTATAGTATTCGATATCATGCGAAAGCATGCGATAGCATGCGATATCATTCGATATAATGCGATATTTTTGGACAATTAAATGTATAAATTAAAAAATTTAATTAAAATTCACAAAACTCATCCGATCTTTTATTGATCTTATCAGTTTTCAGATCTTATCAGTTTTCAAATCTTATCAGTTCTCGGATCTTATCAGATTTTACATCTTATCCAAGATCTTATCTTATCTAAGATCTCATCAAAAATTTGCGAGGGCGCCCGCGGGAGGGATACCTCTCCAAATGTCAGCTAAGTCAGTGAGAGCTCGACACAGGAACTGCTCACCTCTCTCACTGACTTAGCAGACTTGTGTCAACGGCATCCCTCCCCAGCGCCCCCGGGCTCTGGTTTAGGCAATTTTAAGGTTATACTTAAAGTTTTGTACTTTTTCAGTCATCAGACTATAGTACAGAGTAGAATTTATAGAATTTTAAAGTTTTTTTTTAAATTTTGAACATTTTGGAGTATTTATATGGCTTTAAATTGATATTTTCAAAGTTATACTTAAAGTTTTGAAGTTATTGAAGTAATTTGAGATAGATAAGAGTGTATTTGGGATAAATTTCAGTCAACTTGACGTATTAAACATTTTACTCCAAGACTTAGTCTTAAAGTACATAAATTTATCTATATGCACTAATTTAGAGTAATTTTGGGATAAATTTCAGTACTTGTAGTATTTTCAGTCAAGTTTGACATATTAAGAATTGACTTGCATTATTTAAGAAAATTTGACTCTAAATAGTGCTGAAATTAGGTAATTCCTTAAATCTGTAACCAATTTTGGAGTATCAAACACCCAATATGATGTCAAATATGTTATAATGAGTGATTTTTCTAATCTCTATATAATTTAAGATGGGACAAAAAAGTTTCTATGTCTTTAAAAGCCCTTAGTTTATTCAAAAACCTCAAAAATAGGCATTTTATAAGCCATTCTCAGTATCTAAAATGCCACATGGCAATATATAATGTAAATCAATATTACTGATAAAATACAAGGTTTAATGGCTTTAAAATGCTTGAAATACAATATAAAGAGGGTAAATGGTTGATTTATTTAATAATATACCGGTTTTAACCTTTAAAATTGGCTTAAAATGGAAATTTTCTTTAAGTTGTTTTGTAACCATATGTTATGCTTTATTTCACTAATTAAAGCCAATTTTGTCATTTTTTTTGACATTTCTTGGCGATTTACATGGTTACAATGCTTTTTAATGCTTAAAAACCCTTAAAAATTATGCATTTCCCCTCAAAAAAGTGAAATGAAAAAAAAGACTTGATTATTGACTTGATTTTTTGTAACCTAACCTAAATTTGGCAAATTTGTATAAAAATTAGGTTTTTTGAGGTATATTCTTACTTATATGCCATAAATACACATTTTCACTTTTGCTTTAGTGCTCTATATGTCTAATCGTGTCTAAATAATACAGTAATAAACTAACTTGAAAATAGTCAAAATATCATTGCAAATTACAATTTATACTTAATAATTGCTTAAAAGCATGTTTTTGACCTCAGAGCCTTATCAATATATTAAGAATTAAGTACTAGGCCTCATTTAAAAGCATCCAACAGGTAAAAAATGGTTACATTGAGGAATTATAAGCCAAATAGTGGTTTTATTGATTTGTAGCCTACCAGATTCAAATTGGCATAGGTAATATTGAGTATACATGTTTAACTATTAGGAGATAAGAAAAGTTATTAAATTTCCCATAAACTACAACTATTTGCCCTGCTTTTAAAGCAAGTTTGAAAAGATTTGATCTATAAATAAAGATTTTATAGCCAAAATAAAAATATTTGACCAATTGGTCTAAATTCCTAGAAAATTCATTTTATTTGCCAAAAATCAATACTTTTATCACAAATACTGCCAGTTTTGGGGTCTAATCTCTTAAATACTACCTCATACAACACTATTAAACAGTTTTCAGGGTTCAATTTGCTTTATTTAAGAAAATTTGACTCTAAATAGTGCTGAAATTAGGTAATTCCTTAAATCTGCAACAAGTTTTTGTGTATCAAACACCCAATATGATGTCAAATATGTTATAATGAGTGATTTTTCTAATCTCTATATAATTTAAGATGGGACAAAAAAGGTTTTATGTCTTTAGAGCCCATAGTTTTGTAAAAAATCTCAAAAATAGGCATTTTATAAGCCGTTCTGAGTATCTAAAATGCCACATGGCAATATATAATGGAAATCAATATTACTAATAAAATACAAGTTTTAATGGCTTTAAAATGCTTTCAATAGGACATAAAACTGGGTAATTGGTTAATTTTATCAATATTATACCGTTTTTACCTTTAAAATTGGCTTAAAATGGAACTTTTTGTGATACCATATGTTATGCTTTATTTCAATAATTAAAGGTAAGTTTGTCTTTTTTTGACATTTCTTGGCGATTTACATGGTTACAATACTTTGTAACGCCTGAAAATCCTCAAAATTTTTGTATTTCCCCTCAAAAAAGTGAAATGAAAAAATTTTCCTTCCGGCTGTGATTTTATCTCTTGTAGTGGACACATTTAAGTTAGATTTATAGCTTTTAGAGCTCTTATTGTCCAACCTGTCATTCTCACATCTTAAACACAAGATTTAAGCAATTTCTGGATTTTTCAAAATTTATATATATGACATTTAAGTCCAAAAAAATTAAAAAATTAAACAAAAAACTTAAAACTTATGTCTGATGACTGAAATACCTCCAAAAAGTTTAAAACTTTAAGTGTAACCTTTAAATTAGCCTAAATCATAGCCCGGGGGCGCTGGGGAGGGATGCCGTTGACACAAGTCTGCTAAGTCAGTGAGAGAGGTGAGCATTTCCTGTGTCGAGCTCTCACTGACTTAGCTGACATTTGGAGAGGTATCCCTCCCGCGGGCGCCCTCGCTAATTTTTGATAAGATCTTAGATAAGATAAGATCTTAGATAAGATAAGGTAAGATGTTAAAACTGATAAGATCTTAGATAAGATAAGATCTTAGATAAGATGTAAAAACTGATAAGATCCGAGAACTGATAAGATCTGAAAAATGATAAGATCACTATTAAGATCGGATGAGTTTTGTGAATTTTAATTAATTTTGTAATGGTATACTTTTAATTGTCGAAAAATATCGCATTATATCGAATGATATCGCATTACTATCGATTGTTATGAAATGATGTGAATTAAATTAAAAAAAAATATATATAAAAAATAAAAAATATCGAATCATATCGAATCGTATCGAATCATATCGAATCGTATCGAATCATATCGAATCATATCGAATAGTTTTTTTCTGGTATAATAGAATATTTCGAAGTTTTAATTCATTTTAAACATGTATTTCAAAAATATCGCATCATATCGAAATATATCGAATGATATCGATTGTGTTTTAGTGATATATTTACAGAATTTTAATGATTTTCAATAATTTATAATAAAAATTTATGTATTTTTAATGATTTCGAATGAAAACTATTGCTAAATCTAGATATTTAGCATGCTATAGAATTTTATTCATTACATAAAAATCCTTTGGAATAGTATCGGATGCTATCGAGTGGAGTCGCGGGCGCCAGTGCCTCGACAACGTCACACGCAGACAGTGTATCAGGTCGGTGAACCTGTTGACGGAGTTTAGATGATGTCATACATAAAAATATTATTAATCGATAGATTATTTTTCTGTCATTACAACGGTATTACTTTCGACCTTGTGCGGCTAAAATTAACTTAATAATTGACATTTAAAGTCGGAAAAATTATCCGACCGAATTGACTATTGAAAACTGTACTGTATGTGTAGATATGAAAAGAATGTGTCATTTCCATGGATAAACATAAGTTAAACTGGGTTATACGTGGAAATGTAAATAATTTGTCATTTTCATGAGTTATATAATAAATAAAGACTATTATAAAAATTAAATAACAATTATGGCCAATTCGTTAAATATTATTGTTTATTGTGTATTTATTAAGATTAAAGTATCACATAAAGTTATCATTCATAGGGAATCGTCTTAAATATAGTATACTTCGATACATTTAACTATTGTTTTGACTTAATTGCTGTCCTGTGATATTAGACTAGTTCCTACTTAATTCTTAATTCAGAACTTTTCTTGGGATAGAAATATATTATCATTGTGGGTTTGGCAATGTTTAATTGCTTATAACAAAGTTATTAGCTTGTAAGTGGTTAAATAACTTGTCATTTTAATGAAAACTGTGTGTTTTTAATCAGTTTTTGCTCATATTCATTTAAATAAACAGTTTTCAGCAAATCCCACTAGCAAGACAATATTATTCTATCGATTATACGATTTATAAATGGTTTGTTACTTTATCTTTGATCATAAACATTTTTTATATTATTATAACACTATTAAATCATGACTTTAAGTAGGTTATCTAGATTATGCGATTCATTTAACAATCTTTTAATTTATTATGACACTATAAAATCACGAGTGTTTGATAGTAAAAGACTTATTAACTACATACTTGTACCAGTACCGTATCAATTTGTGTTTCCTAAATCCTATGTTTTGCCAAGTAATAAATTGTTTTTTATAATAGGAATAAGTGATAATGTTTTGCATTCTATTAAAATACTTCAGCGGACAGACGTGTGTAGGTAATGATGACCTTGCTGTTGTTTTCACAAACATTGCAAGAGTGTGAGGAAGATGTGTAAACTCCTACTATGAGTCCGTCAGTCGATATTAAATTATAAATCTACAGAATTGCACAAGTACCTCAGCTATTACATATCAATGGACTTGTTCTTATCAAGTACTTATGGTATATATTTGGGTTTTTTTAAATACAGAATATATCGTTTAAAATGATGATAAAACTATCAAAATCTGTTCAGACGCTCGTATCTAGATCAAGTCTAATTGTGTAGCAAACGCTGCGGAGAATATGCTTATGGAGTCGATGCACTGCGGCTACTGTTACAGACGTGTAGAAAGACCTATTATACAAATATATAATACGGTCAAGAATAAAAGAAATGAAAATCGTAACAGACGCTCGGATCGAGACCGAGGCTGCGTGTTGTGTAAACGCTGCAAAGAATGCGCTTGCCCAGCGTTAAAACACTCTCGCGCAGTGTACAGTAAGTTTCATTCGACTTGAACGATACAGAGTGATCCATATGACTTGGTCTTGCTTTTTAAATACATTAATAATGCAAAACTTACTTTTTGTAAGATCTTATCTTATCTATGATCTTATCTTAGATCTTATCTTATCTAAGATCTTATCTTATCTAAGATCTTATCTTATCTAAGATCTTATCTTATCTAAGATCTTATCTTATCTAAGATCTAATTTAAAGTCGAATTTTTAGACGCGGGGCCCGTTGGAGGAGTCCTCTCCAAATGTCAGCTAAGTCAGTGAGAGCTCGACACAGGAACTGCTCACCTCTCTCACTGACTTAGCACATATTTGACTCAACATACATGACTCAACATATTTCACGCATATTTCCCGGTGAAATATAATTCCCGTATAATTCCCGGATTTCCCGAAATTCCCGCCATGTGAACACCCTGTAAAACATGTCATTTCAGCAGGGCAGACGACATGCCGGCACACAACTCACAATGTTATGGCTTTTAGGACCACTGTGGAATTAATTGTGGAGTAGTTTAGCAGATGATAAGTTGTGGGTCTTATCATGAATTAAAATGACAATAATACAAAGGTATTAACATGGCAAGAACAATATTTACTAAATGTTTTATAAATAACAAATAATTTCTTGATTTTTCATCTTATTTTAATAACTTTCTTAGTTTTTTTTTTCATTCCCAATGGGATTGTAAAAACAATTATGCGATGACCAAGCAAAAATGTCATGCCTCGCCACTGATACCTGCATAGTCTTCCCCACAGTGTTTGCAGAAGCTGAGGATGATGCTTATGTTGTTGTGCTCCTCTCTGTCTGAGGTGGTCAGATATGTGAGTACATTGCCTAGCAGAGTTAGGGCCTCCTTGTACTGGAATATGCCTGAAGTGATTAAATCTCCATAGAATCTCAGGTCTACCCGCAGCTTGCTTGGGTTTGGAATCTGCAAAACCACAAGTAATGAACACAATGAGAAAATATTTGGAAAAAATTATAGGTTCCAAAAAATATACACAGAGTACAAAACAATTAGGTTGTAAATGTTATAATAATAATAATAATAATAATAATAATAATAATAATAATAATAATAATAATAATAATAAATTTATTTCTCTTCGTTCACTACAATGATACATGAAAATAGCAAACATAATCATTAAAATCATTTGCTTGCTGCTATTCAGGAAGCTGTAGAGAAGGCGGTCAAGACGGCAGTAGTAGCAGCTTTGGCAACCTTCAATGAACAAATTACCAAACTGCAAGAAGATGTTTCAAGCCTCCAGGAAGAAATAAAAAACATAAATGAACGGCTGTACCAGCGGACGGATGAGCTTGAGCAGTACCAATGGCGCAACAATATCCGTGTTTTTGGTTTGAAAGAAACCGCGGGTGAAGACACTGACCTGCTAGTGACCCAACTGTGCCGGGAAAAACTCGGTGTCGAACTTCCGGTGGAGGCCATCTGCCGTTCACACAGAGTCGGCAAGCGGCAGGACTCACCGGGGACTGACGGCCGGGTGCGGCACCGCCCGATAATCATCCGGTTTACTTCATACCGAGCACGGCGGATGGTGTTCGACGCCAAAAAGAAGCTGAAGGGGAGTGGCGTAACAATAAGAGAGGACCTGACGCAGCGACGCCAGGAGCTGTACCGGAGAGCTGTGACGCGGTACGGCGCGAGGAACGTCTGGACCCTGGATGGCAGGGTGCTCTGGGTCGACGACGGCGGTCAGAAGGGCGTCGCTACACGCTTCGCCGATCTCCCTGCTCAGTAACACCATCACTGGTTTCAAGACAAAAACTCTTGTATATTTTGTAATTCGTAGGTTAGATTAACGTTTTTATTTTCATAAGCTTTTTATATATTTTTTCTCACAGAAAATCGTTTATTTATTTGTTTTTGATATTATTTTTAATTCTTTAATTTCATGTTGATAACTCCTCATGAACTACAGAAATTGATAGGCCTAGTGGTTCCGTTAATTTATTTCAAAAAGCAAGTTTTTGCAGTGAAATTTGCCATATCAAATTAGTAGTTAAAAAAGGATTATTTATTTTAAATGGTGGGTTAATTAATACTTTCTTAACAAACATTACAAAATAACAAATAAATTATTTGGCTTCATTCACTTATTTATTTACTATGCATGCCTTTTTAAATTCATTTTCTGAACCGAATCAGAAACGTATATTTATTTTAAATCATTGATTAACCGTTTTTGATAAATTATTGTTTGCTTATTTATGTGCAAGACTGTGATAGTGATATATCTTTTAGATTTAAGATATTAATATTTCATTGCCATTACGAAGTGAATTTTTTGTTTACATTTTAAAACTTTAGTGATTGCTTGATTCTTTATTTTAAATGCTATTTATTTATGATTAAAAAAAAAAATTTTCTCTCTCATTGTAATGCAGTAACTTATAAATTGCTCTTGAATATTTTATTTTTTTCCTCAATTTGTAAGTAAATTATTTGGATGTATATTAATAACTTAATGATTTGTTCAATAGTTTATATTAAAGCTCATTAAGATTTAAACTGGAGCCTTACTGGATTGTATGGATCATAATTTCTGTAAAATGTTATCGAAGCTCGTATTTCTGTTTATTCTTGAAATTTGGTATTTATTTTTTGGAATTTATGAGCGTATGTGTGTGTTGCGAGTGAATATGTCAGTGACAACGACCGAGACGGACGCCTGGGATGCGCCGGCCGCAGCGCCGCGACCTTGGAACCCCGGATAGTGAGTCGACACGCTCACACAGGGTGTCTACCAAATTTCATATATGAAATTCCCGACTTTTTCCCGACTTTTCCCGACAATTTAAAAAAAAATTCCCGACCATAGGAAACATGACCATTGCCTCCTATAACGAATATTGAGAACGATATTTGTAAATAAATACATTTAGACGGTAACAATGCAAGCGAAAGATCGCCAAAAGATGAACATGATGACTGCGATAAGTCCAATAGATTTGCCAGCCGTAATGCGGCCGAGATTTCCGGCTGCGGAAAGAACGAGCGATTTTCCGGCCGCGTTGTGACCAAGAGATTCTCTGGCCGTGGTATAAACGACCAAGATTTGACAGCCACATTGCGACAGAGAGATTTGCCGGCCGAAATACGACTGAATCATGTAACGGCTATGAAAAGAGTAAGCGACACAATACCATCAAGAAACAATCGGCCACCCGACAACCGAAAAACAAGCAAAAGATTTCCGACCGAAATAAGTCCAAAATATTTGCCAGCCATGTTGTAAATTACAATATCTCTGGCTTTGAAAAAAATTAGCGATTTTCTTGTCACAATACGACCGAGAGATTTAACGGCCACTAAAAGAGCAAGGAACTCCGTCTGCCACGAATCGACCGAAAAATGTTTCATTCCTAAAACGAGTGAGCGAATTTCTAGCCGCAATATGACCGAGGTCTAATGGCCGCGAAATGAGTAAGGTTCTCATCGGCCGCGATGCGACCAAGAGATTTGCCGGCCGCAAAACAAGCGAAAGATTTCCGGCCGCAATAAAAGCGAAAGATGTGATGGCAGTGAAAAGAGTGATAGATACGACGGCCGCAAAGAGAGCGAGATATTTGACGGCCCCAATGTGACCGAGGTTTGCTGACCCCGAAACGACCGAGGAATTTGCCGGCCGGGTTATAGATATTCTGGCCTTCATGTGGCCAATAGATGTGATAGCCACGAAAAGAGTGCACGATTTTAAGATAGCAATACTAACGAGAGATGTGTCAGCCGCGTAAAGAGCGAGACCTTCGGTCGCGTAAAGAGCGAGACTTGTCGGCCGCGTAAAGAGCGAGAGACTTGTCGGCCGCGTAAAGAGCGAGACCTTCGGTCGCGTAAAGAGCGAGACTTGTCGGCCGCGTAAAGAGCGAGAGACTTGTCGGCCGCGTAAAGAGCGAGACTTGTCGGCCGCGTAAAGAGCGAGTCCTGTCGGCCGCGTAAAGAGCGAGACTTGTCAGCCGCGTAAAGAGCGAGAGACTTGTCGGCCGCGTAAAGAGCGAGACTTGTCGGCCGCGCAAAGAGCGAGACCTGTCGGTCGCGTAAAGAGCGAGACTTGTCGGTCGCGTAAAGAGCGAGAGACTTGTCGGCCGCGTAAAGAGCGAGACTTGTCGGCCGCGCAAAGAGCGAGAGACTCCGAGTACAGACCGTAGAGACTCGTCGGCCACGTAAAGAGCGATAGACTTGTCGGCCGCGTAGAGTGAGACTTGTCGGCCGCAAAACGAGCGAGTGTTTTTACAGCTGTATTAGGACCGAGAAACTTGCGGCAGCGGAATAAATGACAGCTTTTCTGGTCGTGATATAGCTAAACATTTGTCTGCCTCAAATCGTTCGAGAGATTTTCCGGCCGAGACGATGATAATAACGAAGAAAACTGCTATTTCGTTTTGTTTTATAGTCAAATTCGAATTTCCCGACCAAAAGTTGAAATTCATTACTTTTTCCCGACTATTCCCGACCTTACAAAATCCCCGACATTTTCCCGAATTCCCGACTGGTAGACACCGTGTCACAACGCCCGCCACGCCGACCGGCTTATCATTCCCCCCTCACCACCCTCCCCCACTGCTTCACTCTCAACTGCGGACTGTCTGGCTCGTTCCTTGTCACCTTTCCAAAAGCAACTGAAGGCAGCGCACATCAATGCTCAGTCTTTAAGAGGTCATATTGATGAAGTGAGGGAAATTTTTCGTTTCAACAGTTTCGATTTAATTGGCATTTCTGAGTCCTGGCTTAAGCCGAGTGTTCACTCCAATGATGTTTCCCTGCCTGGGTATACGCTGCAACGAAATGACAGGACCGGTGGTGGCGTTGCGGTGTATATCAGGGAGGGAATCAAATTTAAAATAGTCGATTCCTCTACTGGTGAATACTCGGCTAAGCCGGAATTTTTATTCATTGAAATCAATTTACCCGGAGCCGATGTCCTGTTGCTGGGAGTGTGTTACCGGCCTCCCAGGACTGGACATTTGCAGGATTTTGAAAATTCACTTCTAAATTTAATGCATGGATACAGTCATGTCTTGATCATGGGCGACTTCAATACTGATCTACTAATGGCTACCCGAAATTGGGAATATGGACAGCTGACTGTTTTGTTTGACTCATGCAACTTAACTACACTTCCACTTGAACCCACGCATCATGCTGCCGAGTCTGATACTCTCCTTGATTTAATTGTCGTATCCGACCCAAATTACATTATCCATCATGGGCAACTTCCAGTTCCTGC
Organism: Flexamia atlantica; assembly: GCA_035578135.1. NCBI lineage: Eukaryota > Metazoa > Arthropoda > Insecta > Hemiptera > Cicadellidae > Flexamia > Flexamia atlantica. The sequence goes on from JAQJVK010000007.1 coordinate 15,732,469, forward strand.
AGTATCTAAACATGACCTCGTCTTCTGTGTATATTCGATCAAAGCTCCCAAGCCCAAGATGAAATTTGTTAAATTTAGAGATTTCAAGAACATGATGAGGCTGCTTTTTTATTCGATGTTTACCATACACCATGGCACAACATAGAAAATTTAAATTCTGTTGATGAAATGGTTCACAAGCTTAATGATACGATTTTAAATATTTTTGATAAACATGCCCCTGTTGTCACTAAGCGTTTAACCAAAAGAAAACCTGTGCCGTGGATGACCTCTGAAATTCGTAGTTTGATGGCCAGACGTGACTCCCTTTTTAGAAAGGCAAAACGTTCACAAAATCAAATCCAATTAGAACAATATCGTCACCTTCGGAATAGAGTAAAGCAACTTTTACGTAATTCTAAAATTAGGGATATTCACAATCTTTTTGAAAATAGAAAACAATCTTCCAGAGCTTTGTGGGGTAAAGTAAAAAGTCTTGGGCTTGGAAAGCAGTCGGATAACCAACCAGTTACCATCCCTCTGAACGAATTAAATAAATACTTTTCATCAAACTCTCAAGGCATCAATCAGCTTCAAGTAAATGATTATTTAAATGAACTATTGAATTCACCAGTCCCAGATCTCAACTACCCTGAGTTCAGTTTCAAACCTGTTATACAGTCTGATGTATTGAAAGCCATCCGTCGAATCCGTAGCAATGCTGTTGGGTTTGATGGAATATCAATACGTTTTATCAAAGATATTTTCTTTGCCATTCTTCCAACCATTACTCATGTTTACAATACATCCTTAAGACACTGTTCATTCCCTTCTTCTTGGAAGTCTGCTCTCATCCGACCTTTAAACAAGATCTCAGCTCCTGCATCTTGCCAGGATTTCAGGCCGATCAGCATTTTGCCCGCACTTTCTAAAGGCCTAGAAAGAATCGTGCACTGTCAAATTACTGACTTTATCACTGAAAACAAAATTTTATCTGAATACCAGTCTGGCTTTAGACCAGCTCATAGCACTGAAACCGCACTTCTTCGTGTGACAGAAGACATTAAACTGGCTATGGAACATCGACAGGGCACGATTCTAACTCTCTTTGACTTTTCAAAAGCTTTTGATTGTGTGAATCATAACTTGTTAATAGAAAAGTTAAGGGCCATAGGGTTTTCACAGAATGTCCTTAAATGGCTGAGATCTTATCTGACAGACAGGAGGCAGTGTGTTGAGGTTGGTGGTATAAAATCTGACTGGGAAACTGTTACTTGCGGTGTGCCTCAGGGATCCATTCTTGGGCACCTGCTGTTTGTGTTGTATGTAAACGACATAAATTCAACTCTCACTCACTGTAAATATCACATGTACGCTGATGACCTACAAATTTATGCTCATTTTCCAGCTAACAATATTAATAACTGTGTATTGCAAATGAATGAAGATATTGACCGAATGACTTTGTGGACTGAAAAACACGGACTAAGACTTAATTACGAAAAGACAAAACCTATTATTGTTTGCCATCAACGTTTACGAAACTCAATTGATTTTGACAATACACTTTCAATAATGGTAAACAGTAATATTCTGCCCTACTACGACAAAGTGAAAAATCTGGGTTTGACTATGAACTCGACACTTACTTGGAGCGATGCAGTAGTAGACATTCGAAAGAAGGTCTTTGCATCAATCCACTCACTAAAGAAGTTACAACGCTTCCTGCCACTACATACTAAACTACAACTTGTCAAATCGCTTGTGCTACCCCACTTTACGTACTGCAACTCTGTAATCAATGACATGACTGTGGCTCATTCCAATATGCTCCAACGGTCTCAGAACTATTGTCTGAGATATGTCTATGATCTGAGACGCGTGGAGCATATCACTCCCTACTACCTTGAGTCAAAATTATTGAAATTACAAGATCAAAGATCAATCAAAATTCTCTCATTGGCCCATTCAACATTAAAAACCGGTTTGCCTAAATATTTCAAAAATGATTTTAAATTCATAGCTCAAGGTAGTCAAAGAAATTCACGTTCCGCTTCTCTCACTTTGCGTATGCCTCAGCACAGGACAGCAGTCTATGACGGGGCTTTTGTTGTGACTGCTTGCCGTTTATGGAATGACCTTCCTGATTCCCTGAAGTCAATTGAAGAACATCGTCGGTTTGTGGCGGCACTCAAAAAATTGTTCTTTCAACGGATGTCCTTGGCTGGTGCGTTGTAGGTGTTTTCGTCTTGAGCGGGGTCACTGATGGATGAATGTTTGAGTGAATGAGTGTAGTCTAAATTGATATAGTTATTCTCCTTTATGTAAATATATTAAGTTTTTGCAAATTAGTAAAGTAAAAAAAATATAGACATATCTCACATTTTGTATTACAGGTTAAGTGTAAGAGAGGGCCATGTGGCCCTAACTCTGCCTGGTAAAATAAAGAATTTTTCATTTCATTTCATTTCATTTTAAAATAGCATAACAAATAAAAGAACATAAGGTTTTTTAAAGTCTGAACATCGAGAAATATACACACCCATAAAAGACTAAGCTTTTGTGTTGAGCGGAGTCCCATGTAAATTGTCCACCAGTCAGCACTTAAAGACACTTATATTATATTTAAACATAAAAATCACTCCAAACAAGTAGCCTTGACATCCAATTACCAAGTACAAACCAGGAACACAAGACCTATCAAATATTCACATAACATACATTAATTAATTGTATAGGTATTCAAAATATTACATAGACAATAGCAGGCCATCAACTAGACTAATAAAGACGCTCAATTTCCTCATGACTTTTGGATAGTACCGGTAACCACTTTCTTAACAGCCTTTTGAAACAACCTACCGTTGCACTTTTTTTTATACATTCAGGGACATATTATAAAATTTATATGATAAATAAACAAAACTTTTTTTAAACAATGTACAATTGGGTTTAGGTAACCTTAGTATATTATTCACTGTTTGCCTGGTATTATAACTAGGACCATTATTACCGTTCAACTTATAAAAAATTGTTAACACTTTGAAAATGTACAAATATCTAAATGGAAGAATAGAAAGGTCAATAAATAGTGGAAAAGAATGATCAAGATAATTGGAATTTGAGATCAGTCTAACAAACTTTTTCTGTAAAATTATTAGGTTATTTAAGTTAGTTATATATGTACTTCCATATAAAGAAATGCCATATTCTAACCTCGAGTTGACCAGTGAATAATATACCTGTTTCAATGTTGATTTTGGACAAAAATATTTTAAATGAAAAAAGGTCCTAAGTGAAAGACGCAAGTAATTTCTCAAATGACCTATATGTTGCTTCCATGATAAATTATTGTCAACATGCAGGCCTAAATATTTAGTTTGCTCACATTGATTTATGATCTCACAACTACAAAAATCCCGATCACAATCTAAACGATGAAACTTTAATGGAACATTAAAACTGCAAGACTGAGAAAGAAGAAAGATTATGTAAATAGTTTTTGAAACATTTAGTGAAAGCTTATTGCAACTGAATCAAAGAGATATTTTGCTTAAATCAAATTGCATTTGTTCATGTAATTCGTCAAAGGTTTTGGCTGAATAAGACAATGCTGTATCATCAGCAAATGCTGTGAGGCGCCCATTGAACATACCATTACAAAAATCATTCACAAAGATTAAAAACAGGATAGGTCCAAGCACAGAGCCCTGCGGGACTCCAAATCGAATATCCAATAAGTTACTTTCCATTTTTTTAATTCTGACTATCTGTTTTCTTCCTGAAAGATATGATTTAAACCACAAAAGTGAAAGTCCTCTTATCCCAGCCGATTCCATTTTTTCTAATAATAATTCATGATTAATCGTGTCGAATGCTTTAGAAACATCCAAAAATAATCCTGCTGTTTTCTGAGAGCTGTTTATACTGTCATATATATTTGTTAAAAAATGTTGGAGTGCAAGCTCCGTGCTAAGACCTTCCCTGAAACCAAATTGTGCAGATGAGAAAAATGAATTTTTATCCAAAAATCTAATCAATCTTATTTTGATTAACTTCTCCAATATCTTAGACAAAACTGGAAGCAACGATATAGGTCGATAATTATCCTCTTCATTTTTATTGCCCTTTTTAAAAATTGGAACTACCGTAGCAACTTTTAACACATCTGGAAAACAACCCTGAGGCAAACTTTTACTAAACAAATTTGTCAAAATTGGTCTTAACTCATCAACAACATTACGAATTATGACTGCAGAAAGGAATTTATCCTTTAGGATAAATTCCTAAGGATTCCTAAGGATTTTTTGTGGTATTTATTTGTACTTTTAAATGGTGACAAATCAGCGACCATTTTTTTAACTTCAAATGGCATTATTGGACTAAGTGGATATAATGTTATGGATATCATCAATTGGAAAGTAAAATTTTGTAGTTTTGTAAATTTAGGATAAAACAGTTTTGAAAAGTATATTATCTAAATCTGAATTTAACTGATGGATAAATCAAATAAATTTTGTACTCACCAAAAAGTACAGTACACCCCAGATTATCCGGATTAATGTGGCGGAACACCGATCCAGATGACAAAAAATCCAGATAATCCGAGGTCGTTACAATATCGCCTAAATAGTGATCGTTTACCTTAGCCTCTGCTAAATAGATGTTGCAAACGGCGTATCAGGACTGACTAAAAACATATTTGTCTTTCGAGCTTGTTCCGCATACCATTTTTCTAGCTGCACTCAATCTTCTTCCAGTCACTTACTGTACTTGTTCCAAAACCCAGTTCCTTAAATAATTTTTTACCTGATTCATTATTGTTAAGTTTTCTGACAGTATTCAGTTTCTGTTTTAAAGTTAAAACCACTTTATTACTTTTACAACCGCTCATTTTGAAACTCAACATAAATTCACACACAGAGTTCACAGCTATAAAATCATCAAGTGAGAGCAATATAAACTAACTCGCAAAATTGTCATAGGCTACGCCTTTGCTGATAAATGCTAGTGCCTGACAGGGGTGCCCAGAAGAGGGGGGCATGGCGCAATTTGCGCCATCAAGATTTTTGGGGGGCATGATTTTTAGGGCGGATTTTGGTTTTTTGAGAGGAATTTTGAACCAGCGAATAAGGGAAAATTACAAAAAAATCAACTATTATAACCATACGCAACAGTTAAAAGTACTGTAAATCTATCTAACTATTTCATCATGATTACCATCATCAAACATTCAAGTTTGCTATATAAACCAACCCCGGAATCTCCAGGTCAATCCATGTGTTATATCATTTTGAAGGGCGGTTGGCAATGGGTCGACTGGACTGGCAACCCTGTCTGACATCGGGCCCAGAAGACATATTGTCAGACAGGGTCTGTGGCCCCTATCTGATACAGCCGTTAGCATTGTTTCCAATAACCGGGTATCCGGGTATTTACCCGGTTTTCGGGTATTTTGGAGGCCGTGCGGAGATTTGGCGGTGGTTAAGAAAAAACCGTGTATAACCAGGGATTTAAGTCTTGGGTTGAGGGGATTTTAAAAATGGGTGAACTTGGGGATTTTTGACGAGGTACAAGGATTTCTTTGAACTCTAGATAGGCCTATTTTATTTTTCGAACGAAAGTTATTTCGTTGCATTGTTACTAGAAACTGGGTAATAGCCCGGTTTGCGGGTATTTTGATGGCCGTTCGGGGACTTAATTAACATGATTAAGAAAAATCAAGTAAAATCGGGGATTTTAGACTTGAGCTGCGGATACATAAAAGCAACGGGTAAAGCCGGGGATTTTTTAATTGTGATTTGCTTTGCAAATCACAATGTCCATCCAATGTCCATGTAAGGTGAGAAAAATAATTAGTTTTTTATGGTTTTTAAGAACAATACTTGAAGTCAATAGACATATTTTTATATATAGCACCCAGCAAGTTTAGGAAACTATCCGGTTTTGGGTGTTTTTAAAGTCATTAGGTGGTTTTTCGGCTAACTACCCGGATTTTGGTACTTGGAGGGATTTTGCAGGGATTAGTGCCGAAAAACCGGGTAAAAGTGAGGTTTATTAATGGAGTTGGCGGGTAAAATGCCAAATCCTAAGTGTAATGCACCATTGGCCGTTAGAGATAAGAGTATAGCAACAGTCAATCGCCAGTCATATGAAGCACAGTTGGTGTGCCTGCTTGGACTGCGGTAAGGCAGTTTTACAAATAGTACAATCACTGAGTAAAGTGAATGGTCATTACAAGTTAACATTGTGTTGTGATATCGTGGTTGGATATTAACTTTAGCTACTATATACAGAAACTGTATTGTCTTCTATATTGTTTTATCTGTGGCAAACCACTATCTGTGACAGTGGTGTTATGTGTTTTGTTGAATGAAAATAGTAGGCTCCCAGCCTAGTCTAATAATCTAGTCTTTGAGGAATGAAATTAGAATTGACAGCGGACCATGGAAAAAGTACGTTCCAGGCCCAAGTCAATTAACAAGCACACATGACGTTATGACGTTCCTCGTACCTAGCACCCAAGACCAAGATGTTTTTTTAACCAACAAGCATTTAATATGTTTCTGAACCTACCTGCAAGAATGATGTCATTTCAGTACCACTGTATCCCAACATTATGTTATATTTACAGCCATGTTTATTCATTTAGTAATTTATTAAATGTAAAAAATTAATTAATATCTAGTTATTGTAAATACAATAACGCCCCACCAGACTTACTTATAAATACATGTTTTATGCATTGAAATATCACTTTATTACCTAATGCTGGTATGCTTTATTATTGTATGCTTTATCACTTTGTTATTTGATATAGTATTCAATTGTTTTTTAAGAGTTTGGTAAATAAAATGTAATAATACCCTTTGCTAGGGCAGGTTATAAGGTGTGTGTTTTTAATGACATAATAACTAATTAAATTTATGAAACTAATGAAATTAAAGGGCGGGGGGTAGTTGTTATGATTTGGAGGGGGGCACTAGGCTTGGTTGGGGGGGGGGGCATGCGCCATTGCCCTTGGGGGGGCTGGGCACCCCTGGCGCCTGAAGTAGCAAACCAAAAAAACTACGTTCACAAATATGCTGTAGTAGATATCAAGTGTTCATTTGAGGGTCAAAAATAGGTCGAGCAAGGAGGTCGATCACGTGACCTGGATTAAATTTATATAGCACATAATTTTTTTTACATACTATATAATTTTTATATAGGCTAAAGATAATTTTTAAAACAAATTTCAAATAACATAAATACAATTCAGATGAATTATATACAAATTAAATACATGAATACACGATTTAAATAGAAAAAAATAAATTTCAATTAAGAAATATGTATAAAATTTTCGCCGCGGACGGGGATCGAACGCGGAGCGCCAGTGTGAGAGACGTGTGCATTGGCCACTGGGCCAAGCCGCTGGGTAAGAACATACGTTGTTGACACAAAAACTACACGCTCATCAACAATCATCTTCTTAACCGATATTTAGTTTTATATTTAACATTTCCGCACATTATATTTAAACGATTGCCGGAAACTTCAGATTTAAAAATCGGTTTTGGGCAACAAACGCATAGTTCTTCATAATTATTGTCTCTAAATTTAATAGCATTAACCATGCCGACAAACTTGGTAATATAATAACAATCACAACCTATATCACAAATCCAACATAAGGGAACAATTTTACCTTCATATTTATTAATTAGTAATTGACTTTTCAATGATAAAATAGCAAACACTTCATCGTGAGGTTTATTAATACGATAGTGGTAGAAATAACCAAGTTCTGTGTTTAAGATTTTAAGTTTTAAAATACCTGGTAAATCTTTGATCATATAATTTAATTCTCCCGGTCTGCTGTTTAATATTAAATGTTTAACACATAATTCTTCTAATGAAAAGACATAATTGCCATTTAATTCCATGTTGTATTTGCTCTTATTAAAACACCACGTTTATCACTTATGAATGTGCCATTGACCCACTTCTTACATAACTATTACAGAACCAACTCGGTGGAATTTGTTTCCGACAACAAACAAATCATTATTGCGCGAGGATAAACGTCAGCTTGAAAGTTAACGGCAATTCACATTGAACGCTTCTCAAATAGATTTTTCTTAACTGACTTGAATTTTTATTTAGTGTGCCAACTAGTGTAGTACATAACATAAATTCCGACCAAGTATTTTACTAAACAGATTTGTAAAAATATATTTCAAACAAAAAAAAATCATCCCGTTCCAGGACATCACTAGTCCCATTTCAGGGTCGGCTCCAAATCGTGTCCCACCAAAATCTGGTGTATTTTAGCCCCGCTACCGACTTACCTGAGAATCCTACATATTTTAACCTTACGGAAACCTGCCTATTTAAACCTCACCGGGTCCGATTTACCTAAGAAGCCTACCTATTTTCAACCTCACGGAAGCCTACTTTTTTCATATAATCCGGGCTCAGATATTTATTTATATACTTCTAAGCATTTTTATGCGATAAGGGTTGAGACATGAATCGTGTCCCAACTATATTAGCCAAATTCTTGAAAAAAATCACACAATAAGCTTACCATTTCTTGAAAAAACACCCAAGAAGCCGGCCTATTTCAACGTCAAATAGACCCGTAAAAACGACGGGTCACGTGCGTATGCACTGATTCTGTTTTCGAAAAAACCCGAGGCTATTCAAAGGGGGGTAACGAATCGTTACCCTATATTTCAGGTAGGGTTATTTATGAAAAACTAAACCCCGTAAAATTTACGGATTTGAAAGATAATGAAAAACATCAAATGTATGGTTTGAAACCGATATCATTAAATTTTAAATCTTTAAAAACAACGGTTCTGACTACCCCGTATAAGACTGTACAAGACCCGCCGTTTTAGCGGGCCTGCCTTGCGATTGTCATTATACCTTAACGTATGTTAACGTTGGTCGTTATACCTTAACGTTCGTTTAACATACGTTAACTATGACTTTGTTAACGCGCGGTGACGATGGTTGTTATACCTTGACGTACGTTGACGATGGATGGCTTGCGTTACAAAATTGTCATTATCTGGTTGTGTAGAAAAAAATAAAAATTATTCATCTTCTAGTTGGGTTAAAAAAGTATTATAATTTATCTTCTATTGAAAAATATGGGATACTTTTTCCTTTCTGACGCCAATCCCAATTTCATTCTTTTTGGCTTATCTTCATTACTATCTTTGTCTGGCAATTCTGCAGGTGCGATTCTGTGGGTGAGTCCCATACCCAATTTCCGTTTCGCCCACATCGCTGTCCCTGTTGCTAAAGCCAATGGCCTTTCGTACAGGCTGGCATCGGGGGCGATAACGCGTTCAAAAGCCTTGTCCTGCAGCACTTTGTCTGCTTGCCATCTATCTTCTGCTCTCTTATGTTGACTATACCATATATCGTGTTCTTTAGCTGCTTCATCCAGAGGATTAACTCCTTTATCACCTCTAGCTAACCGTTCCTGCAGTTTAGTTCCGGGTCCTAGGAAGTTCATCCCGGGCGCGTGTACAGAAGACGCCCTCTAGTTCGGCTTCGGTTGGATCGGCCGCCGGATAGTCCGGCCGGTCCTAGGAGGATGACTTATATCCGGGAATGACCTTCGACAGGATTTATCTTGAATGTTTAATTTCCGGCCGTAGAAGTAAACTATTTTATGTCACATTTAGTTTGCGGGCAAGCTTGTAATTGATGGACACGCTTGATTTCAACCAACTAACAAACTATGTTGTAACCCTTTAAACCAAAGGACTGGTACAGTAAGAATTGGTCTGGGATTTCGTGTGAGCGTTTTTTTTTTTGCGGTTTATAATTAGGACTGTTTTCGGGAGTGGACGTGGCGAGTGTAATTGTAAGTTGTACGTGCACAAATTGACTTGAAGAAATTTTTTTTTCTCAAATGGGTAGAAAACGTAAACACACGTTTGTGATAATGAAACAAAAACTTAGGAAACAAATTTGCATAACAAAAGAAAATAACAGATTTCCTTTAATTTGTTTAGGTTATAATTCGAGTAATCCGTGTAAATTAATTTGATCAAATAAATTTCTAGTGTGTGTTTACATTACGTAATGAGTTTTTCTGTTCACTTTATATCCTCAGTAAGGTATCGGTAAAAACGTACCTATCTTCGAGTGAAGCAATATAACGGTTCAACATAGAGACGTCAAAATATTTTCTTTGACTATTAAACATGTTTAAATAACGTGTTTTGTTGATTTTTAAACATAGGTAATGAGTTTAATAGGGTTATTTTACATTTTGATGGTACATCCGGATAGTCCGGCCATTTTGTAGTCCGGCCGGTGGTCCGGTCCCGAGGTGGCCGAACTAGAGGGCGTCTACTGTAGTTCAAAGGGCAATTTATTAATGATGTAATTTAAAATTCCAGATCCCTCTATTACTTTCTCTGGCAACGCTGATAGGCATCGCGCCAAATACATAGGGCCGTCCGACAGGTCAATTATTTGTTCAAGAACGTTACGGATAAATTCAACAACATCTTCATTTACACCTTTAATAATGTTCTCTTGGCCTGCCGTTTTTATTTTATCAACCAATAATTTTGTGTGGTCTTTAGGTAGCACAAGCATGCAACGCGTAATGTACTTTTGACCGTTTGGTTTTTTCATTATTTCCATCAAACAATTGTAAATAAATTTAGCGATACCCAACTTTTCGTTGTGAAAGTTATTATTCTACTTTTGAAAGACATGTTTTTGGTGAGGTATGATTTATTAGCGAATTTCCCCTATAGGGAAGAAGCTATTACCGTAGGTCTCATGGTAAGACCTAAGCCCGAGACCATGATAACTTTTCGTTTTGGGGCCCCCAGAAGCAAAAAACACTATTCGTTCATTTTCATAAATATATATATATCTATATATATATATATATATATATATATATATATATATGTGTCTTTAAGCACGATAACTCGCGTAAAAATGGTCCAATCTTAATGAAATTTGGCATGGATGTGTAAAGTAGTAATTATTCGGACGAGTTCGTAATCCAGCCCAATCCGACTACCGGAAGGGGGGGTAAAGGGGGGTAAACCCCCCCAAAAATGGGTTTTTTGAGTTTTTTACATAGAAAAATAAAAATAATCCGATTTTTGTTGGCACCATTGAATTCAGCTCAAAAAAACAAACAATTTAGTATTTTGAATCACTGCTCTATGTCCATTGGTTACCGAGATATTGAAAGTGGTAAACACAGTACGTTGTCCCTATGTTAACCTTATGGGAAATAAGTAAAATTCTATATCTCGCTTATTTCTCAACACATCTTGATAAAACTTGGTAAGTGGCTTCTTCTAGTTCAGATCTACTAAATATTGAATTAAAACCACCCACTTTTAATCTACCCGTAGCAGCAAACCTGCATACTCATTCCCCATGTTATTCTTATGGAGCTTTCAAAAACCTGTAAAATCTCGCTATGTCGGATTGAAATATGTTGTTTTGTACTGGAAATTCGCTGAGTATGCAGGTCTGCTGCAACGGGGGTATTTAATTTTGTTGTTGGGATTCTCTCACCTATTTTTATCCCAAGAATCTCGCTCAGTGCAGTCAAAACACACGTAGACACACAAAACACAAACACACAAACACGAACGATGTCCCGGGATTACTCCTACGTTTCGCGGGACCGATAAAACGTCCCGCTTCGTCAGGGAGCTGACTTTTTAATTTTCGAACGCGCCTCGCGTATTCGCGTCGAACGCCGAAACACACTGACACCGGTGGCTTGTTCTTCATTTCCTGGAGGGGTGGAAGGGGCGGGGGTCCTGCTTATCTCTAGAGGAAAGTCCACTTTTGTGGCTCGGTCTTGTATTGATTTCAATTCACCTCTAACGATGTCTAAATAAACAGGACTTTTACATAAACATACATACACATACATAAACATGGGAGGAGAGCAAAATTCTGTACAGAGAGTCTGACTGGAGGAGGAGAAATTTGGCGGAATCTTTATTTATTGCTGTTAATAAAGATCCATTGTCACGTCCATCCATTGACATAAGTCCTGTCCAAAAGTTAATTGTTTGTCTTAACAAATAAAAAAAATTAAAGATGGGGGAACGGACTTTTTTTACACACTGTATAATATGTGTATTCTCAAATTCCCTTCTTAGTTCTAAACAAAACCCAACAAATCTCAGGTACCTACCTTGAAAAATAAAAAAGTTATGAGCAAATTTGTAAATTTTGGCGAAATCCCCAAAATGGTAAGTTCTCGATGATATAGGGTTTTCCCACCACCGCAACACAAATCATAACATTTTTCGCCTGTTTTGAAAAAAAAACTTCAAAAACTACACAAAACACACAAAAAAATGTCATAAAATCACATGAAAAAATAACTGTATATTTACAAACCGGATATTGCATCTTTATACACATTTATGTTCGTTGTAGCACATTTCAAAATGGTATGTTCTCAATCAAATAGGGCTTTTACATCACTGTAACACAAATCATATCATTTTTCAACTGTTTTGAAAAAAAAAACTACAAAAACTACACAATAAAATGTCATAGAACCACATGTGAAAAATAACTATTTACAAACAGGATCTTGCATCTTTATCCACATTTATGTTTGTTGTAGTACATCCCGAAAATAGTATGTTCTCAATCAAATAGGGCTTTTAGGCTACATCACCGTAAGACAAATCATAACATTTTTCAACTTTTCTAAAAAAATACACAAAAACTACACAGTAAACTCTTGCATTTTTATGCACATTTATGTTTGTTGTAACACATCCCTAAAATGGCATGTTCTCGATCAAATAGGACATTTACATCACCATCACACAAATCATAACATTTTACAACTGTTTTGGAAAAAAAACAAAAACTACACAATAAAATGTCATAAAACCACATGATAACAATAACTATTTACAAACAGGATCTTGCAACTTTATGCACATTTATGTTTGTTGTAACAAACGCCGTGAAGTCCTTTACTTCAACGTATACATGCAGTCCGCCTCTTCTTTCTTTTGCCTCCTACTTTGGTGCTCAAAGGGCTGCATACACAGCAGTTCCTTTCATGTTTTCCAGGTAAAGTTTGGATACCAAATCGAGGGTTGTTACCAGGTCCATCACCACCACCACCACCACCACCAACATTTTGAGGAGATTTACCAGAGTCCTTTTCTCTATACCACTGTGAAGATAATGCCTCAACGATTGAAATTGTAAAATGGTATCTTGACATAACTTTCCCACTGGTATTTTCTGAGTAAATTATATAAGCATTCAGTAATATTAGGGGTGTGCGAGTATCGACCAGTCGAGCTTTTCAGTATTTAGCTCAGCTCGACTTTTTCCAAAAAAAGCTCGACACTCGAGCTGAGCTTTTTGATGAGAGAGTATTTATCGGAAAGATAATTATTGCGATCTATTTTTGGACACGTAAACCGGAAAAGCGTTTCCCTCCCAAGAAAAACATAAACAAAAAATATTCCCTTGTGATAAGGAAAGGACATTGACAGGTAAAAAGAAATATTATCTCCATTTAGACGGAAATCGGAGCTATATTTAGTTGACCTTGAAGAACTGCAAAATACAGCAATAAAGTCTATTGTTTTATCATGGCTTATCTCTTTAACAGTATATCGTACAAGTTTCTGTAGAAATATGAGATGTTTCATACAGTAATCATCTCTATAAGCCATATGATTTAAACAGATTTATATGGCAGTCAATAACAATCAATAATTGTTTGTTTTGCTTTTTGTGTTTTGTTCTTTTTAAAATAAGTCAAATAAAATGTCTCTGTTTGAAAACCTCTGAATTATTTCCTAAGCTTCCATTCATTGATCCACGCAGGTAGTTATTTTCTCATAAGGTCATGGGCTCAGTTATTTAGGAAATTAAAGTTGTATTAAATGGTGGATCAAGTTATTGTTTTATAAAATTAAACAGAGGTTTATTGCATAAAATAAGATGGCAAATCAAAACTTTCCACAACTAAATGATGGGAATTATTCTAACTGGAAGTTCAGAGTTGATTGTTTATTATCAGAAAAAGATGTTAAAGAAATTACAGAAACGGATTTAAGTGAAGATTCACTCAAAAATATTGAAGAAGATAAAAGGAAGTTAATGTTGATGAGGGATGCTAAGGCAAAAGGAATTATTGTTCAATGCGTTACGGACAAACACCTTGAGTATATTAAAGACTGTAAAACATCCTACCAAATGTTTACTGCACTTAGGAACATTTTTGAGAGAAAAAGTGTCTTATCGAAGCTCTATATAAGAAAGAAACTGCTAACTCTCAAATGCGAAGAGGACACGAACCTGCAGGATTTCTTCACAACTTTCGACAGCTTGATAAGAGATCTGGAGGCGACAGGTACTAAGTTAGACGAAGACGATAAGGTCAGTCACCTTTTACTTACTATGCCTAAGAAGTATGACACAGTTATTACAGTACTAGAAACTACCACAACCAACCTAACTCTTGAATATGTCAAAAGTAAACTTTTAGATGTTGAATTAAAACTCAAGAATAATTCTGTAGCATCTAAAGATGATGATTGTTCTTTTAATGTTCATGTACGTCAGAAAAACAAATCTAAATGTTTTAAATGTGGTAGTACTTGCATTTTCAAGCTGAGTGTCCTAAGAATAAGCATTTCAGAAGTAATCAAAACTATCGAGGTAGGGGTAATTACTCAAGAGGTAACTTTCATGGTAGAAAGACAAATAACAGATCAAATCAATATTCAAATAATGGTGCTAATATCGCCAACGTTGAGCAGGATAATTTAACTTTTATTGTTCTGTCTTCATCTGTTGAGTCACAAAGTATGACAAATAGTATAAATTTTATTTTAGACTCAGGGGCAACTAACAACTTCGTTAGTGCTGATGTAGAACCATTTATGTATGAAGTTGAAGAAATTTCACCAGTTATTTTCAAAGTTGCTAATGGTGAAACAATGACTGCTAGGAAACAAGGTAAACTCAATGTTTTGTGTAAAAATTCATGCGTGAAGAATATAACTCTCTTATTGTGATGCTCTTATTGTAGAATGCTTACCTTTTAATTCACTTTCTGTGCAAAAAGTAAACAATGCTGGTTGTAAAGCAGTATTTGAAAAAGATTCAGCAAAGATTTGTAAAGAGGAAAATGTGTTGATTTATTGTAATCTTGTTAATAACTTGTATGTTGCTACTTTTAACTTTGGAATCAGTAATGCGACGTCAGTTACAAATGAAAGTATGTGGCATCTTCGCTTAGGTCATCTCAACAGATGTGGTTTACAGTTATTAGGGTTACCATATTCAAATGACCCGTGTGATTTGTGTAAGAAAGGCAAAGCAACAAGAGTTCTTTTCAAACCGCTAAATAAACCAAGATCTAAAAGCGTAGGAGAGCTACTTCACACTGATGTTTGGGGTCCAACTGCAACACCTACTAAAGAAGGGGAACGGTACTATGTGACAATAACTGATGACTATTCTCATTTTAGTTTTCTATACTTACTAAAGAACAAATCTGAGGCAGTAGATAAAGTAAAACTAGTTATCGAACAGCTAAAGTCAGAAAATATTCGAGTATCCAGAATTAGATCTGATAATGGGGGCGAATATTCCTCGAATGATTTCAAAAGGTACTGTCAGGAAAATGGTATAAGACAAGAGTTTAGTGCGCCTTACTCACCCCAGCAAAATGGAGTATCGGAACGTCTAAATCGTACAATATATTAGACAAAGTTCGCTCAATGTTTGTTGATAGTAATCTTCCCAAACATCTCTGGGGGGATGCAGTTAGATGTGCTATTTATCAAATAAATAGGTCACCAACACACGCCTTGAACGGGAAAGTTCCTGCACATAACTTTCCTGGTGCAAATACTGATCTTCAGAAACTTAAAATCTTTGGAGCAAAGGCATGGGTTTATAATCTGCCAAAAGGAAACAAACTGGAACCTCGTGCTAGTGAAATGCGAATGGTCGGATATACTGGATCAGGTTACAGACTATGGAACCCAGTAACAGATTCAATGGTATTGTCTAGAGACGTATCTTTCGATGAAAGAAATATTTGGCATAATCCCAAACAAGAAACGACCAATCAAGTTCCAATTAATTATCACCAAGAAGAGGAAGTAATTGAAGAGTCTGAAAGCACAACTGAAATCGATAGTGAAATTCAAAAAGGTTCACAAGAACAGCGAAAAAGCTCAAGGATTACTAAAGTTCCGAAAAGATTTGAAGAGTTCGATATGTATTTAGCTTATTGCTTAATAACTGCCGGAAACTATCCTAAAACATACAAAGAAGCAATGGAGTTTGGAATTGAATGGGAAAATGGAATAAATGCTGAATTGCAAGCACTTAAAAAATTCGAGACCTGGACTGAAGCTGAACTACCAGCAGGAAAGAAGGCAATAGAAACAAAATGGGTTTTCAGAACAAAACAAGATGGAATCAAGAAAGCAAGACTGGTTGCAAAAGGCTTCCAAGAAAACACCAATTCAAACTGCTATGCGCCAGTAGCAAAAATGCTGACAGTTAGAATGACAAAATCAAATGCACTTCAGAACAACTGGGAACTGAGGCAATTGGATGTACCATCAGCGTTTCTCAATGGAACACTTAAAGAAGAAATCTTTATTAAAGTGCCAGAAGGTGTTAAAAATGTTAGCCCTGATAAACTTTTAAAACTAAATAGAGCATTGTATGGACTGCGAGAAGTTCCAAGAAGTTGGAACGAATGCTTTGATAATTTTGTAAAAAGAAACGGACTAAAAAGATCTTTAAATGATGCGTGCTTGTACATAGGGGAAAAAGTGTGGCTAACTTTGTTTGTGGATGACTGTATTGTGACTGGAGAACCAAGAAGCATTGAAGAACTGGTAACAAAAGTGAAACAAGAATTTAATATCAAAGATTTAGGGAAACTCGAGAACTTTTTGGATACAAATATAAGTCGAGATGAAAATAATGTTTATTTAAACCAAGAAAAGCTGATTGATAAAGTTTTGAACAAGTTCAACATGAATGATTGCAAGGGGAAGACTACTCCTATGGAAATAAATTTTCAGCCAGACTTGAAAGAGGAGTTAAACAATGTTCCATACCGAGAACTTGTTGGAAGTATCAACTATATAGCTATGACCACAAGACCCGATATATGCTTTGCAGCATCTTTTCTTGGTAATTACCTCGATAAACCATGTGTATCAGTATGGAAGGCAGCAAAAAGGGTTCTTCAATACTTGATAAGCACTAAGGAGAAATGTATCACTTTTTCAAGAAATACTGGAAAAGAAGATCTGATAGCCTATGCAGATGCAGACTGGGGAGCAGACAAAAATTACCGAAAAAGTGTAAGTGGAATGGCTATTTACCATCATGGGAACCTTGTGTCCTGGACATGTAAAAAACAACAAGTTGTTGCTTTGAGCACTGCAGAAGCTGAATATATATCAGCGGCATATTGTACAGCTGAACTTCTATATCTGAAAGGATTGGCACCAGACTTCAAGGGTGAAGACGTCAAAGCAACTTTAAAGGTCGACAACCAGAGTGCTATTGCCATGATAATGAACTATGAAAATACAAAGAGGTCAAAGCACATAGACATTAAAGTTAATTTTTTCAAAGACATTGTTGCCAAAGGTCTGATACAAGTAACTTATGTTCCAACTGACATCAACATTGCAGATGTCTTCACTAAAGCTTTGGGAAAAGAAAAATACATCAAATTTGTAGAGTCTTTGGGAGTAATTGCAAAGTGAATAGAGACAATGCAATTTCAATTTTGATTATTGGACTTGAAATTGAAAGGGGGTATAGAAATATGAGATATTTCATATAGTAATCATCTCTATAAGCCATATGATTTAAATTGATTTTTATGGCAGTCAATAACAATCAACAATTGTTTGTTTTGCTTTTTGTGTGTTGTTCTTTTTAAAATAAGTCAAATAAAATGTCTCTGTTTGAAAACCTCTGAATTATTTTCTAAGCTTCCATTCGTTGATCCACGCAGGTAGTTATTTTCTCATCATTCATTGATCCACGCAGGTAGTTATTTTCTCATAAGTTTCAATTTGGTTAAATTTGATTTATAAAAATAAGACAAAAAATATGAACCATCATTTATAGTTGTATGACAAGTAGTTTGTATTTTTGCGTTTTGTAGTGAGGATTCCTTATCTCCTAATTAAACTCACGCACGCTCCTACTGACTCAGACAATGACAAAAAACCGGGTCAGGGGCTTAGAGTAAACAACCTCCACCCCTCCCCCTCCCTGTCCACTGAATAAGGAGAGTGAGAGAGGTAGATGTTTCTTTCTTTCCCTCTATTCCATCCTAATTTCTGATCTTTCTTATTTCTATTTTTTTAACCATACATAATTTTCTTCACAAAAGCTTAGAAATGCAATTAATTTTAGGATAACAATACATTATTTTTGTTATTAAATATTATTTCATTCATATTTTGAAATAATAAGTTTAACCATCAATATTATGTCACAATTGGGACAGCTATTTATTTGTAGTAATCTTTACTTTGTGAACATTAAGAAAATCAATCTTGCATTTGTCTAAGAGTATATATATATTTTTTAAAGATATAATCATTTTAAAACCTTTCCATTCAACTCTTCAAATTGATTTTGCAGTACCTATATGTAACTAGAATGATTATGTAAGTTTAACTATTTATTTTAAAGTGAAATTATTGTGGAATTGGGGAGTCAAATAATAAATGTAGATTTTAAATTTGTTACTTTTTCTACATAAATTATTTTTTGAGCAAGTTTGATCAATTTTATGTAACATAGTACAAAATATTGATGAACCTATCAGATCATTAACTTGTTTTGGAGATAAGCTTTCTAGTTTTGAGCTGGTGTTCACTTAAGGTATGCAAAAATTAGTCTATTGTATCTTTTAAAATTAAAATCATGATTCATAATTTGGTGGTTGTTAAAAAGCTCAGCTCGAAAAAGCTCGAGCTCGAAAACTTTTGAAAAAGCTCGGCTCGAGTTCAAAAATCACTATTCACACACCCCTAAGTAATATCCTTGCAAATATGTTGAAAGTTACTTTTTTCCAATATTTGAGGGTGCGTCTCTCATCCAAGTAACAATACATCATCTGATCATTGCCATCGACACCACCCATGAAACCAGGCCCGATTCCATAACTGGGCACAATGGGCATGTGCCCAGGGGCGCCAGGGTTTAGGGGCGGAAAGAGGGCGGAAGAAAAAAAAAGAAACGAACGACGCGCGCCGCGCGAGCGGCCCGTGACGTCAACTGAGTTCGACCTCAGAACTAAGCACCCTTGACGCCTCGTGTAAATTTGCCCTCTCCTCCTCCCCACCACTGCCACCAAGCCACCCGCCCCTTTGTATATTTATTGACATATGCACGATATTGTACTTGCATAAAAGTAACATTGAAGTAAAACCTAGACGAGTGGGGGCGTTGTCTGAGAGTTTGACCTTGGAACTGTTGCGAGGGTGCATGTGCGCCGTATGGCGCACGCTTGCTCGCAACGTTAGGCCTATTTTTGTTATACAATCGCCAACTGGCTAACTGGGCTAACTCCCGAACCAAAACTGGCAAAGACTACCTTTTACATTAGGCGACCGGTCACGGTCGTGGTGACGCAGGTCTGTGTCCTGACACAAAATATGAATAATACTTCAAATGCGGCGATTATTTGTGTTCACATATGGTGACCCGGTGACAGTGACTTAACAAAAACAACAGGGATCGGCAACGCGATGCCGCGGCCGATCGCTTATTGTAAAAAGGCCTTATGGTTGGGGGCGCACCAGTTTAATATGCCCATAGCGCCAAGATGGGTTAAAAACGGGCCTGCATGAAACGGTTATATGCATCAATCATTTCAGGAATTTGTTTTACTACATTTCGTTAGTTCTTTTTTTATTTTTTCAACAGACTTAGCTGTGTGTTTAGATGACAGTAAAATAACTGGAATTTTCTGAGATACAGTAGAGCGCCGATTATCCCCCGAACTAATTGGGGACAAGGGGTGTTCGGATAACTGAATATTCGGATAATCGAACATGAAAAGACAACATTTTAAAATTATATATGTAACGTAATTCTTAATAGTAAAAAGGCTAAAAAATGATCAAACAAACATTATTCACTTAATTTTATTATGAAATCTATGAGAATCCATTGATGTCCCGCGCAACGGGAGTTTCGGTTGGCGGGCGAGTTTGAATTGCTTGAGAATCATGTTCAAAATATGAATTATTACGGCGTTCGGTTAACCGACGGTTCGGATGATCGACGTTCGGATAATCGGCGCTCTACTGTGATATTGTCAAAGGGGTTTAAATTGATAGCTCGAATCAATCAATTAAATTATTTATTGTATATGTATATAGATGATAGTTTTGAACTTCTAGTCAGCCTACTTATAAAGAAGAAGGGAAGGGGAAGAAAAGCATGAGTTATATTTTTTTATATTTTTATTCGTTACTTATTTTCTCTCGTACGTTGGAGTCTAGTTATTGTTAATAGAGTTCATTGTTGTTGATTATTATTAATATTTATTGTTATTATTTATTTTACTGTTACTTATATTATTTTTGTCATCCTATTTATTATTTATTTGTTTACTCTTGTTAGGCCTAATAGTGATAATTATGTATGTGCACTGGACTGGACAGAAATATTGTGTACTTTATAATAATTGCATGTCTTCTGCTATTGAACATGTTCAATGTAATTGGGTGTTTAACCTGTATTGTGACATTTAAAATGAATAAATAAATTAATAAATAACTCTACACCCCATTTATGGTGGTGTTTGTTCGGGAGGCATTGCAAAAGCTGGGACCTAGATTTTGTCCCAACCAAACTTTCATCCACCGACAGCTCACGGTGTGGGGTGTAATGCAATCTAAATAGTCTGTTCACAGCTTTCAGAAGGGGGGAAAATTTTGCACAAGGGTCGTAGCCAGGCTCTCCAATTTGAGGCAAACTTCTGTTGTCTACCATATGAAAAAATTGAATGATGCTCTCAAAGCGAGATCGACTGAACATCTTCCCATACCAACCAAGGTGTGTACTGATAGTCAGAGGTTACCCAAGAGCTCTGAATTGTAGGTTTCCTGTTTAGGCCCATATTCAAAATTACAGCAATAAATGCTTTTATTTCTGATAGTGTCACTGGTCTCCACTTATGGGCTCTAGAATTTGGCGTTAAATTTTGAAGATGAGATTCGATATACTGATTGGCGTACCTGTTTGTTTCTCTGACAAATTTAGAAAGGATATTTACTGTAAAAAACAAATAAAAGAAGTCGATCGGTTCTGAATCACGAGGAGGACAGTGCTTTGGACCGGCTGTTCGAAAAAGAAAATTTCATGCTCAAATCCTTCATCACCACCTTCATTTACAGGTTTCCATAGGTCATCATCAGGGTCCATATCTGGTGGGATATTAGGGTCTGGGTCGGGCGTGACGCAGCGTTCTGCATTTCTGATGATGTGCTCAATAGTGCCATCGACAGACTTCAAAGGGGGCACATTATTTTCGAGCATATCCACTTCATTATTTTCATCCAAGACATCACCGATATTGATTTGATTACTTACATCTAGGCCGGGTTGTGGTAGGTCAGCTGCATTTCTGATGATATGCTCATTAGTGTCAATAGTGTTCAAAAGAGGCACATTTACATTATTTTCGAGCATACTTACATCTAGGCCTGGTTGTGGTTGGTCAGCTGAGGTATTAGGCCTACTAGCTGTAACTAAATTAGGCCTAACTGAATTTGAAATTACAAACCCAATAGTTTCATCTAACTAGAGCTACTAGGAGGCTTAGGCTTTGGACGAGATTTTGTAGGAGCAGTAGGCCTAGGTTCTTCATCAGAACTAGGTTCCTCTAATAACACATAGTCCGGATCTTCATCAGTGTCATCATCAAATCCAGTCAACACTCCATCACTTTCACTTTCATGTTCACTTTCGGAGGTTTCAGATTCGGATATGTTTTCTACAAAACTATCACTTAGGTCGTCAATAACGCCAACACCAGATTCCACCACATTTCTGAATAAAGTATTTTCACTAACCGGCGATCATGGTCATCGGCAATTATAAAGATCGTCATCGTCAAAACTGTCAGAATCACCCATTTTGAACTCAAAACAAACTAAAAATTTACGTTTACTTAAAAAAAAAACAACTGTAAACATAACCTTTACACTATCAACAACAAAACAATCAGCTGACGGCAACATGTCAACAACAGACAGCGAGTATAGCGCCAGCTAGCCAGCGCCATAGCACACGAAACAGACAATTAGTAAATAACAAACAACTACGTAATAAGAAAAAAGGACATAGAGTAATAAACCACAAATCTCTCTGACACGTATATCGGAATATTAGCGCTTTTGGACTATTTATAAAGTACGATCAATTTTACTGGCGTCCGATAAATCGGACGTCGAAGTTTTTGGCATATTTCGCGAACATCCGATATATCGGACTGCAGAGTTTTTGGCCGAAACGGCGACGTCCGATATATCGGACGTCGGAGTGCAAAGGGTTAAGAAAAGGTCCGTTATCATGTCAGGTATTGCGCAATACTCTGTTCGTATACAACAATCTCGATCTAATCGTGAGTCGCAATATCAGCAACCAAAATACCGTACATCACTTGATGTATACCACTATAATCACATCGTGTTGAGGCATTGTTCTAACCGCAATTACAACCGTCGCATTTCAAAGCATTGTTTTTGCTCCGCGATATCAGCTGCTGTACTTTCGTATATCATATTATTGTAATTCACTACTACTTTCGTTGGCAGTGACTTATTTGGTTTCGATCACTTTCCAAACGTTAAAATTTGATCCTTCTTTAAAATTTACCCAAAAATATGCAGTCTATCTGAAAGAGTCTTACCAGATAGCTATAAAACCCTCAGATTGGATCAGATTTGGATCGGATTGGATTTGGATATCCGATCCGATCCAAATCTGATCCGAATTTTCGGATATCCGCACACCTCTAGGTGTTACTACTCCGCATACAACATAATAACATAATATTCGAAACTCAGTTACACATAACTTGGCAAAATACAATATGTATATCTACCTTAATTTTTTTATTACTTTATTGTATTTATTTTGCCATGGCAACCCCTGATACGGACACCCCTGGCCCAAACCCTGGCTGCAAACGGGGCGATCGCCCCAGTCGCCCCACCAAGTAAGGGCCCTGTTTTTAGTTCAACAAGTTATTAGATATTATTCATCACACAATTCATTCACACAAAAAAATACCTTCTCGTCTTTCTTCAGTGAAAGAGTTTTCGCCCAATGATCCAGCAGGACTTTGGAAAATTCAAAGTAAGTATTGTGCATCTGACTGCAAAGGAGGACAGCAGCAGGAACATCGTTCAGTTTGAGTTTGGCTTCCACAAGAGCTGATGCTACCTCACTCACGTACTTGGACAGATTCAGAGTGGACATGTCTTTGATCAAACTGTCCAACTGAGGTGCCGTGAAATTACGCTGCAAAGACATTCATACAATAGTACATTATTTATGGTAGGGGTGTGCGAGTACTCGGTTACAAAGCTTTTTTTCGAGCCAAGTTTATACCACTCGACTTGACTCCAAGTTTTGTAAAATGCTCGGAAGTTTAATTTTAGCTTAAAATGGGTGTATAATTGTGGAAAAACGGTTTTTATAAGTAAATATTGGTGATTGGTGATGGCCATGTTTTAAACTTCCCTTGCAATTAGGCAATTTGCCTGTTAGGGTAGCTTTTGCAGATAAGGGAGATTATTTTTAATGAAAGTTATTACGTGTCATGTAAAGTTAGCTAGAATAATATTTTTTGTATGTACATTTTAGCTAGTAATCTTGTTACTGTAATCATGTTTTATTGAATTGATTACGACATGTAATACATTTTCTTTGTTTTCTGCAATAAAAAAAAATTATTAGTCCTATTACTATTGTTATTATTGTCACTTTTTCTAAAAACTCCACTGTATATGACAAGGAAACTTTTTAACCACTTTCCAAGTGATTTAAAATCCAAGGTTAGGGAAAAAAGTTTAAAAAATAATTAAAATTGTTTTTAATAAATAAAATTTTTTTTAATTAAGGAATTTTTTATTTAGTGTGTAACTTATATAGTCTAGGTATCTGGAAAGGCTGTTTTATGTTTCTTAATATAATTTTACTTTTAACTTTTTATCTGCGTTGTAAGTTCCTTGTAAGGTTGTTGATGTCTAATTTTAGGCTCTTGACAATGTCTTATATTCTGTGCTAGCCTTGCTAGCTTTGTAAGAATGAGTGGACAATAAAGTGAAAAAAGTAGGTTAGGTTTGTTTGGTTAGGTTAGGTCGTCGATGGCTCATTCATGACTTGAGCGTACACAGACAGCGATTGAGCGTATGGCAGACACACACAAGTCAGTGAGTCACTCGGCCGCTTATTGCCCGCTATCTCTTTCCTTGAACCCAGTTATTCCTACTTCAAAGAATTGTTTAGAATATTTATATTGCCATCACAATCTTAAAATTTCATTATTTTTATCAGGCTTTCCAATGTACTTCTTTTAGAGCTTGGGGGAGATAACAAATAATTACCACATTTATAATTACAAAGTGAAAATATTCCATAAAACTCAAATAACAATTCTAATGTATCTGTCTTAAAATTTTAAACTATTGCTGCATTAAGTGCACAGTGTTAAATCTGATATTTATTGGTTATTTAAAGCAAAAGTTGATTTTTTTTAAATCTGATAATTGTTCATATTTGAAAACTGTTACTAAATCGCTTTAACAGAAATAAAAGCTTAATGAAACAAACTAAAATAAATTGTTGTTATTATATTGTAAGTGATAAAATAACACATACATTAAAGACTTAGCAGGTACTTAGTAGGTAGGTAGTAGTGGTACCTCTGATTGTACTTACTAGTTTTCTAACAAAAGCAGTATTCTTCTTCAGACTAGAGTCAAGTTTGGCCAATGCGGCTTCATCAGGTCTACAAGGTGCTTGGTTTTTTCCTCGTAACTTTAGTTTGGCTGCCGATCGTTGCATTACTTCGTTTATAAAAGAAAGCAGCATCGCCTGTAGATGCAATTGGAGTTCATTTAACACGTTATTTGCCACGCTGGTCCGATTGGGTAGGCATGGGTAGGTCAGGTGGGCGAAGTGCCGACCCAGTCAGGCCAGCTGCCGGGGTTGTGCAAGTTTTCACTAATCTGCCGATCGAGTTCACTAGTAGACATCTAGTGGCATTCTAACAAACTAAATCGACAAAGAACATCCCGTGGCTCCTAGATAGCTTTACTGGAGATTTCTGTTGCCCACAAAGCTAAACATTAACACTTGTCAATTGGCTGAAAAAACACCGACCCGATCGGGTTGGCAATGGTGATGTGCAAGATGCGGGCATTTGCAGAAAAACTGGGAACTAGCCATTTGTCACAAAAAATGATCAAATAATTACTACATTTATAATTACCAGGTGAAAATATATCATAAAACTCAAATAACAATTCTAATATATTTGTCTTAACATTTAAGATGCATTGATGCATTAACATTGACATGACATTGATGCATTAAGGGCTCTACATGAAATATTTAAAGCTACACACAATGTTAAATCTGATATTTCCAGAAAAACTGGGAACTAGCCATTTGCCACAAAAAATGAAGTTACTGCCAACTGCGCAAATTAAAATAGTAAGAACAATGAAAAAAGACGTGTGGTCTGATCGGGTCTGTGCTGTTTCTCTCTAGCAATTTATTGCTAGATATTTTCAGACCCGACCCGATCGGTCCTAATTTTTTCTTCCACAAAATAGTCACACGCCTAAATTTCAAATTAAATCTAAATAACCAAGCTAAAGAAGAATAAAAACAAAATGACCAAAAATAAAACTAAAACTGTGTTTGCACTACGGTAACCAGGCCTGAAATTTCCGTGGCTGTTAACGTGTTAATCTTTGATAATTTTGTTAATTTAAATGGTCATTTTGATAATCTATAAATATCAAAAAGCAAGCTATTCAAGGTAGAAGGAAAACACAGTAGAAAAGGAGGAAAGGAGGACAAATTTGTGAAAGATAGGAATTTTCCTACAGTCCTACTAAAAAGTAGTATCAACTCAGGAGGCCTAGAAGCAAGACAGGCCCACAGCCCCATGCTTAGGGGGCTCCATAAAAAAAGTGTTCTCAATAAATAGAAGTTAACAATTATACTTTAATCAGTTTCAAGTTGATTTAAACTTTTTGCAGAACAGGTATGCACAACCTGGCTTTAAAAGCAAATGCGTCTCACAAATCCTGCAATCGAACTAAGTCTGCCAAACCAGACAAGGGCCAGTAGGGAAGCTGCCCTGGACCCCGAGCCTTAGGGGTCCCACATGTTCAGGAGCATTGACAAAAATATTCTCAATAAATGAAGGATTATAAGTGGACCGAACTTGTAATTT
This sequence comes from Flexamia atlantica, assembly GCA_035578135.1. Classification (NCBI taxonomy): domain Eukaryota; kingdom Metazoa; phylum Arthropoda; class Insecta; order Hemiptera; family Cicadellidae; genus Flexamia; species Flexamia atlantica. The sequence continues at coordinate 15,758,981 of JAQJVK010000007.1, forward strand.
AATCAATTTCAAACTGATTAAAATATAACAACTGTCATTAAATCAAATATTATTCATATTGTAAAAAGTTCCTACAATAGCTGGCTGAATCTTTTCACCTTTGAAAGAGCAGTAAAGCCCCACATAACCCTCATAAATCTGGTTTACTGGTCCTTGGTCTGTCTGACTGCTTCTCAGAAGCCAATATCAAAATGTATTTCCCCACACTTACACAACGATTGAAATATGTATTTATTATCTTCTGCAGAGTTTCAGATATCCTACAGGTCTTTATATACACTAGGTTTATTATTTTATTTTTATTTTCTTTTAAATGTATTCTGTAACTGTAAGGATTCATTATGCTATATTTTCTTTTTTATGAATAAGACTACTTACTAGTATAACCTACATAATATAATATTGTACTACAGCCTAATGCACATTATATCAATGTTTTTTTATATTTTTATATCAGTTGATTTTTCATGTTAGGATTTTTATCTTTTCTTTACACAATCTCAGACGAGACATGAGATGAGTTTTAATAATACATATTTTAGAATTTATTTTCATGGGCTAGATGACAGGTTTGCTTTGTGTTTGAAGTAACTGCTTTCTAAACAATGACTTAGTCAATAATTTGTATGAATTGTAATGGCAAAAAGTGGATTGTACTGAATTTAATTTTTACTTTTTTATGATAAATAAATATTTTCAGCAATCACATTGGTAAGGTAATGGTTGAAATGTCCCTTTAAATTTTAGAAGCTTGAAAAATTATTGTTAATCCTAACAGTGCTACAACGTATTACTTCATGGGTTAGTTCATGAAAAAGCCAGCAAGGGGGAGCAAGAGGGAGCTTTCATGAGTTATAAATAAAATTAACACCATTACTGTACAATATGTATATGTAAATAAAGATAATTTTGTCTTTGTCTTAAATTATTTTATAATTATTTTCCCCTCTTTTGGAAAACCACTTGAACCAATACCCTATAGAAAAATTATCAAAAGTTGTAAAAATGTGATACAGGAAGGCTAGTAATGGTTTGCTAACACTATCTGTCTTAACAATTAATGCTTGTACCTTCTCTTCCTCTTCCACCATTTTGCTCTCGGTCGCTTCAATTGGAATATCATCATTAGGCCTGTTTTCCTTTAATACTTCAAAATCTTTACTGTTGTAACTATCTGGTACATGGCATGAAGATTTGTCTTGGCTTATAACAGTCACATTTTCACTTTTATTTGCTTCAGTGTCTTCCATGTTTGCTTGAATATAGTTCTTTAAGTAATCTGATTTAGTGATATGCTTGACTAAAATATTCTTGTTATGGTCGGAATTAAAACTGAATTTGATATTCTCACTGGCAACTATTAGATTTTCTTTTCCATTATCAACATGATAGTTATCATCTCCAACTACTGTGGGTGACTGTTGCTCCATCACGCCCTGTAATAATGGAAATACACCCCCATTGCAACGAACCTGCATACTCTGCTAATTACAAATGCGTAAAAAAATATCAATTGAACATAGCAAGATATGACATGTTTGCTGCAACTGGTATGTGAAAAAAAGGAAACCAAAGAAAAATAAATTAAGTCAAAAAAGTTACTGAAGTTATACTACGTGGTTAAGTGGCTAAGTGATTAAGCGGTGTTAAGTGCTAAATTACGTCAATTTAATTCAATATTTAGTAGATCTGAACTAGAAGTATCCATATACCAAGTTTTATCATGATGTGTTAAGAAATTAAAACAAAAAACAAAATATATATATAATAAATTAAATAAAAAAACAAAAACATAAATAAATTCGAAATAGGATCGGGTATTTTTAACTTGATTGCTTGCATCGTTCTTTTATCCATCGTTAGCATATCGTTAAGTTTGATATTTCATTGTTCTTATTATTGATAGTTATCTATATATATATATTTGTTACTTTATAGCTTATAAGAGACAGGCGTAGATTTTCATTTTTTGGAAGTATAGTTCCGTATTTGTTTATTATTTTGTTATTTATATTCATGCTGGTAATATAATATATTTTTTAGAGTTGGGCAGTAACTAAATGAAGTGGTGTCAACCAAGCTTGACGGTCTACGAGGCCAATGCTTGACAGTGCTATTTTTTCAAGAAGAGACTGTCTATTAGAAGTATTTGAGACTGGTATGCTCTTGCAAAAAAGCTTGAATTTATTTATGTTCTGTTAAAATAAAGCACATTTTCTTTCTCTTTTCTTTCTAATTCTAGTTTTGCAGTAAAAAATAACTTTGAGCAGACCTATTTTGTTTCCAGATTGTCGAGTCAAACTAATAATTTTTGGGTAAATATATTATGAGGTAAAATTTACTTTTTGAACAAACTTATGATTTAGTAATAATTTATAAACGTTTAAAAGCAAAATTGAAAGTACCACATTTAAGTTTTCAGTTACCAAAGGTGAAATTAAACTCCAAAAGTCTTAGACGCCAGGTTTCAAGGAGTTGTATTCAAAACTTTGACTAGCTGCCAATTCTGATAGAAACGTGTTAGCGACCCCCAACCTCCACCATACGCCTATTTTTGAAAGCTCTTAAAATGAGGGGTCACTCAAAAGGGGTTTGCATTTGAAAATGTTGAGTTAAGTTTACCCCCGAAATCCCCCATTCTTGGGGGACATTCAAAATTTTTTGTAACGTCAAAAAATAATTTGGATTAAGTTAGTATCATCGTTTGTCTTAACAAACAAAAAAATTAAAGAAGGGGGATGGACTTCTTTTACACAATGTATAAAAACTAGAAAATGATTGGGTGAGCAGTGCTTTTGTAATAAAAGTTTAATATTCACTTTCAGTATGAACCTTCCCCGAAAACCAGAACTTTTCGTGTGTTTTATATAGTAAATTTTTTTCTGCTAGCCTGAAAATTCATTTAATGGCTTCACATGAAATTGATTTGAATATGATTCAGTTAAGTTTTTCTTTTAGCTCAATTGGATGATCCGTTCCTGATATATTGGCTTTCAAACTCAGTGGCCTATACTTTTTTCGCTAACAGTATGAATAGGTAATATTTTGTGAAAGGGGCGGCAGAGGGCATGGGGCCTGTAGCATGGGCTGACAAAATGATCGCAGGAAGTGTCTTTTAAAATTTGAATGGAAAATTCAAAATCATTGCCAATAATGAATTCAAATGAAATTTATTTTAAATAACTGGCATAATATGATTGCAAACACAAGCCAATAGAGTTTTCTCTAAATATTTTGATCTGATAAAATGAACCACAAAGTAATATTTAAAAAAATGTGGATCTTCCTGAACTGGACATATATTGGCCGCCAGACCAATAAGTTAAGAGCAGTGAACATGCTGTCGCTGCCCGCCACCACGTGTCGTGCCGTCCTATTACCCAGAAACACCACCCTGTTGGTTGTTTACTTTCCACTACTCATCCCAAAAAGAATTAAGTTTAAATGATATTAAAACTATTAATTTACTTAAATAAAAGTTTATGAAGGACAATTTTTCCGACCCTTGTACTGTGCCCCTCCCGCCGGGCGCACCTTGCTCTCCGGCTGGCCGGCATGAGTCAAGCAAACGCGGCTCTCACCTGCTTTTTGCACTGAAACTGTTGTTCCCTGGTTGTTTTTGACTCCAGAATATTTTCTACTTAATGAATGAAAAGTAAAACTCTTTTAATTTTAAGTTACAATTTTTTTTCTTGAATAAATTTTGTTCATTCAACTACTTTTTCCATAATAAATTAATTACGGTCTTAACTTTTTCTTAACACAACTCAACAGCAGACGCACAGGCAGCACCTGCCTATGTCTGCTGGTTCCTTTAGGCCATCAAATAGATAAATAAAGGCTACATAATGAAATGTTTTCAGTTAAAGCTGCCTGCAAAAGAATATTTTTAGTTAATAAGTAACATTTCATTTAATTGTACTGTGAAGTAGCTTAAGTTCTTTATGGAATAAACAATGTTTTTCATTCATTCCTTCATTTTTCTATTTGTAGGAAATAACGCCTTATTTCCAGAAATGATGACAATTTTCATAGAAAACCCTGGAAAATCAGAAAATCTGAAAAAAATTAAGTTCTTCCTGAATGCATCACGCCAAAGGAAAACTTTGTCCAAAATACATAAAGGATTTTTATGATCCGACACAAGGTAACAGAGATACAACCAAAAAATAACTTTATTAAATAATTAATTCTAGGTTACATAGGTGTCGCGTGAACCATAGATTTGGGGGGGGGGGGGCCGGAAATTGTTGGTTTTCCGTACCGTTAAGTGAGGTTTTAAGCCTTTAAACTTGTGAAATTCACATCATTAAACAGCTAAGTTTATTTACGATTTCTAAGGTAAATTTGTAAAAAAACTCAACATTACACAGGGTGTTTACGAAAAACTCTTACAGACTTCGGGATATGGTTACTTACATCAAAAATAAGAAAAAAGTAACTATAAACATGGGTCCTAAAATGCTCGGTTATCCGTCTGTCGGTCTGTATGTGTTTCTAACATGATTTTGCATAACTTTGGAACTACTGAAGATATCAACTTCAATTTTGGTATGTACATGATGACTAATGGGACCAATTTTGGTGCGGAGTACCAAGTTTCTACTTTGTACCATTTCAAAATGGCAGCCATTTTTATATTTTAAAACTTAATATCTTAAAAACCGTAAATTTTACAGGAATCGTCTAGGGAACAAAAAAATTGCGTAATTTTATTTCCTATAAAACCATATAAAGATCATAAAGATCGAATCACAAATAACGGAGTTATTGCAATTTTTCTTACAAAACAATGCAAATATTTGCTATAACTGACATAAATAAGCATGTATTCTGTTAGAAAAATTGCAATAACTCCGCTATTTGTGGTTCAATCTTTATGATCTTTATATGGTTTTGTAGGAAATAAAATTACGCAATTTTTTTGTTCCCTGTACAATTTTTGTAAAATTTACGGTTTTTAAGATATTAAGTTTTAAAATATAAAAATGGCTACCATTTTGAAATGGTACAAAGTAGAAACTTGATACTCCGCACAAAAATGGGTCCCATTAGTTAGCATATACGTACCAAGTTTGAAGTTGATTTCTTCAGTAGTTCCAAAGTTATGCAAAATCATGTTAGAAACACATACAGACCGACAGACGGATAACCGAGCATTTAAGGACCCATGTTTATAGGAACTTTTTTCTTAGTTTTGATGTAAGTAACTATATCCCGAAGTCTGTAAAAGTTTTTCGTAAACACCCTGTATACTACTTAGATTTTGAACACTTGAGACTGTTGAAGAAAATCTTGTTATGTTTTATCTCAAAAACATTACAGTTAATGTTTTAACTGTTAAAAAAATAGGCGGTCAAAAACCAACTGTGTTATTTACAACTTCCCTACTTCCGTCTGTTTCTACGCTGTAAATGCCATTCTCGACTGTAGCTTGCAGGTTAAACTCAATATACCTAGCGGACAATCAGAAAACTATTAGAACAAGATAAAAACAACAACAAACTACAAAAATGATTCATCCGATACAGAAAACTACGTCGGAACAAAGAAATAAATGCTCCACCGCACAGGGTGACCAGCCTTCGCCCAGTCTCAAAGAATAAAAAGACGGCACATTCTCAACGAATGTATAAATGTATAACACCTCATCCAACCTCTTTGTTTAGCCAAATGATTTATCTTTTATCAAATTAATGTAATAATGATAAAATATAAAAATAAAGTGAATGTTAACAATTAATATGGTAAAAATAAACAACTTACTTGAAAACAATTGGTTTAAATGACTTGTGAGTAGAGAAACAATTATAGAAGATAATAGAAAATTATTTTCATTTTGATTTTTATTGTTGATTGGCGGCTACAAAAATAAACTTTATACACATAATCTAGCGTGACGCCTATGCTAGCTTATATTAAGATTGATTTGGTAAGAAGTTGAGCGTAAGAATGGCTTTGCTAGTTTAGGTTGGATTAGGTTAGGTTATGATATATTATGTTAGCTTACATTAGGATTGGCTTAAAACTATTAATTTAAGAAAAAGATTTCTTAACCAGTCATTTCTGAAATCAGCATAAATTACCTAAATTTTAATAATTTTTTTTATTTTCTACAAAATTAAGTATACATTCAAGTGTTGATATTCCTACGTCCTGCCACCAGCCTTAATCAAAGGGAAAACTCGGTACAAGTTTCACTGAAGGTTCACACTTCAACTGGCTTTCTAGGGGATTCGGTGTGAATCCGGGTTATCGGATGGGGAACTGTCGATAGTCAAACACCTCATATGAACGATATATTGATAGTTCTATAGATTGTAAATACCGATATATCTATTTGAACAGTTGTCAGGTGACACTGCGCTGGCTCTGTAATACATACCGGTAGCACTTTGTTTCTTCCGACGCAATTACACGATCGTTAACAGTGTTTGAAAACAAAAGAAATAATCACCTCGCCCGAAATAGCAAATAATGATATGATAAAGTGATTTACTTAAAGCCTACTGATGCCCATTTATTTGGTAGTAGGGGAGAGTGGGGCAGTTTCATGGGCACACTCATACAGTTTAAATTTCCCGCCTAATAGAAGAGCAGGAAAAAATCATTCATACCACCTAATAGGCCTTATCATGTACTACTTCCTGTAAAAGTTTCAATTCACCTGTGTCTTTCAATCGAGAGATATTTAACAAATACTGGAATCCGAAAATAAAGTTTTTTTATGATGATATGGAAAAAGGGAGGTATAAATAATCTTTTTAGACATTTTTGCTGTTATTGATGCATTATGATACATAATTTGTGATTTTTGTAGCACGGATTGGTTTTGCGAATAGCAAGTGTTTTACTTACGTCTCCAATCCTTATAATAAGGATTGGAGACGTAAGTAAAACACTTGCTATTATGATACAGCTCAATGTCTGGACTACACACTGAGAAAAATATCTTAGCGGAAAAGCAGAGTTTTTGCCCCAAATATTTTATTTCAATCGAATAAATATTTTTTAAAAAATCTCGATTGATTTTAAGTCCGTTGTGTTAGTTTTATATTTGGGATTGAAAATTTACAAATGTGATATGTTTGAATAATTACATTTGGTTTCTATAGTACAAATTTTATTAATTTTTTTTACAGATTTACTTACTGTAGTACCATTGAAAGTAAATACATATAAAGTAAATGGTAGTGAAACGTCTAAAAGAATATTAAATTTCCAATTTTTCAGAGAAAAAGCTTAGATTTTTGAAGAAAATCAAATCGTTTTATTTGTCAGCAGTTACTTACGTTAAATATTGTTTTATTTTTAAATAGTTGCAAGGACGCATTGATCAGTTTTAGACCTAAGATTGATTTTATCTGCCCAAAGTTTACACGAACAAATTACCAAAAAAAGTAATTGCACTGTTTAAATCCTGCTTCGATTTTAATAACTCAGGGATTTTTAGCAAAGTCTTAAACAAGATGAATTGTACGAAATAGAATGCAGGTCGAGTATAACCTTGCATTTATTTGCTGCCACTTTTAAATGTTATAAATAAATATGTCAGGGCAATAAATTGTATAACTATTAATGGTGTAAATACCTTGTACTGTCAAAGTGATCCTTTGTGGTCTCATATTATGGGCTACGACAGTTACAATCTCAGAGAGATCTTCCTCAGGCGATGGAAATCAAATTTCATTCCAGTGGAAGTCGTCAAGAAGCATTAAAAACCATCATGACACATACCCACATAACACAAACGGGTAGACGCACACAACGAACAAACATTACTTTTTATGAAAATTCCGGCACCGGGAACCGCACAACACGTACGGAGGGCTAGTCTAGACTCAATTACGCAATAAATCGTCACTGTAGAGAAGTACCATTAGGCGTAAAACTGCACTTATCACTTCTTCAGATGCTATTCAACAACTACATTCGTCAACAGGCAGCCGTAACGCAATGGATATAGCAGTCTTCACCTGAACAAACAAGTCAAGAAACATCGGGCGTGGTTAGAGCTTGGATGGGTGACCGCTAGAAGGACCCAGACATTTTTTACTGATTTTATGTCAAAAATACCGGTAAATGCAGAGACTAGGCAAGTCAGTGCATAGAAATTGGTTGTATTTTACGATAATAGGAATGTATATTCTGTGATAAATTGTGGTGAAAGCAAAATGACTCGCAGGATATTCTAAGAAAAGTCTCTGCAATTACGAGAGCCAACTCTGATCGGCAGGACTTACAACCGACAGTAATGACGTCATAGCCAGTGACGTCATAACTATGTAGACAAACTAAGTCCTGATTTTCCGTGTGGCGGCCTCACTGCCGGAGCATTGAGCCGAGTCCAGATTGCAGTGGGTAACCCGCACACCCTTATTTACGTGTATTTTCCACGTATTTCATGACTAAATTTTTCTCAGTGCATACACACTAACTGTAGATCTCCAATTTAAACTAATAAAAATGTTATGTGGTTATTTATGACATAACCACACTGAGGCACTTTCAATCATTGAAACGGGACAGTTTTATACAACACTGGGGCAGTTTTCAACATTATTTGTCTTTGCTATTTATCAATATTGAATAATTTAAATCTTTGTGAAAATATCATAAAAATACGTGGTTAAAGTATCAGCCTACAGTTAAACTCAAAACTTCAATTTTTTTATTTTTATTTTGGGTGACACATGGCGAGAAATTACAGAAAATTATTTAATAAGGCTGACACAGATAAAAGTGTTTCCACATCTAATTTTAGGTCTAACTTTCATTAATATTAAGTTGTAGGGCTGTTGATTTGCAAGAAATTGCACCAAAAACTTCCTCAACTTACATTTTGGAGCAAGACTTCATACAGCTCTATTTTTCTGTTAACATTTTAACAAGTAACATTGTGTAAGCCTAATTTTAGGGCTAATTATTGTTAGTATTAAGTTTTTAAACAGCTTAAAACAACAAACATAAGTTTTAATGCTATTTGTTTCATTATTTTCCCTTGTATGAATCTACCCCAATATGGGGCAGTTTTATACAAAGTGCAGTGTTTGGGTAAAAAAAATATTTTGTTCATTTATATGAGATAAATTAATTTAGGCCTAAAAACATTTAAGATAATGGTTGGATGATAAGCTATGCAATATTAAAATAAAATTTCAGCACATTTTGTTTGGAAATAAGGGAGCTAAAAATACTTTAAGTTGAGCGATGTGATTTTCTATGAACCTGCCCCACTCTTCCCTACACTTTATGTCGGTGTCACCAGTGGACGACTGCTGCAGCCTTAAGCAGCGGCCAAGCTTACAGAGGGTAAATGTTCACTTTACGGTACTACCTCCGAAATTGAAAAATTTTTTTTTCAAAATGTAGGAAATAACGCGCTGATTCTGAAAACGATAGTTTTTTACGCGGAAAACGTCGGAAAATGCCGGGAAATCGGAAAAACTGGAAAAAAATTGTCACCCCAAAAATGGGTCATGTGGGTACTCAAATCAATCGGGAGAACAAGCTGAACAAGAATATGTAAGAATTTTAAAGACATGTTGGATATTAACGGAGATACGGCCGGAAAAGCGTCGGAAAAGCCGAAAACAAACTTTGTCTAAAACATATCATGTGGGTACTCAAATTAAAGGAAATTACACGCTGAACAACATTCTGCAATAATTTTCATGATCTGACGTACAATAGTCGAGATAAAGCCAAAAAACATAAAAATTGATAAACCAACTTTTGTTTAAGTTATATAGATGGATTTGGCTGGAATAAATTAGATAGGGATTGGTTATGTTAGTTTAGATTGTATTTGGTTTGGTTAGGTTATGTTAGGTTGTGATAAGTTGCATTATTTTATGTTACATTATGATTGGTTTAAAATGTTAAAGTTAGGTATGGATAAGGTTGGTAAAGTAAGAATGTGATATTATAATCCTAATCTAACAATACCAACCCTAATTTAACTTAACCAAACCTAATAAAACATAACCAAATCCAATAAAACCTAACCAACTAACCTAATCAAACCAAACCTAACATAGTCTAACATAACCTAACTAGACCTAACATAGTCTAGCCTAACTTAAACTAACCTAACCTAACCAAACCTAACCTTAGATCCCACAGTTTAGCGTAACTCACCTAAAACTAACCCATTTTGTGGAAATCTATGACTTTTCCGGTACTTTTCCGGCCATAACTCCGTTATTATCCATCTGATTTTGAAAATTCTTGCATATTCTTGTTCAGCTTATTCTCCCGATTAATTTGAGTACCCACATGACCTACTTCCGAGCCAAAAAATATTTTTCCGTTTTTCCAATTTTCCGGGATTTTCCGACGTTTTCCGCGGAAAACGACTATCATTTCTGGAATCAGGGCGTGATTTCCTACATTTTGAAAAAAAATTCAATTTCGGAGGTAGTACCGTAAAGTGAACATTTACCTTACAGAGAAAGGAAATTTGTAGTCTAGCCAAATTCCCAATGTGGGAAATTTGCAGCCGGGCCAAGTCGTTGACAATCGATTGTTCCCCACCCAACAACCCCGGTTCCCACCAAATCCCCTAGATAGTAATGTGAAGTAAATCGGTGAAATATCAATACCTACCGATTAACGATATATCGTTCGTATGGGTGTTTGACTATCGATAGATCCAATTCCCACAGAGTCCCCTAGATGGTGAGGCGAAGCGTGCATCTTCTACAGAACTATAGCCAAAAATTCAGCACTCAACCTGATGGCAGGCCTAACTGGTCTTCCTAATAGGTAGGCCTAGGCCCACATGTAATAAGTTTAGGCAAATTGCAAACAAATAGGCTGTGAATTGTTATTTATTAGGCACAAGGCTCCAAGTAAACCCATATAAGGGCTATCGATCCAAAGCGTAACCTATATATCTAAATTAAGTACAAAACTTGTGCAGGCACTAGCACTAACAAGCGCCCTAACATGAGCAAGATACAATTGAAGGGGTCCCCCGTAAAACGTTCTAAGCGACAAAATTTCAAAATCGGAGATATTCAGTGAAAAAGGTTCTCCAGGACATGAGCTACACCGTGGTATATTTTGTTTTGAAGATATTTGAGTTTGTAGCCCTGATTTCGTCTGTCAAAGTTTGTGTGCTTCGCGAGACTGCACGGACATTCTGGGTAGTAACGTTCTATTCGCCGAAAGATGGAATCCCCGCCGGTCGTTGTGCTGTCACCCAAGGACCAAAATCGCATAAATAAAAATAAAAGACGTGAAGTAAATATTGGAAAGTGGAAGGATAAGACCAGGATTGAATATAGAAAAGCTGGATTACCCTATATTTAAAAAAATAAGAAGCCAAGGCCTGGAAATTGCCCCCAAAAGAGGTGGGTAGAATAACGTTTTAAGCGCCACATGTGGATAACTTTTAGCAAAATGACGTATCACGCTTTATTAACAATATTACGTTTTTGTACTTTTACATCAATAAAATTGTTTTATATTCAGTTTTATTTTGTTTCTGTTGGTATTCCTACCCTCCCTCATGTTTTCTTCCAAAGTAGAAGAGCAGTCCGTCAGAAAACGTTCCAAGCGCCAGTCATTTAGAACGTTTTAACCCCTAAAAAACACGTAAAATGTTTTAAAATGCTTGATAGCAAGTACAAATTCAATATAATGCTACATTATGATGTTATAAATAGGGTGTTAAAAGATTATACATGATTATAAGTTCTAACCTTAAAAAAACCGTTAATTTTAGAATTCAACTTTCAACCCTTGATTACTCAAAACTAGGTTTTTGTCGTTTAGAACGTTTTACGGGGGACCCCTTTAATTATTTAAAAATTTGGAAATCCAAGTACCTAAACAAACCTTATATTACTTATCCAAAGCATTCTTCATCATTGATGACGTAGCTCAGAATTTTCATTCACTATTTAGTTAATGTCAATCAAATATAACCTTAATTTTAACCCAAAAATGTCCTCTTCACTGTGTTGACAGCAACAGCCCAATTCGCCATGTACCAACCGTACCAACCAGTCAACCAGTGTTGCCAGATACATTTTCACTAATTCCCCACTGGTACCGCCGGAAATTCCTCACATTTCCCAACATAGGGAAAACACGAAAAATCCCAAAATTTCCCCACTTTAGTAATATTTACAAAAACAAATTCCCTACATTAACGTCCGTGAAGACAGCTGTCGCCAGCTAACGCCCCTAGAATGTTTCCCATTCCACAACCACTTCCCCTCTTTCCTCTCTCGACCAATAAGAATGCCGCTGTTTTAGGTGGACAATCAGTGGCCATCGGAAGTAGACCTCTATTGCCTTTACTATGTATTAGAGCTCCCAAGGGTTATTGTGCATAGTTCTCGAATTAAAATAAGCAAAACCAAGTGTGTTAAACTTTATTAACTTTCCCACACTTATATAAAATATAATTGAAAATTTAGCCGTCGGAATTTTGACAAAAGTGATCACTTTGTTACTTTGTTACTGTATTGTTTAATACTTCATGAAATTATGTTCTTAATACATGCCCCGCATTTTATTTCACCGAATGGTTGATTATACTCAGATAAATCATAAATGATCAATAATTGAAAATTTAGTGGGAACTTTGCCAAAAGTGTAACTAAATGTTAACTTACCGCTCCACGTTCGTTGTTGTACTTAAATGGTTTAAAATTTCATAAACTTATGTTCCTAACACATTCCCCGCATTTTTATTTCACAAAATGGTTGAATATACTCAGATATATGATATGTAAAAAATAATTGAATTTTAAACTACCGGAACTTTGCCAAAAGTGTATCTAAAAGTTACCTTACCGCTTCGCGTCCGTTGTTTTTCTTAAATGTTTGAAATTTCTTAACTTATGTTCTTAACACATTCCCCGCATTTATATTTCACAAAGTGGTTGAATTTAATACATGGCTGCTTCTCGTTAAGATCAACTAAATATTTAATTAAAACTGCCCAGTTTTAACATACCTGTTGCAGCAATCCTGCATTTGCATTCCCAACGTTAATCTTATGGAGATTACAAAAACATGTTAGATCTCGCTATTTTGGATGGAAATATTTTTTTGCATTAAAATTTGCTGGGTATGCAGGTCTGCAGGTATAATATATAATGTGCTATTTCCTTATTTTGAAAGAATGGAACAGATTGCTCCGGACTGTCAGTCGCGGACATGTGAGTTGTAAATTGTATTCAGAGGCTTTGGCACAACGGCCGCTTCATTCAACACACCCGACAATTTATGACTAGCGTTGAATTCTGACCCGGCACACCCTTCACTTTAGCAAAAAAGAGAAACATCCCAAAAACTTCACAGCAGATGTCAAACTGCCTAACTGTATTGGCAAGCTTTTTTATTTATGAGTGGTTCATTTGATGTAAAAAAACTTGGCGCAACCCTCGGTTCGTATAGGCCTACCAGCAAAGTAGCCTGAAACTGTTTCAACGAACTTGTTTAAATTCTGTTTTCCTGATGTCAGCTAAGAAATGAATATACTGAACATAATTTGAGTTAAAGTGCATGGCAATGGACCAGAATAGTTTGCTTCTTGTCAAATGCTATAAAATGCGTTTAGTTTGTTTCGAATTGATTCCGAACAACGTGCTATCATAGATGAAATTCAATTAACTACATAACAATATACATTCTCTGTACAAACCTTTTTATGCCTTTTTATTTATGCTACGTAAAATTTACGAGAGGAGAATTACATTTTGTATCAAAATTCTATGGAGATAACAAATTTTATGTTCATTCCCGATTAACGGAAGCATGAGTTATTTATACTTGTCTTGACTTCGGTCATTTGTAACAATGCAATAATAGTTGTATTGCAGTTTCATACTTATATATTATTATAAATTTACTTTGCCGCTTATTTTACTCATTTAATTATTAGTACTGTAGTTTCATTTGTCTTAGATTCAAATATGTATGAACAATAGCCAGTGCATGTTTGTCAGCCAGATAACACTTGAATATGCATCGCATTCCAAGTACATTTAAAAAATACAGGTTTGTAATTTATATTGCATTTCAAAACTTTAATCCTTTCGTTAAATATTCAACTAAGATTCGAGTTGGCCTATTAGCCCAAGCAAATTAGACCAAAAAAGAGCTGTAGCACCCAAAATTAGGAACAGTCCGGGAAATTTTAATCTGTTTAGGGCGCCCCAAATAAGGTAAAAATAACTTTGCGACGGATTCTGACTGGTGTTTGACTTTTGAGAGGCAAAAAACCACCAAAACTGTGTACTTTTTATAGTTTTTTACTTCTATCTCGAAAACAGTGCATCCTGGAGAATACTGTTAAATTACACTTTTGAAGAACATGAAATTCCGCGTCAAATGTCATTCAAAACATTAAGATCGACCCCACCATTTAGCCACAACCATTGAATATGGACCTAGGTAGATCGGACGAGGCATTGTTGTCCTTGAAAATGGCGACTGCACCGGGTTCATGTTCTTGCCGCTAGGCGTCGCTGATCAGCCCCCCCCATTCCCCCTTCCACTCCCCGCATCCCGCATCTCACTCCCTGTTCGGTTGGCGACTCTGAGAGATTCAATCATGGCGTCGTCGTTCATTTGCCTGCGCTAGCTACTTCAAACGCGCGGCGGCGGCGGCGTACGGCTAACCTACTGCTGCATACTTCGTGGGATATCGACTGATCTAATCCTGTGATGGTTACGAACGTATAAAAATAACGCTGACCGTACTCGATGTGTTGTATTCTTAACCTTGCGAGGATTTTTCTTATTATACTACCGTTACCATATTACGCTACCATGATTTAATAAGTTGTAATTTTAATAAGCCAATAATTATACAGATAGAGGGATAAAAAAATAACTTACCTCCTTTAACATTTCGCAATACTTCATAAATGTCATCTTATTTAATAATGTTTCTTAGCTAAAGTGTTATTTACAGTATTTACAATGAGCGGTGTTTTTCCTCTGACAGCCTACTGCAAAAAAACAAAATAAATGATTCAGGTATCTCAATAAAAATAGGTATCAATAATAATATCTCTGATGAAATGTTTGGATAAATAAACAATACTTTAACTGTTGCGTATGGTTATGCTCATTTATTTGTTTGTAATTTTCCCTTATTCACTGGTTTAAAATTCCTCACAAAAAACCAAACTTCCGCCCGAAAAATCATGCCCCCCCCAAAAAATTTTGATGGCGCAGATTGCGCCATGCCCCCCCTTCTGGGCACCCCTGCTGTAGTCCACTATTTTCCCAATACTGGCAAGTAGTATGTTTTTGCTTTGTAAATTATTGTTCTTAATAACTTGCCTAAAAGTTTTTTTGATTATTTGAGTTGTATACAGTGCTGGATTTGTCACTAGGCCCGGAAAGCCCGGGATTAGGGTCGCGCGCAGACTGTTTATCATAGCATGGCTTTTGTTAAGTAAGAAAAATTCCCAAATGAAAACATCGGAGGCTTCCAAAACGGTAATGAGAGATTTAACTTCTTTGGAATTATACCTTAAAGTTAAATCAACACAACTGGTCCATAACAAACTTGACTTTTCTTACAGCTATCCTGTCATGGGTTAAGCTAATATAGATAATGTTAATTTTATATATTTAAAGTGAGTCAACAAATTTATTTTACAACCAATACTCTGGAATGATAAATAGGTACAATGTTTGTTCAATTTCTTACTTTCACCTATAAGCAGTTTTAAAATTTCAGAGTATAATAACTCATATTAGATAATTTTTACGAAAACATATACTTTTGTCGGCTTTTAGCCTGATTGTAATCAGTATGGTAACACGAATAAGGTACCTTTTGTACATAAGATAATAGGAAGCAAGTGTTAAAACACGGCTGAATACAAACTTATTTGAATGTACTTTGTCGTACGCAAAAAAAACGAACGTAAAAAAGTACTTATTTGTTTGAAAAGAGCTTTAATTTGACCTACACAATTTTCGAATAAAAATTAGTGAGATATTTGTAATAAAATACTAATAAAACTAATTCTTATAAATTATAAATCCAATATAGCAGCAGCCGACTCCAATGTCCTCCTAAGATAGCTTGTTCAAAATATATCTAGTATACGCTATAATATTTAACGTTCTGACCTGTACGTCATTAATAAATGTTGAAGTTTTAACTCCCTATTTTCCATTATATAATAATTCATAAGCTAGAAGTTCCTTTAATGTACATAATCTTTTGTAACGTATATTTATTTTTAACGGATACATTTAATTTACGTGGGTTCCTCTAGCGTCTAATCCTCTAGGGTCTAAAAGTCAAAATCGTCAAAGACTGAACGGTTTCAGTAGATCTTTGAGTTTGAAAGATTCGTTTAGTTGTCGTTCTTGGTTCTTATTTGATATTGTTATTGATTCATTGATTGTGTACTTTTGACCCGACTTATTTATTTATTCAATGTAACAGAATTATTTATTTACCGAAGCTTTTACACTTTATTTATTGAACATAAATTTGATGCTCGATTTTTGATGCTTCAAAATTTAACTCGAGACACTCTTTTTGTTGCATCTAAATGGTTTAGAGCCAATGGATTTTTAATGAACGAAAGTAAAACTCAGGAAATATTTTTTAGTCTCAGAGATTTACCAGTAACTGATAATGTATACAGTATTAAGTTCTTAGGAGTACATATGGACCAAAAATTATCATGGTTACCCCACATTACATATATTTCAGCCAAACTTTCAAGAGTTATATTTTTAATAAGAAGTTTGAAAAATCATGTACCCTGTAATTACATTAGATCTGCTTATTTTGCATTCTTTCAAAGCATAATTTCATATGGTATTTTGCTATGGGGTAACAGTAGCCATATTGGAAATATATTAGTTCTTCAAAAAAAAGTTGTTAGAATTATGTCTGGTGCTCATACATTAGATCATTGTAAACCACTCTTTGTAAAATTACGATGCTTAACAGTGATAAACTTGTATATTTTTAATGTATTAATGTATACAAAAAATAACCTCTCAGAACATCATCTTAGACAGGGTATACATGGTTATAACACCAGACATAGTAAGCACATAGACATACCATACAATAGGCTGTCAAAATGTCACAACAGTTATGAAATTCTTGGTTTGAAAATGTTCAACAAACTACCTACAAACATTTCAGATTTACCTTTAAAGACGTTCAAAAGTAAACTGTACAACCTTTTGTTAAATTTACCTTTTTATTCCGTTAAAGAATTTTTTGAGTGTGAAGATTTTTGTATGTGATATGTTACCTGGCCTGTTAAGTTATTTGTTTGTACTACTCTGAAATTTATTTCCACTTCTGAATTTTTACAGAGTTGTCTTAAAGTTAGTGTTAATTATGTATATAGGTTATCTTGTTAAGTATTTTTGTTAAGTATTTTGTATTTTTTTCTAAGTCTCTGTTTGCAACATATTACTTTAAACAATTAATTGTATTCCATTTTTGTCTAATTTTTTTGTTTAGTTGTTTCGTAAGGGATGATTTTGGTTATTTTCGTTATATCTGTACATATTGTAAAATTTATTTTAGTATAGGGTTAACTAAGTTCTTAGTTTTAATTTAGTATGTAGTCTTGACTTTGTCTATTGCTGTAAAGCTTAATGACAGTAAAATTCTTATTTATTTATTTATTTATTTAAGGTCGGTGAGTAAAGTCGACGAAGATAAGACTTCCAGAGTTAGATATCATATTTAGCCCTAGAAATAGGTTAAGCATTGATCAATATAAATGTAACCTTTCTAAAACACACCCGATTAAGTTTAGCTTTTATGTAAAGTAAGTTAGTTTTCAGCTATTAATCGTCATGTTAACAATTTTAGTAAAAGTTTGAGCAATTTAATAGTAATCATAACCTCTACTAGGCCTATGATCTTAATTGGAACATTTCAAAATTATTTATTTATCTTAACTGAGATAGTCCTGAGGGATCTTAGTAGCCTATTTCAATGAAAATGTACAGGCACTTAATAAGCTATTATTTAATAGCTATATCAACATGATTCCATTATTTGGTATAGTTTGGTATGACAACTAGTTTGCCATCCATTTGATTACCTAGTCTATAATTCGGATTGGATCAGGCGTTTTTTTTGCTGGGGTTTGCTCTTTCAACGAGTTTGAACGACTGTAATAGTAGATTGGTTGACTAGTGTGAACGACTAGGCTTCAGAGTTGTTGGGTACGAGTTTCATATCTGATCTTCTAACGTTCGTTCCTATACTTAGCAGACGATTCAACAACAGATTTCTAAGAAAATAGTATCGAACGATCTACCGATGGTCAAACTTCAATATAAAGTTTGTTGGGCAGAACTTGACGTCCGATTCCATTGTGTTTTTTATAGATTGTTTTGTTACCCTTTGAAAGTATAGTTATCGATAGTACCATTTAGTATATATATTCGAATAAGGTGGCAGATGATGAGAAATAAGGTAGCCTAGTTGTTTGGCTAGTTGATGTTGGTATTGTTTCCGTTTAGTTATTGGCTAGCTTTAGGTATTATGTTTAATTTAGTTTTATACATTTTTATTATATTTTGGTTAGGTATGTTTCGGTGTTTGTGACAGAATCGAATAATTTAATAATGGTTTCGGTTATTGGTTGTCATCGATGTTTCTTCATTACTGACGGTTGTCGGAACAATACATCGATTAAGTTAAACACGATAGGCCTACCGGTAGGTTGATAGTTGATATCGAATTACCGAATCCTTAGTAGGGTACATTTACGCGAAAACGATAGTGATCTTCTCTCATGTTAAATCAAATTGAGAAGTTCAGTTATCAAACCTAAGCATTAAAGGTAAATAACCAACGGTAAACATAACCTGGAAGATCAGATATGAAACTCGTACCGAGTAGTTGTTTGAGACAAAATTAATCAAGGTTTCCATCACTAATTAGGTGGTGAAACTGTTGGCTTGTAAGTTAGTAGTGATGGGACAAACGACTGATTTCAACCATCCGATGGTTCATCCGATGGTTTTTCTTTCATCCGATAGTTTTTAGATGGATGACTCATCCGATGTTTTTCTTGTGTAGTTGGGTGGGGAGCGGAATGGCCTGCGCTGTGTGCGGAGATGGGAGGAACTATCCAAAAAGTGGATGGATGAAAAAAACCATCTGTTCGCGAGCCTGATTCATATGACTAGTTTTCATTGGTTTTGTAGCGCATCTATTCGGATAAAACTTGATAGGCTACTGTCGAGCCGCTGAGCAGATGATTCACCCGCAAATGGATGAATAAATAATTTTTTATAGGCCTACCTTAAAACATTGTGTATTTAGGATGAGGTAATTAAATAAACTAAAAGATTAACCTATTGGTGGAAACATAGGATGTTTTTATCCTTGGCGCAAATACTCGGATTTTTTTACCGTTCATTAAAAAACAGTTTCAGTAATTGAATAACTGACTCGTAGTTTTCAAATGAATGAAAATACGGGACGAATTGATTTACAATTGAATGAAAACATAGGCAGATGGTTTTTAGATAGATGGATAATAATGCCAACCAGATTATTCGCTTGCGAATGAATGGATAGTTCATCCGGATGAAAATCAAAGTAACCATCGGATTAATCGTTTGGCGCGCAACAACCAGATAAATCGTTTGTTTCTATCGGATAAGTTAGTTCCCATCACTATAAGTTAGTGTTCTCACCAAAACATTGCACTGTAAAGGCAGTAAAACAGATGGTAATGCTGTAGGCCAGTAGGCTGTATTATTTTCACCAAAACATTGTAGGCCTACTGTAAAGATATTATAACAGTCGCCTATGAGGAGGTTATAAAATACTTTTGAAAATGTAGCAAAACAAGAAAAAGACAGGAATTTCATTTAAGGGACTCTTTTTCCTTGTCTTTTTCTGTGTGTTTAAAATAATAAAATGTTGAAGTTAGTATTCTAAGTTCTCAAATCTTTAACCTTATTGACATAAGTTTATATGGAAAAAGATAAGATAGTAATGCCGTAAAACTTCAGATCTCAAATGAGGATATGATAAGTTGGTACTTTGGTATTATACGTAGGCCACTGTTTTTTAGAGATTGTTTTGCTGGACACCAAAAATAACTACATCATTGAGAAGAACGTACTTTAATTGAGTTACTTTCCAAATTTGAATTAATTATGATGAACGGTATTTGTTGTGTTCTGCCTCCCAGAAGGCAGCGACGTCAGCGAGGATTGAGTGTTCACATCGTCACCGCCACTATCATCCACACCCGATCGCTACCCTTATACAGCGCGCTGCGGCGGTTATGTTAGGTTAGGTTATCATAAATATGTTAGTAAGACTTTCCTCGTTATGTTACGAATCAAACGGTACCAGATGAGTCATATTTTTGCCCGCCAAATGCCATCCAAGTTGGCCCAGGTCTGGTTGTTGACCGTAGCGCGCACATCACCTGTCACCAGGTATTGGCGGACGAAAGTATGACTCATTTGGTATCGTTCGATTCGTAACGAAATGATAACCTAACATAACCACTGCAGCGCGCTGTATGAGGGTAGCCTCCGTATAATACCAAAGTACCGATAAGGTTTTGGGCTTTTTAAAATGGTTGCACCTACACAGACGCCCGGTGAAACAATCAAATGAAAATAATTCATTTAAAATATCAAAATTAAACAATTGATTAAACATTTCTGTGAAGACCAGCTAACTACCCTACTCTTATTCCCAAGACCAAATTAAACTAAATCAACCTAACCTAACTGAACCAAAACAGACATCAAACTTATCAAGAAAATTTACAACATTTCTTTGATTCATACTTTTGCCTGCCAAATCCCGTTGACAGGTGATGCGTGCGCTCCGGTCAACGACCTGACCTTAGCCTACTTGAAAGGTATTTGGCAAAGCTTGATCTTGTGTAATAAAATAAACAGTAGGCCCTACTGTATTTAGTATCAAATTACCAGAAATAAACAATAGTTTGTGATTGAAATAAACAAATAACACATTTATTTATTGTTTTAGCCTCAAGTTTACTTTAATTTCTAAAATTAATTGTGATAAGTTCAAATAACACATTTCTCAGTTCTTCGATAAAAACGAAGGTCGCAGGGATACCAATAGATCGATTTGGGATAATTAATATTTTTCCATCTCTCAAAAAATGGAAATTCTTTTTTTCAAAAATTTAGGATCTAATACTCTAATACTGAAAATGATTGTTTTTTTTCGCACAAAATGATTAAAACCCCCCCCCCCAAAAAGCAGAAATACGAGAAAAAACCTTTTTTTGTAAATGGGTCATGTGGGTACTCACATTAACCGGGAGAGCAAACTGAACAAGAATATGCAGTTATTTTCAAGATTCGATGGGTATGAACAAAGATACGCCCGGAAAAGCATCGAAAAAGCCTAAGAAATTCTTCGTCCAGAATAATTACGGTATGTGGGTTCTCAAAATGACGGAAATTGTAAGCCAGCGGGCCTTTTGCTGTAGCCGGCTTAGGATCGGACCCCTTCCACTATAGTTTCAAGTAACTTTGTCCACCACTTAAAAAACCACTACTGTTTGCTGTGCAATGTAAGCGAACATGCAACCGAGGCGAAATCGTGGTTTGGATCCCACGTTAAAATGTAGGTCCCTTAGTTGCCATTGGCTATTGGGCTATTAATTAACAGTCCTGTCCAAGGAATATGTCGGCCTTAGTCAGTAACAAGACTACAAGATCGCGCCACAATCATCCTTCACTCATCTGTCATTCATACTTGGCTTAAAATACCTACCTGTGTAGGTCGCCATTTCAGCTAATGTATCTCATGTATCTAATGTAATTTATGCCACTTGCCCCAAAATATGCTTTTGCGGTAATAGCTTCGAATTTTAAATGTCAAACCCATCGAGAGACCCATTTCGTTTTTGGTCAAAACTTGTGCAAAGCATCTTTAACCTAAATTTTTTTAGTTTAGAAGTTATTAAACCGTTTCAGGATTTTTTAGACACATTATATAGTATTAGACGGTATAATTAGACATATTTCATTCGCTCTTTTACAGTTTGTCCAGATATATTGTGGTGTGATTAAGTTTGTTATTTTCATAAATGTAGAATAAAAGGCCGCCGTTCACAAAATAATTCAAAACACCCTATAATAATATATGTTTAAGCTCACTGGTATCCGGATTGATGGGCCCTGGTCGTAACCTGTCGGGTTATGAGTAATGCTGCTGCACACGATACACGATGTTTTGGAGAATGGTTCTCAGGCTGAAGCAGGGTTTAAGCTGCGGTCGCATTTGTCGCAAAATGCGAAATGCACCGCTGTCGCCTTTTGGCTACAAAGTAAAGAGTGGAAATTATTTAACTTTACTGCAGAAAATCTGATTTTAACCAATACAAATTTCAATAAAAGTCCATTTATCTCCACAAATTACTTTGCACTAGGCCTACTTTAAAATAAAATAAGAGTTAATTATGGAATGTAGTCTGCAACGTAACCCTCGATCAGATGCCGCGTCATTAAGATCCACATTATAGGTAGAATATAACCTTATAGGTAGACGTCATAGACCTTATAGGTACATTATAGGTAGACACATAGACACAGAGAACGTATAGACGTGCTATACGTTCTCTGTGCTAAAGAGCAGTTGGCGCGCACTCTATAGTGGCCGAATCGCCGAGCGGTGGCGAATGCGAGAATGTGGAGGGCTAGTTCGTCACCGCTTGGAATGATATGGAGGCGAATAATCAATATAGTAATTTGATAATTCTAGTTTCAAGTCATGAATACTCTATTTAAGGGGCAAGAAACGTTGCCGTGGATTATGCGGGGATTTTGAAAGATACTGTCGTGTAAAACCGGGGATTTTTGAAACTCACCGTGGGTAAAATCCCATGGCCAGTCTGGCAACACAGGCGAAAACAGATGTCACAAAACCTCGAAAACGGTGATGCGAAACTTAGTTTGTTTTGAGGTTATGTTGTTCGATTAAGTTATTTTGGTTTGATGACATGTGCCATAGTTTAATAACATGCGATAAAAATGCTAAAAGGAAAATAATTTTGCTACCAGTTTCAAAGAGCTTGTAGCATTTTTGCTCAAAGAAGTTTTTTCCCAGTTTAAACCCTGGGCTGAAGTCTTACCATGTCAGTTATCTTAATAACTTCTTCTACTGATTCCTTTTAGATTATAATGCAGTCTTATATAGTTGCAGACTGACGTCTCATTTAACTCGGAAACCCTACTACTGGCCGCAATGAAGAAGTTCTCACAGAGATTCCGGTTACAAACTCTGAAGATTTAGATAGCAGTAGGCAAAATACTACAAGCCCGAAATTGCAGGTATAGGTACAACCAGCCTCACACACTACTGTACTACAATAAGCTTTGATAACCGTAAACCTTTTTAAAAATAAAAATGCCTAGTTTTTATCACAAACTTTTATACACTATAAAAGTACATTTCCTATCAATTATAAAAATCATCACAATGACCACCAGCCTCAATATATGTACTAGCTGTATTAGTAACTCGAGATGCATAGTGAATTCGTATGTAATGAACGTTAACTACATTTACGAAATCATGGATAATTCTTCATTTATTTTATTTCTCCCTTAAAATTTCACGATGATCACATTTTCAAGTTATAACACTGTAATGAACAATGTAATTTATAATGTGTATATATGTTCAATATATAAAAAACAAGAAATTTATGTTTTAATATTCAAGAAGATATTCAAATGTATTAAAGTAATGATCCATTTATGATTTATTTTCAGAGTCCAGAGGTTATAGAAATTCTGTCAACCAGTAGTGAAGGAAAGGCTCTTCTTTTTAAAACAGAAAATATTATTTTTATGGCTGTAAAAAATATGTTCTGATCGAGGTGGATTGTAAAATAATCTAGTATAGTAAAAATGTTTAAATGATCAGTAATTGTAAATTTTTTACATCAATAAAGAGTTTGTTGCTCATTACCTGTTTTCGAATTCATTTTACCTTCTATGAATTACTTGACCTAGTGAAGCAAATGTTTGCACTCGAGAACATCACCTGACACTGTATTAGGCTTTGATATAAAAATAATAAAATGGTAATTTTGAAATATTTATAATATTTATCTTTTATATTTTGTTGGTTAATCTAATAGATTCATTGTCCTAAACTGAGACAGATTGTTATTCAAACAACTATGTAAAAAATTAAGGTAAAATATTTTTATTTGAGAAAGAATTTTGATTAGGTAATTGTACTGTCATTAAGCAAAAAGTATTGCGTTTACAAATCAACTTTGAGTATGTGACTTCTGAGTATTCTCTAATCTAAGCAGGTGGACATTTGACAATTATGGTGTCTGAACATATTCATTACTGCCTATGAAAAATCTGCATTGGTGTTAATTTTGTAAGTAACTTTAAATAGCTTTCATGATTAAATGTACTTTTCCAGAGTATATTGCTATGTAAGATAATGCATTTCATTAGCTCTTGAAATTCTTTATTAGCCCCCAAACTTATTTCTCTGTTTTATCAGAATGATTTTTCTGTAATTTATTACTTTTCTCAATTATTGAAGCTAACTATGTCAACAAAACTGTTGGTTCTCTTTAAAACGTCTGTACATGTAAAACTCACTACAGTACTTGGTTTTTATTTAACATTATTGCTTGATTTAATTTATCTTTACAGTTTGTAAAATAATTATTTGTCCCTGTTTATTCTTGAACGTAACCATGCAATAAACATAAAGAATCATGATTTTGCGACAGTACAAATTAAATAATTTTTACTTGATTAGTAATTCAATTTAGCAACTTTTATGTATAGTTAATTTTGAACGCTTATTGTTTTGCAAAATCATGAATCTTTATGTGTATTGCATGGTAAAATACTAGTACAAACAGTAACAATAGTATATTTAACTACTACTCACGAAAGTAGCCTATTTCGGGGCAAGATAGTGTTTTACTTGCAAGGCGTAAGTTGAGCATGTAAAACACTATCGAGCCCCGAAATGTGACTTTAGTGACAAGTTGTGAACAATACTTTTCATCACGATGCTAATAAGTGACCAAACTTGTAAAAAAATCATCCAACATTTCGTAATTCAGTCATTTTTCTATAATCAAACACAATACGGCTGAACTGTTTATTTTAGTTTAGAGTCAGCTGGTTGGACTGTCAGCATAGGAAAAACCGTTTGTTTTTCCTATGCTGACAGTCCAACCAAAAATTACGGTACGGCAAAATTTTGTTTTGGTACGGAAATGGTTTGTTTGAGTACGGAAATGAAATGTTTGGGTACCGAAAAAGCAGCTGATCATTATTTGTTTAGATGTAAGGAAATTGAGAGTTTTTGTAGATCTCAGCTGTACGGTAACAACGGGCAATGAAAAGTATTATTTTGTAAACTGGAAATTTAAATCATACAATAATGGTAAATACAAACAAAGTAGTGTAGTCCACATTTATGGAAGTGTTAAAGTGTACCAACAGTTTGTTTGAAATTGCTCAGTTTTACCTGCAACAGCCTCAATATTTGTCAAAAATAAAAAATGAATGAGAAATTATTCTGATAAAACAGATATGTTTTTTAGGGGCTAATAAAGAATCTCAAAGCTAGTGAAATTGTTTATCTTAAATAGCAATATACTCTGGTAAAGTACTTTTAAAGATTCACAACATTACCCAAATGTTTGGCTAAAACAATGAATTGTTGGTCAATGTTATGGGAGAGCGTTTAGCTAGATCATTAAAAGGTTCATATGAAAGTACTGAACAAAATTTGATCTGTTCGACCGCTTTGTAAGGTCGCTTGATGAAGTAGAAAAACTGTTTGTCTAAAACTGCCAAACGTGCTGGATGATTGAGCAGAACACTTTCCAAGGACGCGTGATGAAGTAGAGAAACTGTTTAGCTCTACCAAACGAGCTGGGGGATTGAGCTGGACGCCTCCCTAAGACGTGTGATGAAATTGACGAACTGTTTGGCTAAAACTGCCAAATGTATTGTATAACAACGTAGGACACTGCTAGTAAAGCACATACTTTATTTTCCTAGTTCTATTAATAAGATCTGGTATTTTTCCAGAATTAATATGGCTGGTCTTTTCAAACTTCTTTGGCTGAAATGCCTAAATAAACTCAGCCAAAAGCTTTTGGGTACAAGCGAATTGTATTGCTGTCACAAATATAGGGGTTCAGTTTTGCTGATTTACACAATTTTTGTCTAGATCAGCCACCAATTTCTTTCAGTGATGTACCATGACCTGTTTCTGTGCGGAGTATCAATTTCACACTACATTCCATTAAAAAATGGCAGCCATTTTTATTTTTCTAAGCTGAATATCTCAAAAACTCGAACTAACAAACATTCTAAACAAGCTAAAAAGATTAAAAATTTAATATACTTTTTTTGAATGTAAAGTTTTATTGCAGGTTTATTTCAAAACTTAAATGTTATTATAAAAATACAACAGCAGCAGCAAACTTGGGCAAATTTTTGCAATTTTCCATGTTTAAACTTGTTAAAATTTACATTTTCTACGTCTAGATTATTATTCTTGAAGCGATGTCCTAAGAACTAAATATTCCTTTGTGCCACGCGCGTGTATCACCTTATTAACATACATTATGACATTATTTTTCCTGAATATCAGGTAAAATTGTTAAGAGCAATTCTTCAGACCTCAAGACCCATGTTGTTAATTGACTCTTTCACTTAAACCCTTATCATATGGAGGTCCTTTTAAAATCCGTAAAAATGTCTTTTTTCCAACCAGTATTTATATATAACGGTGTTTTCATTGAACTGGAACATTCCTAGCGAAATGTTCTTCATGTTTAAAAATTATTTTATGACTTCTCATTGTCAAAGATCAAACGTTCTTCTTGAATAGTTTGACTGTCAAGTTTGCAAATTTCTTAGAACTTTAAGTACAGAAAAATCAGCAAACCGGAAAAGCTGGCAAAAAAGGGTGATGTGCATGAAAATTATGTCAATCTTAATCTCAATGTTGGCTTATAGTTATCATTTGTCAAAACAAAATATATTGTAATTAAGCGTTATTACCAACACGAATGAAATCTTAAACAGTATATTTTACATTTTTTGCGCTCGATTCCAGATACCCATAATTATATTTCAGACTCAGCAAGTAAACTTAAGAAGTTCCACATCACGATTATTACGACGAAAGGGAAATTTGGTGTTTTTTTTCTGTCGCTGCATCACTGCATTTCATTATCAGTCTTACCACTGTCGGGGAATACTATGAAATGCAGGGGCGGAATGTCGCCCCTAAAACATTGCAAAAGATAGAAAAATAAATTTAGTACTTGGTTTCAGTTTTATTATTTCTTTCATTAAAGGGTTGGAAAGTCTAATTATGGTCGTAGAAATGTACATAATCTCCCTAAATCATAGTATGATAAATATATTTAATTTTAGCCAAGACGTTTTGAAACGGCTGTACTTAATCTTCTATCTTTATAGAGGAGAAGGGGTTTTCTAACGGACAGCAAATCTCCAAATTTATAAGACCTACAGAGCTGAAATTTTGTATTTATACTCGTCTTGGGCCATAGATGCGTACTAAGAAACGATTTTACAAAATTCCTTTATGGTTATTCTCTACGGTACATCAAAGTTTTAATGTTAAACTATAGGGATGCTTATAGGTTGTCATGGCAACCTTGAGGAGTATGAAAAATTAAATCAATCTCAAGTCACGGCTTGAAAAACTTTTGATTTTGACTATAATAACTCATATTAAATAATTTTGACGAAAACATATACTTTTGTAGGCTTTTAGCCTGATTGTAATTAGTATGGTAACACGAATAAGGTACCTTTTGTACACAAGATAATAGGAAGCAAGTGTTAAAACACGGCTGAATACAAACCTATTTGGATGTACTTTGTCGTACGCAAAAAAACGAACGTAAAAAAGTACTTATTTGTTTGAAAAGAGCTTTAATTTGACCTACACAATTTTCGAATAAAAATTAGTGAGATATTTGTAATAAAATTAACACTAATTCTTATAAATTATAAATCCAATATAGCAGCAGCCGACTCCAATGTCCTCCTAAGATAGCTTGTTCAAAATATATCTAGTATACGCTACCCTACTATTTAACGTTCTGACCTGTACGTCATTAATAAATGTTGAAGTTTCAACTCCCTATTTATTTTCCATTATGTAATAATTCATAAGCTAGAAGTCCCTTTAATGTACATAATTTTTTGTAACGTATATTTATTTTTAACGGATACTTTTAATTTATTAATGTTTAAATGACCAATCAGGATGTTATGAAGTATGGACGTTTTGACCTACAGTAAATTATTCTGAATTTTATAGATATGAAATAACTAATATGGAAATTTTGAAACAACCCTAAAGTTAAAAATGTGTCCACGCACGTCAAAATGAAAAGTTCGCATCGGAGTTTACAATTTTAACTGAGTAATCATAATATTGTCGTTTGAAAAATGTTATATACTCCATGTAAGTAAAACTTTATGATTGCTTAATTTTTTTATTTAACTAAACTGAAAAATAATCTTTAAACAAGTACTTTTCAGAATACGTAACATTTTATAGCAGTATAATACATAACAAATCAATAAATAATTATTTAGATACTGCAACCAAAGTTAGTTCCTCTATGGCAAAAGTGAGTCGATTGGGAACAAGTTTGAGAACGACTCTCAGCAGAACTGTTTAAAGAGTCGGTTCTTTTGGCGTTCGAGTCTTAGCCCTTAGAGGAATAGACGCTAGAGTATGCACCCAAACGGAATATGAAGTTAGCGGTTAGCAGATCGTTATCTTGGTTTTGATTGGCTGATTCAGTGATGAAGAAGAAAACCATGTTTTTACAACGACATCTAACTAAAGTGCTTCGAACTAACCCGCTCTAAAAAGCTTACCACTTGGCTCCATTTAAGTGTCAGACCGGTGATTCCGCGTCGTCCCGGACAACGAAGTTATTATTATTACTCTATGTCCCGGAGACCGCACATGACGGCATGATCAGTCCAAGTACTCCATCCAAACCTTGTGAAATTGCCGCAATAGGAAGGGAATAGGTCAACAGGGCTTACATACAATTATATTAAGTTGAGTAGCTCTCCTTCCGTTTCCCCTGATTTTCTGTCAAGACGTGTACACAACCAAAACGAGTTGGAATTAATTTGAGTGAGGGAAAATACCTAAAGTACTTTTGCCACTAGTGCAAGTTGTTTCGCGAAATGCTGTACTGCTTGATTCATATTGTGCTTAAAGCGATTGATAGAAAATAAATACGTAGATGTTTATATAAAGCACTTAATAAAAATTAACTAAATTAATTTATTTCAGGGTATATCTTTAATGGCAAAATAAAGTAAAAATAGCAAAATAGATACCTGAGCTAAAAGTAATTGATATAATCAGTCACTGCAAAATGCAAATGCAAATACGAGAATTATGGTAGAATCTTGGCAGGTAAGCAACATAAATAGTAGGACAATTTCTTTTAGTGGTACAATATTGCTGAGCGACAGTAATGTTTGTATAATAACATGACTCATGGCAAAATTGTACATAAGGGGTGAAGTTGTCATTTACTGGCCGGATACTAACACTTATATATTGAACTTTAGATTAATTATTCTTTATTCATAGGTTTTAAAAAATAACATTTTCTATTCTATTATTTATATAATATCGCATTTGGCCTTACCTGTTCCAAGGCAAAGAAACCGTTCAACCATAATGAGAATCAGATCAACATGATTCAACTCTCCGAAATGATTACATCAGTTTTTGAATCAGTTGAATCGACTCACAGAACGGTACATCAGTTAGTACCAACTGCGGCACGCTTTCCAATGCTGTTTGTGAAGGCAGTGCTACCACCGGTCTGACACTTAAATGGAGCCAAGTGGTAAGCTTATTGGAGCGGGTTAGTTCGATGCACTTTATTCAGATGGCGTTGTAAAAACATGATTTTCTTCTTCTTCACTGATTCAGCCAATCAGAACGACGATAACGATCTGATAACTTCCCGTTCCGTTTCCCTGATTTTCTGTCACGACGCGACGTGTACACAACCATAACGAGTTGGAATTAATTTGAGTGTGGGAAAATACCTAAAGTACTTTGCAGAAAGTTGTTCTAGTGTAAGTTGTTTCACGAAATACTGTACTGCGTGATTCATGTTGTGCATAAAGCTATTGATGGAAAATAAATACGTAGATGTTTACATAAAAGCACTTAATAAAAATTAACTAAGTTAATTTTTATTAAGTGTCTTTATGTAAAGATCTACGTATTTATTTTCTATCAATCGCTTTAAGCACAATAAGAATCACTCAGTACAGTATTTCGCGAAACAACTTGCACTAGCGGCAAACGCACTTAATCTAAACAAACCGGTAAAGTCATTAAAATTGAAAGTCTTGCAAACAAAACAAGAAAACGAAAATATAAACAAAGCAGACGACGACGATCGATATGTCGCATCGACGACCATCGATATATCGTATCGATCTTTTTAGTTCGTTGCACTTTATTCAGATAGCGCTGCTGTTCCGTTACCACCGAGTTAACATGGGAGTGCCATCTCTTTACGAAGTTCATTATTACTCTATGGTGCTACCTCCAGTATAGTAATATGACCTCCTTGATTATAGATTAAAAGTAAAAGGTTATTGTAAAGTTATAAATCCGCTTAAACCTAAATAAACTTTAAACATGCCTAAAATGTCTCCGGAACAATTGAGAGATATTTCTCCAGTGTTGAGAGCAATCCGAGACTTTTTATTAGGTGTAAGTTTCAAAAATTACTCTAGTCTAAGTATGGAACTGTCCTAAAATTACTATAACCTAGGTATGTAAGTAAAACTGATTAGGCTTACCCACTTGACTAGATTTTATCATCTTATCCTTCATTTATTACACCAAGGCTCTGTGTCCACGGTTGACGAAATTCAATGATACTTTTTGTTGCTCGCAAGGCATTTCTGTGCCCACTGACCATGGGAACATCAGGGAGACAAACGGTCTTGGTCTTGTCGTGTCGCGAGTAGTAAGTCAATAGGGATGTTGAACTGTTGCCAGTGCCGGATTAATTGTCCCTGTGGCATTAAGTCCAGATTTCTGTGCCGCCCCCCCTGAGGCCCCTTAATGGTCTCGTCACGAGTGGTGAGCTTTTTTTACCTCAATTCAATTATATTTTTAAGGCTTATTATCCCCTCAAATTCACTCTAAATACATCATTTTCTACAGTGAGTGGCCCCCTAACAGCTCGCAGCCCTAAGCCTGGGCCTAGTGGTAAATCCGGCACTGACTGGTGCCAGGGCGAGTTGAACGCCCACATTGCCTGGTCTGAACTAAAAGTTACAGTTGTAGGTGAGCTTTTAATTGTTTACAGCATTCATCCATCCGAAAATTCAATTTTTTTTTCAAAATGTAGGAAATAACACATTGATTGAAATGATAGTAGTCATTTTCCGCAGGAAACGGTGGAAAATCCCGGAAATCACAACCAACATTTTCCTCAAACACATTGGGAAATACCAATAGCACATCTACTGTATACAGTGCCATAGGCTCTGGATCAGTGGTATAATCCTGATTGTCTTGAAACACAATCTCTTAGCCAATTCTTTTAAAGTTCTAATCTTTGTTTTAAGTTCTAATCTTTATCCCCTTATCAATTTCAAACCAAGAAGAGTATCATGACGTGGGGGCACAATGAAAAGTTCCCCTGACATCGGCTTGTTTCTGTACCTTACGTTATTTTATCATTAACCTTCCTTTTACAAGGCACTTAAGTTAACTACATTATTTTAGAATGCTACCGAGTTACTGAGGTTTGAGTAAATGAGAGTTGACTGTGTAATAAAATTTTCAAACTTCTAATAATTTTTTTAATTTACCGTACTGAAACACAGATGAACCCCCAAAATATACGTGAGCCCTTGAACAGCTAGGCCATACATTTTTAGACCTAAATTATCATTTAGACCTAATAGGCTTTTCTAAAAATGATTAAATTTTATACTTTTCAGCGGACTCATACAAAAGCTCTGAGATTTGCTGACTACTATGCAGCTCGCACCCAGCCTCCACCTGCCTTGCCAGATGGCCCTCATAGCAAACTGTCCAACAACTACTACTACACCCGTGATGCTCGTCATGAAATCCAACCTCCGCTTCTTCTGGCTAGCTACCAAAAACAGATAGCTGCCACCTACTCAAAGTAAGCTTGATATCTAGCCTTTTTAATATATAATACATCAGGGCTTAAGTGAATAAAAGATAGTCTAGAAAATCCAAAAATAATCACAAGAGTATCAACTGGGTCAAAAACTGAAAAGGGTACAATCACTGTCCCTTCATAAAAAAATAATGTAGCCTATTGTAATTATTGCCAAAAATGTTTTATTTTGGAAGTTTAGCAGTTAATCTTATTGTTTATACTGTTTAAATCATGAATTAAGAAGAGGTTGGGGCAAAATACTGAGAAAATAAGGGCCAAAGTAGCGATGGTCACGTGTCCCCCCCCCCAGTTTTACCGCTAAAGAGACGTTTTAAATAAGTTCACCAATCAAATAAGTGAATTTAAAACCCACGTTTATATTGTCGGATACAGGGAGATAAGCAAATAGCGCTTATTACGGATGACACTATATTATTAAGACGCCGAGCTCGGTTCCAAGTCGTGTCCCCACCTTCAGGAGTAGCGTCAGTAACGTAGTCTGTTTCTCATCGTACAGCGACACTAGCGCTAGTAGCAGCCGACAACGAGTTTAATTCAGGAGTATCATGGCGGCGAGCAACGACGGATGTTGGAGTTCGTCGTGTGAAATGAATTTGGACATGGAGGAAAATAGTTTTGTTCATTAAAATTGCCATGTATAATTTTTTGTTGTAGCATCGGTACATGATTTTTCTTAATCAAAAGTAAATCGCTATCCATCGTAATAGTTTAATTCGTGCGTAATACGGCCCGGTTTCAAATGCCGATTCGTCACTAGCGATAGCGTTCGCCATTTTGAGGTTAGCAGACACAACAAGCGAAATTGTAGCGCCGGTCTGGGAAGCGCCGGTCATGAATTATGGTTAATTTAAAGTGAGATCCGCTACATTTTGTGACCGGTATTTCAATTTGACTGATATACCTTATATTCTTAATGGTGATATATTTTTTTTATTACGGCCGATTTTAATACTTAATAGAGTAAAATGAATTAGTAAACAATGTGTTAATTATGAAAATAATGATGCAGGGTTGCCACCAACAGGAAAAATCGAATTATGCGGGCATTTTTAGTTCCAGAAGCAATTTTTTACAACTGTTATACATTCTTTTATTTAATCCGAAAATGAAATTAGCCGATAGAAATTCTTTATATTCTTTTCATAGCTTATTCTTTTTAGGCGTATTTGCCCTTGTTTATGTTTTTACGGTATAAATTTTTAAAATAATGATAAAGGTATTTTAATATGTATTTAAAATCAAATTTGGGTGAAAGTTTTTGATTGATTGTTTTTAAGTTTGTATTAGGCCTATATGCTTTAGATTAATTTATTAAGTCCATAGCTTTTTTGACGTTTGTCACCTAACCTTTGTTTAAAATGTTTGATACATAAAAAATGTAACATGTCCAACATTGAAACAAAAAATATTTTTAATGCTTCTAAACAATTTTTAATTAGGTTATAATTAGGTTACTTAATTAATTAAAATACAGTAACCTATGTCTTAATAATATTTTTTGAAATTTAACTTGTGAGTAGCATTTTTTAATTATGATCAATAATTTTTTAATGAAAAGATTTTTAATTCTGTTTGGTCATCTGTTTTTGCTGCAGTTTAAAAACCAAGTTAATACATTTTGAAAAATATAATGATTTTAATGTGTTTGAACTTACTGTAAGAATGGCTAAATGGGTTTTCTTTCTTTTTTAATTTTATTTTTATGCTCTAAACTATAACTTATTCAGGCCTAAGCCTATTTTTAGAAATTTGTAATGAAGCCTTCATTTAATCGTTGAAATGTTTTGATACACAACCACATTAAACATACCGTACCGTGATCATTTAAATGTAATTTTGAAGAATTTCAAAATAATTTTTCATGACTAAGTAATAACAATGAATGATTTTGGAAATAGAACATCCTATACATCATAAGTCATTAAAAATATTTTGTATTATGCACCTAATGATTCAGTAAAGGTTATTTTAACACTATTGTATTGTCTTGTAATTACTGAAAAAGGCCTATATTAGAAATCAAATTCTTCTTATTTCAGACTATGAAAGGAACAGATGAAGATTAAAAAAAAAATTAAACAACAAACATGTAACGGAAGTCATATCCATGTTGAGGTCACATGTTGTAGCAGAATGTCACATTTAAAATTTTTTATTTAAAAATATGTATAGTCAAAATATATATAAATGGTTATATTTTTTCAATTAAGTACAGTTTCAAATTGGTATACAATAATTTTCATGACAATGAAATGGAGTAAACACATTGTGAGGTTAAAAAACCTGTATTTGTAGGTGAATTACATCTTTTCTAAGCTATTATTAAGATATAGGTCAATCAAAAGTAAGAGGGCTGTAATATATTTAAAAACAGTATATGTGAGCAACAAAAAATATGAAATACAATGGGTTTTCCCTTTTATTTCATTATGTAATATTTATTTATCTGGGTGTGACCTCTATTACGAAAAATGGGAGTTTCCGATATAAAACTGCCTCTCCCATCGACATACGTGGGTAAAGGTGCTTTCTTTATATTTTCTCATATTCTGTAGGGTTCAAAGTATTAAAAAAATGTAACTGTCATTTAGATACCAAGTAATAACTTTTTGGTTTTTTCCTACTTTGCAATTGTACCCTTTTCAGATTTTGACCCAACTGATATTTCCTGAATGTAATTGATTCAGACATCTCCTTCTATCAAGAGTATTTGGGTAATCTATGAACTAAAACCTTCCTCAGTACAAATCAGTTACTTTTAAACTTAAACTTATAAAACCTCAACTGCCCAAAACCAAGGTGGTCTCTATCAGTAAATAGCAACTGACAGGTTTTGAAGACAGCGAAACTGGGAAATCTGCTTGGTCTACCAAAACATTATACAGGGTGTTTTTTTTTTTTTTTAATGCAACCCATTTTTAAGATTGAATAATGCACATATAAATCTGAAATGAGTATTTTTTTATTGATCTTTACATTTTATACAACCTATTATTTAAATTTTATCACATTTAGTTTACATTACGTGCTCAAACAGTCCGCTATTGGCATTTGTACAAAGTTAGCCCTTGTTCTTTCCATCAAATTCCCAAACACGCGTTGCAAGGTACCTCTTAGAATTTCTTGCATAAAATTTGTTGTCTGTTTTGAGGCGTTGAATATCCTGTGCATTGTTTTCATAGGCCTTAATTTTTATATATCCCCAAATAAAATAATATAGTGGGGTCAAATCAGGGGCTCTTGAGGAAATAATCCTTCACCAACAAAATAAAGTTTTGGGTTACGTGTTTAATGTGTGTGTCTTTAAGCACGATAACCTGCGTAAAAGTGGTCCGATCTGAATGAAATTTGCCACAGACATGTAAAGTAGTATTATTCTATGAAAAAATTCACAAGATATTCAGCACCTCAAAACAAACATAACAAATTTAATGCAAGAAATTCAAAGAGGTAAAGAAATTCAAAGAGGTACCTTGCAACACATGTTCGGGAATTTGATGGAGAGAGCATAACTTTATACAAATGCCAATGACAGACTGTTTGAGCACATAATGTAAAGTAAATGTGATCAAACCGAAATAATAGGTTGTATAAAATGTAAAGATCAATAAAACAAAACTCATTACATATTTATATACGTATTATTCAATCTTAAAAATGGGTTGCGTTTTAAAAAAACACCTTGAATAAAATAATTAAAGTACAACCCAACTTCAAGTAGGGTATTATCTATGCAGTAGGCCTATTTATTGAAAATAAATAATTTCATGATAATTGGTTAGGAAGTTTATATAGTCGAGGAAAGATATAAAAAAATCACCTAACCCTAATCGCCCCAAAAAATTGCAATAAGGGGGATTTTTGCGTTCTTCTATCATATTTTATGTTCTGAACAACATACTAAAAGTTTACCCAAGTTAAACCACCGAAAGTGCCTCATTTTCAAGATGGTGTCCAAAATGGTTTCAAATTACTAAAATACTTATTTATCATGTTAGGAAGGTAAATTTGGCGTCACTTTATGTTTTCTAAAACCCATATAGGCCCTAACACAATCGAAATATTAAAAATTTTGTTTGATGTTAGGAAGGTAAATTTGGCATCACTTTATGTTTTCTAAAACCCATATAGGCCCTAACACAATCAAACTATTACAAATTTTAAAAATACATAGGCCTATTTTTATGTTTATCTAGTTTAGGCCTAATACCTAATGACAAAATTATTAAAAATTACTGATTGATGAATTTTTATTTCAGAATACCATTAGTTATGATGGTTATTTCTAAACTATTCTGTAGTTTGAGAACTAATCATAAATCGACTAAAGTTTGAGTTAAAGTTTAACTTCCGGAAATATGAAGATGACAACCAGGATGGTATCAAATTCTTGAATTAGCCTACTTTTTTTACTTTTATACTTTTACTTGAAATGGCGACCTACCGTTGTAGGTATTTCAAGCCAAGTATGAATGAGAAATGAGTGTAGGATGATTGTGGCGCGATCTTGCAGTCTTGTTACTGACCAAGGCCTACTTCTAAATATGGTGTCATTTCATAATATTTATAACTGATTTTATGCTGTAATACAGTAGTAGATCACAACTAGATGAAGCCCCATACCAAGGTTTATTAAGGTACATTGAGGAATAAGCGAGCTATGTAGTTTTATTTTCTATTTATATATAAAAAAAACTCCAATAAAACAATAGACCACAACACGCCCGCTCAAGTGCTGGGGCAGCGCACTACTGTTCAACTTCAGGCTACCAAATAAAAAGGAAAAAATATCCCTCTACAGGACAAATCTGTGATCTTATTCAATATATACCCCGTCAAACCGACAGACACTAACAAAATTCATTTTCTTGCCCAGTTCGTAGTAGGAGATGTATGAAGATGTGTGTATCCGTGTCGACAACAAGTGACATAAAGCCACTGAAAGAATCTCGCATGTCATCTTTAGTCGACGTCGGGCCTCAGTATAAATCTGGTGCGTCACTTATTGGTGACATTGGTCAGCGTAATGGATATTTCCTAATACTGTCGGTAGCGAACGTGTTAAAGCACCTGGAAACCACGGGCTTCACGCATACCTGGCAGCTCATCCAAACGATCTTGAGATGGCCCTACTCAAGCACATTTTGTCGCGTCTCTGGCCCCCATGGTGAGGATTGCCATTCTCTGCCCCCGAGAATTAGCCTTTGACACAAAGGTCTTGACTTCGACAGTCTGGGTGAGAAGTGATTTCACAGTGACAGTGTTATCATCTGCTGTTGTGATCTCATCCAGGTCTTCCACTTGAAGTGTCGACTGGGGCTTGAGTTCGAACTTAAGCGCACTCTTGCCCGGGAATTCAGAGGTTGGCACCGAAGCTGGACTTGCTCAGTTGTACCCTTGCCAAGCTTGACCATGAGGTAGCTTGACCATTAGGATTTGCCAGATCATCTGGCAAATCATATGACAATATGACGCCTATCATGGCAATTTGACAAATCATTTGGCAGTCATATGACGCCTTGACAAGAATGGCAATCTGACAGTTCTTGACAGGCCTCTTCTTTGAGGCTTCTTATTTTTGCCACGTTGAGTCATAACCTGCTGCTGGGCCAACTGCTACCTCCTTTCTTTCCTGCCAAGGACTTTTGACCACGGGCGAGAATACTTCTTCTGCAGATGGGCGATGTGTCGATGTTCATGTTCTGAACGCCCGCCGCTGCCTTCATAACCTTTAAGATCTCCAGGCATGTTTTTTTGAAGTTCCTCCTCCTGCTCCGACCTAGCCAGGGCTATAACTGCCTAGTAAGGCGTCGGCACTGGTGTTGGTGTCAGGGGCGAACCCAGGATTTAATTTCGGGGGGGGGGATATCCTTTAAGAAGGGGGAAGGGGGTATTTAGGCAGACTCACCAAAACCCGTCGGTGCGGTAGGCGGATGGGTATCGCGTCACAAAAGACGAATACAGGCGTCGCGGTAGACAAATATCGTTGTCACAGTAATCGAATATCGTCATCACGGTAGACGAATGTCGTCGTTGTGGTAGACGCAACGGAAGACGAGTATCGCGTCACAGTAGACGAATATGGTCGTCGCGGAAGACAAATATCATCGTCACGGTAGACACATATTGTTGTCACGTCGCAGTAGAGGAAATCACCTCACAGTAGAAGAATATCGTCACTGTAGACAAGTATCGTCACCGCGGTAGTAAAAATATCCTCGACTCGGTAAACGAGTATCGCGAAGATCGTCGATGCGCTAGACGTGTATCGTCCTTGCGGTAGACGTCGTGGTAAACGAATATCATTGTCGCAGTGTAGACATAATACAGTATATCGTTGTCACGTCGCAGTTGACAAAAATCGTCGTCATGTCGTGGTAGACGAAAATCATCTTCGCGTCGCGGTAGAAGAATATCGTCACTGTAGACAAGAATTGTCACCGCGGTAGTAAAAATATCATCAACAAGTATCGCGTCGTGGTAGGCAAAGATCGTCGATGTGCTAGACGAGTATCGTCGTTGCGGTAGACGTCGTGGTAGACGAACATCATTGTCACAGCAGACATACAGTATATCGTTGTCACGTCACAGTTGACAAAAATCGTCGTCGCGTTGCGGTAGACGAAAATCGTCATCGCGTTGTGGTAGATGAAAATCGTCTTCGCGTCGCGGTAGACGAAAATCGTCTTTGCGTCGCGGTAGAAGAATATCGTCACTGTAGACGGTAGAAGTATCGTCGCC
This sequence comes from Flexamia atlantica, assembly GCA_035578135.1. Taxonomy (NCBI): domain Eukaryota; kingdom Metazoa; phylum Arthropoda; class Insecta; order Hemiptera; family Cicadellidae; genus Flexamia; species Flexamia atlantica. Next base: position 15,797,977 of record JAQJVK010000007.1, read on the forward strand.
GCGGTTGTAAAAATATCGGAGACGTGGTAAACGAGCATCGCGTCGCGGTAAACGAACATGGACGTCGCGGTACAGCAGGCAAATATCGTCGTCGCGGTAGGCAAAGATCGTCGATGTGCTAGACGAGTATCGTCGTTGCGGCAGACGTCGCAGTAGACGAATATCATTGTCGCAGTAGACGAATATCATTGTCGCAGTAGACATATATTGTTGTCACGTCGCAGTTGACAAAAATCGTTGTCGCATCGCGGTAGACGAAAATCGTCTTCGCGTTGCGGCAGACAAAAATTGTTGACGCACCGCGGTACCCGACAATCATTGTCGTGCAAAATTTCTGTTCACCAAAATTTCGGGCACGGATATATCCCCTTATCCCCTCCTGGGTTCGCCCCTGGTTGGTGTGTATGCTTCAGAAACCGTCACCAAGCCCGATGTTGCGGAGTGGAGGGCTTCTCTTCTGAGATCGCCGTAGCGGTAGTGTTAGCCTGGACCGGTGATCTCGCAAGCTCGGGTTTCTGGTAAAACAGGCTTTCAATATTTTTGCTGCCAAGGGAGAATGCAGGAGACTCAGCCCTCAAACTTGTTGTTTCTGGGGTTTGGGACCCCGAATAAGGCATCTTTTGAGACGTTTTCTTCATAAACCTGTCCATGAATGGATTGTCCCTGAAGACTAGGTATCCCCCCCTAAATGTCCCCGATGGGAAATTCAAACCGACCCACCACCAGAGAAACTATATCTTGTTTGACTGCCTCCGAGCATAGACGGTCTCAGACGAGCAGTGGCCTCGGTAGAAACCCTCAAGACCGCATCATGGCCCTGCCTGGTCGCCAACCAGCACTACTACGGCCAAGAGGATTTTCACCGGCAAAGGGTAGCCAGGGTCGAAAAGAGTTTCCAAGATGAGAAATGGGGGCATCGCCCTTGAGGTCCATCAGGAGCAGGCTGTTGAAGTTAGGAATAACCTCAAGGACCAATTTGTTCTTAGTAAATCAGCCGTAAAGAGGACTAAATTAAGGATATTTGACGTCCCAACGGACCTGTCCGATACAGAGATTATTGATGCCATACATACACAGAACTTCAAAGAAAGTGAGAAGCAAGCATTTTCCCAAAAATTCAAGTTGGTTATGAAGATTGGTCCAAGGGACAGGCCTGAGGTCCAGTGGATTGTTGAGTTGACCCGATCCTAAGAAAACAAGTCATGCAGGAAGGCCGGATTTTTCTTGGATGGAAAGCATTAAAAATTACCGACTATGTCATTGTAATCCGCCGTTTTAAATGTCAAGCTTTTAAGTTATTTTTTTTGAGTCGGTGAAGTCGGCGCTCGGCGCCGGCGACAAGCTCAAGAGCGTCGCTCCTCGTCTGCGTGTGGAGATCATGGATCTCGATTCGTGCTCCACATCGGACGAGGTGAGTGACGCTCTGAAGCAGGAGTTGGGCCAGGAGACGGGGGACTTTAAGGTCTTCCTGACCAGACCCAACGCCCGTGAGCAGAGGTTGGCGGTCATCGATCTCGACGCCTCAAGCGGCCAGAAGCTCCTGCAAAGGGGCAAGGTCAAGGTTGGGTGGGTTGTCTGCCGAGTGCGAAATCGAGTAGAGATCCCATGATGCTTCCGCTGTTTGGAGTACGGCCACACTCAACGAGAGTGCAAAGGTCCGGACCGCGGCGAGGCATGCTGGAAGTGTGGTGGTGTCGGGCACAAGTCGTCCGCTTGTAGCCAGGCACCCTTGTGCAAAGCCTGCAAGAAGGCAACCGACGGCCGACCGTCGGATCATGTCCAAGGCTCCGGCACTAGTCGGACCTTCAGAGACCTTCTGGTCTCAAAGAAGACTGACAGGCGCGGACGCTGAGGGTTATCCAGGGAAAACTAAACGGGAGCATTGCGGCAAGCTCCCTGGTGGACCAAATCGGGTGGTGGACCAAATCGTTCGGGAGACGGGGACATCACTCGTCTTCGTGAGCGAGCCTCACAGGGCTAAAGGTACACTATGGTTCCCTGACCGCACAGGATGGGCTGCACTGTGGGTGCCTGACCCGCGCGTGGTCCCCATCGAAAGAAGTGGGAACGGCGAAAATTTCGCCTGGATCACGAGCAACAGAGTCACGTTCGTGAGCTGTTATTTTTCCCCAAATGACAGCATTCCACGTTTCACGGAGAAGTTGGAGGCCATGGAGGACGCGATCCGAGCGATCGCCAGCCCGTGTCTCCTGGCCGGCGACTTCAACGCTAGAGCGAGAGAGTTGGGGATGCCACATACAGACAACCGAGGAAGGTTGCTGTTGGAGATGGCATCCAGGCTGGGGCTGCTGACAATGAACGAGGGGATCACGCCAACCTACCGGAGGCCGGGATTCAGGGAATCGATCCTCGACTTGACCCTGGCATCGGAATGTCTGGCTTCCCGAATCGTCGGCTGGAGGGTGATGGGTGATTACTCGGGGAGTGATCACGAATACATCACCTCCGAGCTGGCCGAAAGGAGACAAGGAAATCGCATCAGCAGCCGGCGCCCGCTCGGCTGGAACCTGGCGTGATTGGATGAACGGAGGCTGACCGAGGCTCTGCAGAACGGCATGGGGGACATCCCCCAGATGCCGGACCACCAGCCAAGCAGGGCGGACGCGGAGGCTGTGGTAGAAGCCACATCGCGCCTCATTCATTGCGCTTGCGACGCGTCGATGCCCCGCAAGTCGGCACGTACCGGAAAGCATCCGGTGTACTGGTGGACCGACCGCATCGCCGAGCTGCGGCGAAACTGCCTGAGACTCAGGCAGCGAGCCCAGCGCTCCCGGGACAGACCCGAAGCGGCGAAGAGGTCGAGTCAGTACAGAGCGGCAAAAAGAGAACTGGTCAAAGCGATCAGAGAAAGCAAGGCGCGCTGCTGGAGCGCACTGCGTGAGGACGTGAACAGCGACCCTTGGGGACAGGGGTACAAGCTGGTCATGAGGAAACTTGCGCAGGGACCCGGGTACGTGCCGATGGAGGCTGAAAAGATGCGGACCATCGTGGATGGACTGTTCCCGGATCACCGGGTCAGAGACGACACCCCTTTGCGGGTGATCGCCAAAGAGGTCCCTTTGTTCACGCGCCAAGAGTTGGAGAGAGCAGTCAGCTCCATGAAGAACAAGAAGGCCCCGGGCCCGGACAACGTACCGTCAGAGGTGCTGAAACTGGTGGCGAAATGCTGCCCTCAGCTCCTTCTGGACATGTACAACGTCTGCTTGAAAGCGGGAGTGTTCGCATCCCGCTGGAAACTGGCTAAGCTCGTCCTTCTGAACAAAAAACGGGGCCCACCGGACGCTCCATCGTCGTACCGCCCTCTGTGCATGTTGGACACGGCGGGAAAACTGATGGAGAGATTGTTGAAACTGAGAATCGGAGAGGCTGTGCGAGCGGCAGGGGACCTCTCGGCCCGACAACACGGGTCCAGAGAGGGCCACTCGACACTCAGCGCCATCTCGGAGGTCGTAGCTTCGGTGACACGAGCGGATCAGGCTAGCCACGCGGCTCGTCCGATCGTGCTGCTGGTCACGCTTGACGTCAAGAATGCGTTCAACACGGCACGGTGGTGCGACATTCTGGTCGCACTGGAAAGAACATTCAGGTTACCTGGGTACCTCCTCGCCATGGTGAGAGATTACCTAAGGGACCGGCGGCTGGTGTACGAGACGGACCGGGGTTTCGTAACCGGGGCCGTCACCTCTGGGGCAGCCCAGGGATCGGTGCTGGGGCCGGATCTCTGGAATGTCTCGTATGACAGCTTGCTTCGCACTGAGATGCCACACGGAACGTTCCTCGTGGGATACGCCGACGACGTGGCGGCGGTCATCACTGAACGAAACGTGGAGTTGGCCCAATTTGAGGCTGAATCAGGTCATGCGCCTAGTGGAAGGCTGGATTCGCGATCACGGCCTTCATCTGGCTCTCTCCAAAACGGAGATAGTCATGCTGACGAGGAGGCGGATACCCACGATCATTCCGATGCGGGTGGGTACCGAAGTGATCGAGACGCAGAGGACGGCTAGGTACCTGGGGGTGGTGCTGGACAACAAGCTCACCTACTGGGACCACATCAGAAGCATATGCGACAAGGCGGCCGAAGTGACGTCCTTCCTCGGAAGACTGATGGCCAACATCGGAGGACCGAGTCAGGGGAAACGGAGGCTGCTGCTGTCGACGGCACAAGCCATCACGCTCTACGGAGCAGAGATCTGGGCAGATGCGATGAAGGTGAAGAAATACCGGACTCGCATGCTGGCGGTGCAGAGATGCGGTGCGCTCAGGGTCGTGTCCTCGTACCGCACGGTCTCGCAGGCGGCGGTGCTGGTCATTGCGGGAGTCATCCCAATCGACCTGCTGGCACAAGAGAAGAAGACCACCTGGGGGCGTGCTCCCGAGATGGATCGGGAAGAGGCTGCTGAGCTGGCCCGTGGCCAAACAATGGCCGCCTGGCAGCGTCGATGGGACAAAGACACGACCGGAAGGTGGACATGGCGACTCATCAGGAACCTGGAGCCGTGGGTTTGCCGCGACCAAGGGGAGGTGAACTTTTACCTCACCCAGTTCCTGACAGGTCATGGCTACTTCCGTCTGTACCTCCACCGAATGGGCAAGGTTGACTCGCCCAGGTGCAAGTACTGCGGACACGACGGAGACGACGTGCATCACACTTTCTTCGTGTGCCGTCGCTTTGACGAAGAACGGACTGCCCTCGCCGACTCGGTCGGCAGTCATCTGACTCCGGACAACATCGTGGGGAAGATGCTGCAGGGCAGCGTCAGCTGGAACGCAGTGGCTGACTTTGTCATGTCCGTCCTGCGCCAGAAGAGGACAGACGGGTGTCTCGAGTGACCCCAGAACCGAGGACAGCCGAAGAACGGTTGAACACCAACTGAGGAGTCCCGAAAGGGACAGCAGCACGGAGTCCTGAAAGGGACAGAGGCCACGCATTGCGATGTCGCAATGAGCAGACGCTCGGGTCGATCGCAATGATGTGGTGACAGCACGCGAGGGGGTTTTTTTAGCAGGTATGCCCAAGGAGACGTACAGGCAACTTTACGCTCCAAGCCGCCTCGAGCCTCGAGGCGGGGCCTCTACACTGATGCTGTCTGTCAGAGGCTGGAGACCCCTGCTCGTCGCTTTGCTCTCTTGAGCGAGCGGCGTAGAGGGCCTGCATTTCGGCGCGGGTAAGGGCTATTTTTAACCTCCCTTCCAGCGTGGATAAAAAAAAATAGGACTTGAGATCATATCCTCTCTAGAATAAGTATTATCTTGAAGATAATCATTTTTATTGAAGCAGCTTATAGACAACACTCAGGGGCGAACCCAGGATTTAATTTCGGGGGGGGGGGTATATTTTTGGGGGTTATTTAACCGGGTGGTTTGGGGGTGTGGAATACCCCCAAGACCAGGGGGTCCGGGGGTCCTCCCCCGGAAATTATTGAAATTTTATAAGCAAATGGTTAGTTTTAGTGAATAGTAGCAATTAAAATTTAACTTTAAGCAGATCTCTACTTAGTCAGAATGTTGAGTCAAACTAATGAGTTTTTAATATTAAATTGAGGTAATCAGACAATTATTTATTCATTTTTGTCTTCCCCCGAAACTGGTATGACTAAATATAAATGGTTTTACAGACCTTTCGTCGCCAGTTTTAACGGTAGATATGTTCTAAACTACAACCAGGTTTCGGCACTATTGTGCCATTATCAAGTAGTCGTCAATTTCTTCATCGGGCTAAAAATTCCAGTCAACCTGTTGAGTCGACGTCGTCAAAAGTTCAATAAATAACATACACGGACACGAACAAGAGACACGCAACGAAAAACGAAAAGTGGACGGACGCGATCAGCCACAATGTCCCTTACTAATTAATTATTTCACAGTATTGTCGCGGCTGCCGGCACGGGGACACTGGAGCGGAGGAAGGAGGTGACGATTTGGACTTTTGAGTCCTTGGCCTTGGGCTCGTCCAGCAGGGGTTGTCACATGATGGACTCGTCCGTCTTACTTGACATTCAATTATTTTATTAAAGATGGAGTGTGAACTGTAATTTTGTTTTTAATTTAAAACCAGATCGCTGTGTTGTTTTAGGGCTTTGTAGATGTGGAATTCTTCTAGGGTATCTAAAATAAAACCTTTATTACAAACCTCGACCACCTCTGTATTGTTTTCAATATTTTTTTAACTATGGCCTTCGTCTATGAGATGTTGTGCGAAACTAGATTTTTGGGGGTTTATACGGGGGTTTGGTTTGTTTTCTTTTATTCTTTTACTAAAAGAACACCCCATCTGGCCGATATAAAACTTATCACAGTCATTGCAGTTGAGTTTATAAACACCAGTTTTATTTAAAATATTGCTATCAGACGGTGTTTTTGTTTATTTCAATAAACGTTCAGTTTTGTTCGAAGTTCGAGGGGCTGGGATTATGTTGAAACATTGAAGTTCTTTCTTTAAAAAATTATCAAGTCTATGGCCGTATTCAATTAGAACATACTTAGGTGGCAATTCATTGCCTCTATTGTTGTTGCTGTTTTTATTCTGGTATTTGTAAACAAGCCGGTCAATCATTTTAGTGTCGTATCCATTTGAGACTGCGATATGTTTTATAATGTTAAGCTCATCATCGGGTTAATGTGCTCTGTAATTATCGGGTGTTTAAGGTACATTCATAAGTCTGTGAATCATACTGTGATAAGCCGCTATCTTGTGGCTAAAGGATGATGGGATGTTACATGGATTGTTTGATTTGTAGTAGTCGGTTTCCTGTAAATATTATATTTGAATCGATTGTCTAGTTTTTCTATTGTTAAATCTAAGAAGTTTAACTTATTGTTTATCTCGGTTTCTAGCGTAAACTTCAATTTTGGGGCCAGGTTGTTGAGATATTTATTTAATAACTGTAGTTGGCGGGCATTTCCATCATATAGGACAAATGTATCGTCAACATAACGGAAGTAGAGTAGTATTTTCTTATAATGTGGGTTGCTCTGTGTTAAAATATGAGTATTTTCAATATGGTTGAGGTAGATTTCTGACATGATGCCCAATAACGGGGAGCCCATGGCTAATCCATCAGGTTGAGAATAAAACTTATTATTGAATGTGAAGTAATTCTGGTCGAGTGTCAGAATTAATAGGTTAATAAGTTCATCTCTAGTTTCAGGTTTTAAGTTTGGATTCCTTTCTAGATTGTTTTTTATTATTGCTATTGTCTCTTTAACGGGAACATTCGTATAGAGATTGACTATGTCAAATGAGGCTAGCGAGTGATGACTGCTTACTGTGATATTTTAGTTTTTTCAATTAATTCTAAGCTGTTCTTTAAACTGTAACTATTAGGGAATTCACAGTACATTCTAAGTAAATAATCAAGTTTTTTTGCAACTTTTCAGGCTGGAGGAGTAGTGAAGTTCACTAGTGGTCGAATAGGTGTTTCTGGTTTGTGAATTTTCGGTAGTCCTTTTAAACTCGGTGCGGAAGGGTTCATCATTTTTAAAGATTTCATTTCATCTGGTCCAAATAAAGCCTTGCTACTATTGATTGCTTTATTGATAAGCAGAGGCGGATTTGGAAATTTGCCGCCCCTGGGCTACATAGGGGTATTTCCGGCTCGGCAAAAGTGGTGACCTTTTTATTTATTTTTTTTTTTACTCGCGCGTGTGCTTTTTGACCCCGTTGTGGTCCTTTTGGCCCGTTTTTACGTGTTCCGGGCCCTTAGCAAGGCTATTTCTATGATTTCAGGGGGGGTTGTGACTTCTCTCTCTAATTTGCCGCCCCCCCAAATTCTGCCGCCCTGGACTATAGCCCTTTAAGCCCATATGAAAATCCACCCCTAATGATAAGAGTGGTATATTTTATAGTAGGATCTTTGTCAATTTCAGATAGACCATTAGCGTCAATGAAGTTGTATACCTTATTTAGATAATCATTACAATACATGATAACAACAGTATTTCCCTTATCTGCCTTCAGAAGCAGAGCTTTGTTGGGGGATAGTTTGTCTTTAATACTAGTTGGAGTATGTTGTTCATTGTTTTTTATTCTATCTTTAATGAGAGGATTCTTTTTCTGAATATGTTTTGAAAACAATTTGTTTTGTTAACAAAACTGAACGTTTATTGAAATAAACAAAAACACCGTCTGATAGCAATATTTTAAATAAAACTGGTGTTTATAAACTCAACTGCAATGACTGTGATAAGTTTAATTACTACTTTAAATGTCTGTGCCAAACTTCATCCTGATGGAACTATTTTCACACGAGTTATTGTGCTTAAAGATACAAAGAAATTATATATATATATATATATATTTCTTCTCGAATGGCGTGTGTGATGTGAGTGGTTTTGTGTGTGTGTGTCGTGCCGCCACCAGCTTGGAGGCATTGCCGTCAGTAAGGTATCTGTTTTTGTTTTAATTATCTTATTTGTATATTTTGTATTGTGTTGTGGCTTGTTTACAAATACCAGAATAAAAACAGTAACAACAATGGAGACAATGAATTGCCACCTAAGTATGTTCCAATTGAATACGGCCATAGACTTGATAATTTTTTAAAGAAAGAACTTCAATGTTTTAACATAATCCCAGCCCCTCGAACTTCGAACAAAACTGAACGTTTATTGAAATAAACAAAAACACCGTCTGATAGCAATATTTTAAATAAAACTGGTGTTTATAAACTCAACTGCAATGACTGTGATAAGTTTTATATCGGCCAGAAGGGGCGTTCTTTTAGTAAAAGAATAAAAGAAAACAAACCAAACCCCCCGTATAAACCCCCAAAAATCTATTTTCGCACAACATCTCATAGACGAAGGCCATAGTTAAAAAAATATTGAAAACAATACAGAGGTGGTCGAGGTTTGTAATAAAGGTTTTATTTTAGATACCCTAGAAGAATTCCACATCTACAAAGCCCTAAAACAACACAGCGATCTGGTTTTAAATTAAAAACAAAATTACAGTTCACACTCCATCTTTAATAAAATAATTGAATGTCAAGTAAGACGGACGAGTCCATCATGTGACAACCCCTGCTGGACGAGCCCAAGGCCAAGGACTCAAAAGTCCAAATCGTCACCTCCTTCCTCCGCTCCAGTGTCCCCGTGCCGGCAGCCGCGACAATACTGTGAAATAATTAATTAGTAAGGGACATTGTGGCTGATCGCGTCCGTCCACTTTTCGTTTTTCGTTACGTGTCTCTTGTTCGTGTCCGTGTATGTTATTTATTGAACTTTTGACGACGTCGACTCAACAGGTTGACTGGAATTTTTAGCCCGATGAAGAAATTGACGACTACTTGATAATGGCACAATAGTGCCGAAACCTGGTTGTAGTTTAGAACATATCAACCGTTAAAACTGGCGACGAAAGGTCTGTAAAACCATTTATATTTAGTCATACCAGTTTCGGGGGAAAACAAAAATGAATAAATAATTGTCTGATTACCTCAATTTAATATTAAAAACTCATTAGTTTGACTCAACATTCTGACTAAGTAGAGATCTGCTTAAAGTTAAATTTTAATTGCTACTATTCACTAAAACTAACCATTTGCTTATAAAATTTCAATAATTTCCGGGGGAGGACCCCCGGACCCCCTGGTCTTGGGGGTATTCCACACCCCCAAACCACCCGGTTAAATAACCCCCAAAAATATACCCCCCCCCCCCCCCCCCCCGAAATTAAATCCTGGGTTCGCCCCTGAGTGTTGTCTATAAGCTGCTTCAATAAAAATGAATATCTTCAAGATAATACTTATTCTAGAGAGGATATGATCTCAAGTCCTATTTTTTTTTATCCACGCTGGAAGGGAGGTTAAAAATAGCCCTTACCCGCACCGAAATGCGGGCCCTCTACGCCGCTCGCTCAAGAGAGCAAAGCGACGAGCAGGGGTCTCCAGCCTCTGACAGACAGCATCAGTGTAGAGGCCCCGCCTCGAGGCTCGAGGCGGCTTGGAGCGTAAAGTTGCCTGTACGTCTCCTTGGGCATACCTGCTAAAAAAACCCCCTCGCGTGCTGTCACCACATCATTGCGATCGACCCGAGCGTCTGCTCATTGCGACATCGCAATGCGTGGCCTCTGTCCCTTTCAGGACTCCGTGCTGCTGTCCCTTTCGGGACTCCTCAGTTGGTGTTCAACCGTTCTTCGGCTGTCCTCGGTTCTGGGGTCACTCGAGACACCCGTCTGTCCTCTTCTGGCGCAGGACCAAGGCCAAGGACTCAAAAGTCCAAATCGTCACCTCCTTCCTCCGCTCCAGTGTCCCCGTGCCGGCAGCCGCGACAATACTGTGAAATAATTAATTAGTAAGGGACATTGTGGCTGATCGCCTCCATCCACTTTTTGTTGTTCGTTATGTGTCTCTTGTTCGTGTCCGTGTGTCCGTGTATGTTATTTATTGAACTTTTGACGACGTCGACTCGACAGGTTGACTGCAATTTTTAGCCCGATGAAGAAATTGACGACTACTTGATAATGGCACAATAGTGCCGAAACCTGGTTGTAGTTTAGAACATATCGACCTTTAGAACATATCAACCGTTAGAACTGGCGACGAAAGGTCTGTAAAACCAATTTATTTTTAATCAGACAATTATTTAAACTTGGAAAATTTTTTTGAATTTATTGGTTGGCCTATTACGGGAAATAAATAAAAGTCAAGCAAAATACAGTAAATATATTATAGTTTATTACATACACCAAAATACATTACTATCCAACAAGAAAATGCACGATTTAACTAAACATATATATATCTAAAAAAGTTTAGTAATGAATACAATATCAGAGTAATGTATATCATATTATAGATATATGTAAATATAGTGGTAACTTATATCGTGCCGAATGGCTCATTGTAACTCGTCGTGAACTCGTCAGTGCAGTAATGCCAATGCGCAATATTTTATTTTCAAAACTAAAATTACGATTGGTGAGTTTCGGTTATCCACCATAAACAGGCCGGCGCGGCGGAAGGGCTTATAATAGGGAGGGTTGACTAAAACATAAATTTTTATTTCATTAATAGGCTAATAGCAGCCTATAGGTATTCTTTATTATATAAATTTAGTAGGGTTGGGAACTGGTCCTGGAATTTTCGGGCAATTCTCGGGAAAATTAAATTCAGATTCCCCGGGCGTTATTTAGTTGTTTTGGCAATGATTGGAACGGGATTGTTTAACAATTGCTGTTGAACGGTGGCTGCAGTGTTGCTGAAAACGCGAGTGGCTGTAAAATACGATTGAGAGTATTTTCCAATCTCAGGCAAATGGTGAAATATCTTTGCGACAGACTTGAATGGCCGTCGTATTTTACAGCCGCTAATACGTTTTTATTGCCGAAAATACTATTGCATTATTTGCTAATAATGATAGCGGGCAAACCGCAGAAAGAATTAACATTGTGCAAGACACAATAGGCCATAAATTATGATTGCACATATTAACCGAATGCGACAAAACGGCGGAAATAACACGCGAACGGTCGCAAAAATATGATCCCGCGTTGCGTATTTACCGATCACGGGTTAACGGCGGACTGATGCGGCGGATAACACGGAACTGCGTATTTACCGATCACGGGTTAACGGCGGACTGATGCGGCGGATAACACGGAACTGCGTATTTACCGATCACGGGTTAACGGCGGACTGATGCGGCAGATAACACGGAACGACGGATAACTAAGCGGAGGACAATCGAGACTCTATAATACTGTAGCTAATTTGGATGTGATATTACTGCTTTGTCTTTTTGTATTGTGTTGTTAAAATCCATATTATTCATTTCATAAGTTCGTGAAAGTCTGGTGCATATAAAAATTTAGGTATTGTAACCATTTTTCATAAAATATATTTATTTATCAAAGATCATATATTTTTCTTCTCCAACATTTCGGGGGGGGGATATATCCCCTTTTCCCCCCCCTGGGTTCACCCCTGACAACACTTGAAATCAGGTAGTTGTTTTAATAGATATATGTAAACACATTTTTTTTATAAACACATTTCTGCTTGAAAAATTTTACTAGAAATAATGCAAGTTAATAAGTTTTTTAAAACGATACAAATTACAAATACAGTACTGTGTACTGAGTACTAACAAGTTGTATGATACAGGGATGTGGCGGTGGCTGCCAAATCAAGAACTCCTGGAAAAGTGTACCACTGGGACTGACTGAATCATCAAGATGACGTGTGTTAGAGAATAATTATTAATATATATATATGTTAGTTTTGTCAAATAAACTGTAATTATTTGTTGATAATCTTAAATTACATTACTTGCACCATTTTCCCTCACTAGAACAGTATTGAGCTAACAAGCAAGGCTTGATTGTGCTATGCTGTAGCCATACTATTGATGCTTAGTGTTCTGTGTGTTGCATTACTTTGCTTCTAAACTAGTGAGCTTACTACTATACGTTAGAATTATGCTTCTTTCAACATTTCATTTCATATCACATTCCTAATTCATACTAGGCAAATTCTGGTAAGATTTCTTCAGTCACTAAAATTATGGTAGCTGATTTTGTTTGACTAAATGGAGCCATACAATTTTTTTATTCTAATGTCTGGGAGGTATAAGTGCAGGTTTGCTGTCATGGAAATGTTAAATAGAGAGTTTTTTTGCAACAATCCAGCAGATATCAACTAGATGAAGCCATTTATCAAATTGTTTTCAGACATGTTTTGATATGAGCGATGTACAGAATTTTATTTATTTCCCTTAAGGTCAATATTGGGACAACATACCGTGTTTACCATGAGCGAGATAATTTTATGATTTAAACCAGAATTTAATAAATTTTATTTGCCGATGTAAAAATCACAAAAAACCCATTTTTGGAGGGGTTTTCCCCCCTTTCCTATGGTCGTCCGATCAGACTGGTTTTCGAAATTGTCCGAATAATTACTACTTTAAATGTCTGTGCCAAACTTCATCCTGATGGAACTATTTTTACACGAGTTATTGTGCTTAAAGATACAAAGAAATTATTTATACATATATATATTTCTTCTCGAATGGCGTGTGTGATGTGAGTGGTTGTGTGTGCGTGTCGTGCCGCCGCCAGCTTGGAGGCATTGCCGTCAGTAAGGTATCTGTTTTTGTTTTAATTATCTTATTTGTATATTTTGTATTGTTTTCAATGTGTTTTGTATGAATTTTTGTGTGAGTGAGATTTCTGTGCTGTTGAATGTTGGATGAATGTAAATTGTGTATAAAAAACAAAAATATAAGTTAAATAGAAATAAGTAGGTTAATGTAACTTTGAGTAGAGTTACTTGAACACAAGAGGAATTTCAATACATCTCGAAACATAGTGTAGTTTAAACACTAGAAGCAAAAGGAAAAGTAAAAAAATTAAATAATACTAACAAATCCTTCACTGTTATGAATTTTAAAATACTGTCCTTTAGTATATCTGTACGGGCTATATACGAGCATTTTATACATAGAATACTATTCTATATATTCGAGATATACGAGTAAGTTTCCATCGCTATATTTACATACCGCATTGCTGTATTGTAACTGCTGTCTGTTTGCCGTTGGTGTAAAATAAATGCTCGGGACGCATTCTGGCTTACTGTATTTCCAATGCAAATTAAAACTATTCCAAATCTAAACAACTTATAGTTTCTACCAGTTTTGTACTTTTTGATATTATAAAAATTGAAAAGTATAAACTGCCACTGATGAGTTAATATAATTTTGAGATATCATTATTGGGAAAATAGATAGGTTATAAAGAATCTAAAAAGTAATATTTGCATTAATTATTTAATTCAGTACACTGATCAACATAAAATTATGTAAATGTGATATACCACCCGCTTAGGCTTAGTATCATACCCACATGGATCTCTTGCACTAAAATCAAAGTTCTCCCTTGGGTGTGTAACTCATGGTCATCATCGACTATAACTTGGCCTCTAATATTATATTTGGTTAGTCAAAGTAAAGTGCTGTAAGGCATTTTAAATACTTGAAAATAAAGTATGCTTAATCTTCATTATAAAGTTGCATTACTTTCGGAGTTCGCTTGCGCGAATGTAACGAAAAGTAGCTGCCTCGTTATGTTCGATGCAGTATATAAATATAGCGATGGAAACTTACTCGTACACCTTGAATATATAGAATAGTACTCTATAGGCCTTTATAAAATGCTCGTATATAGCCCGCACGGATATACAGTAGAGCGCCGACTATCCAAACTAATTGGGGACAAGGAGTGTTCGGATAACTGAATATTCGGATAATCAAACATGAAAAGACAACATTTAAAAATTATATATGTAACGTAATTCTTAGTAGTAAAAAGAATAAAAAAGTGATCAAACAAAAATTATTCACGTAATTTTATTATGAAATCTATCAGAATACATTGTTATCCCGGTGCAACGGGAGTTTCGGTTGGTGCGCGAATTTGAATTGCTTGAGAATCATGTTCAAAATATGAATTATTACGGCGTTCGGTTTAACCGACGGTTCGGGTGACCGACATTTGGATAGTCGCGCTCTACTGTACTAAAGGACAGTATTTTTAAAATTCATAATAGCGAAGGATTTGTAACTATTATTTAATTTTTTTTTTACTTTTCCTTTCGTTTCTAGTGTTTAAACTACACTACATTTCTGAGAGGTATCGATTGGCAAGTATATAATGTATCGCTTCAACCATGATTTTAATAAATATTTTGTGAAAAAACACAAGTAAAATATATTGGGGAAAAGGGGATTTTAATTGTACCGGGTGTCCCATAATAGTCCCCCCCCCTGACTTTTTCCTATATTATTTCAAATATCAATTCCAAACCACCCCCAAAAAGTGGTGTTGTGACCCATCATTTCGAATTAGATTTTATTACTGATTACAATACCGCAATCCAGTGGCGAGGCGTGCGGTCATCTACAGATTCGCCGATGACTAACTCAATTTTCAAAGTAAATATTTTAAATAAAACTACAAATAACATAATGATAGAAGCCTAAATGTCTATTATTTTCAAAAGAAAATCATAAATTTTCGGAGTATCAGGCTATTTTTATGCACGGCGTTTTGCTTTGCGCGCCAGATGCGCCGCGTCCGTAGTTCTCTATTGACTAAATCCGAACCGATTCTCCGAGTTTGGAGAATCCAATCTAGTGGAGCGCCCACCTCCCCGCGTCCATCCCCACCACTCACACCGCTGTTGTACAGGCGGCCAAGCGATTCTCTGTCGCTGCAGAATCGGTTGGCGTCCGGCTCCCTTCGGCTGTACTCGGCAGCCTTCGCCACGTAACGAGCAACTCTCGACATGGTCGCTGTCAGTGCTACTTCACGGTGCAGGGAGACCTGCTCCGCTACTCGCGCATGCGCAAAGAGACCTAAAATAGTTCACTTCACAATGCAGAGAGACCTGCTCCGCTACTCGCGCATGCGCACAGTTCTCGCGCCGCGCGCTGTGCTTGTGTTTGTGTAGTTTCAATGAGTGAAGATGCAGTGGTTTAATTAAATGTTTAACATGTTTTATTATTAATCGATGAGCACAACAATGACTGAAGGAGGAAGGTGATATAATTGTTCAACTGAAACAATTATAAAAATGAAACTAAACTGATTAAAAAATTATAAAAATGAAATCATAAAACTAAACTGCTTAATAAAATAGTTAGCTGCATTTTTCAGTGTTAAACTTTCATCCGAGAGCTTTTAAGTATCAGTATTTATCCATTCGCCTTTTCTGTAGTCATGGATGTTTTTATATATGAGCGTGGGGACTATGAATGACGCTGGGGGACGGATATCCGGGCCGGTCAAGCGCAGGTCTGTCGCGACTATTATATAAATAGCAATATAGCCGATTCGCCGCGCGGCGCCGCGCCGGTGCAGTCCCGTGTACTCCTACACTATCAGCGATGACCACGCAAAAATGTCACGCGTCGCCACTGCCGCAATCCCTTTTTTAATATCTTAATTGGTTCTCAAAATAAGGTCACTTTTAATTAATTCATTATTAACCAATTGATAAAATTGGCCCATAACCACAAAATAACGCTAGATAGTGACAAATAACCACCATAAGTTATTGTTTAGCGATTTACACTTAACTTTCCCCAATGTAAAGTTTTTGGCCGCCATCTTGGATCCGCCATTTTGAAATGAGGTAAGTAATTTCAAATATGAAGTTGGTATCGTGACCCACCATTTCAAACTATTTTTTTTACGTCGAATTCAATGCCGCAACCCGTTTTTTGCTATAAAACTTAGTTTTTGAAAAATGCATTTTTTTTGAGATTTTTATTAGAAAAATGTGAATATCTTGAAAACTAAACACTATAATTAAAAACGAGTTGCGGCATTGAATTCGGTGTAAAAAATAGTTTGAAATTATGGGTCACAATACCAACTTCATATTTTAAATAGCTTACCTCATTTCAAAATGGCGGATCCAAGATGGCGGCCAAAAACTTTACATTGGTGAAAGTTAAGTATAAATCGCTCAACAATGACTGATGGTGGTTATTCGTCACTATCTAGCATTATTTTGTGGTTATGGGCCTATTTTATCAATTTGTAATGTTTAAATTGGTTAAAAATAAATAAATTATAAGTAGTCATATCTTGAGAACCAATTGAGATATTAAGAAACGGATTGTGGCATTGTAATCAGTGAAACAATCTAGTTCGAAATAATGGGTTACAACACCACTTTTACATTTGAAAAGATTATTTTGCATCTAATATGGCGGATCCAAGATGGCGGCCAAAAGTGGGTGCCCCCTAAAAATGAAGTATTATCTACCCAATAATGTTTGGGGTGGTGTGGAATTGATATTTGAAAAAATATTGGAAAAAGTTGGGGGGGGGGACTATTATGGGACACCTGGTATATTTTATATTTACTTTTGTGGGCTAATGCTAATACATCTTTCCTTGAAAAGGCTAAGTTATAAAACAATTTTACAACTCAATTAACAAGGATAAAATTGAAGGGGTCCCCCGTGATACATTCTAAACGACAAAAACCTAGTTTCGAGCAATCGAGTGTTAAAAGTTAAATTCTAAAATTTACGGTTTTTTTAAGGTTAGAACTTATAATCATGTATTATTTTTTAACACCCTATTTTTAACATCATAATGTAGCCTTATATTGAATTTTTACTTACCATTAAGCATTTTAAAACATTTTATGTGCTTTTTTAAGGGTTATAACGTTCTTCAGTGGCGTAGGTACGGGGGGGGGATAAGAGGGATATATATCCCCCCCCTTGGCCCTACAGTACGTAAAAATAATTAATTATACTCAAAAAAATTAAAGTTAGGCTACGAGACTTTTAACTAGGAAGTAATTCTTTTACCGCAATAAGAAATAAAAAAATCTTTTTAAAAATATATAAATAAAGTTATTATTTATTTAGTAGTTGAAAAACCGCCGAAAAATGTTATCTTTGAGGTATTGCGCGCCAAACGAACGCGGCAGGATCGGTGACAAGAGGCTTAAAAATACAATACAGTATTTTGGAATATTAGTGGTAGCAGCGAATGCGTAACTGAAAGTGAACTGTTACTGTAACAGAATCAAAGCAAAATTTCGCATTTTCTGTTCCTTAGTCACTGATGATCCCCGATTTGCAAATACCCTGTTATGAAAGACGGACGATAAATCAGTCTGAGGACGCAACTGAAAACGTGCCATTCACAGCTGAATTGGTATTAGATTGAAATTCGCCGCCTATAATATTCCATATTACAGAAAAATTATGATGTTCATTTTGTCGTGAATGGTTTTAGTCCTATATACCAGAAAAACGTTATTTTGAACAATTATTTATATTTATCAAAATGGGTGAACCTGTAGGCTGTACAGGCCTACATTATTTCTTGTTGGAACTGAAGTAGCCAATAAAAATACTAGATTCACCCACTACCTATATTCCCTCTAACGGCCAACACCGGCACTAACGTATCTGACCTCACTTTGACGTCTAGGATGCGTTTATAACTCGGTCAGTTGGTTCTGTGACCTTGCGTAATTCGCAGCGACGCGACGCGACGTGACTGCAATATGTTGTGATGTCGAAACAGTGCAAACTGACGGGGTTTTTCGCTCCAAAACGAAAAAGTGAGAGTGAAGGTAATACTAGTGGCGTGAAAAAACTATGAGATTTATTTGTTGTAACTATGCTGAAACAATATTTCAGTGATCAGTACTAGCAGAGAATGGAGTGGAGTGGACTGATGCAGATTGCTGTATTCATTTGTTATCTAGTGATTTTATTATAGAATGAAATAAAAAGTAATTTCTTCAAGTCTTAGTAAAATAAATGACAGATGGTATTTTTAATAAAAGCACCAAAATTACGTGAAAGCAACTTAACAAAATTGTGAGAATGAAGTAAAAACGTATACATACAAAAAAGAATAAAGCAAATGTAAGATCATTATGACATCAAACCACAAACCACTCCCCCTATGTTCAGCTCGTTCTTTTGGAGAACGAGCCAATGCCCGCTTCCGGTGTGCGCGCGGCGACAACGTGTCTGCATCAATTATTCCGTATAATATTAGTTCCACTATGCCTCATCTGGGTGGGGGTAAAAAGCTAGTTTTAGAGTTATAATTTTCAAAATTTTTCTGGGGGGTGCCCCCAGACGCCCCTCCCTCCCTCATGTCTTTTATTTTTATTTACGCGATTTTGGTCTTTGGGTGACAGCGAAACGACCGACGGGGATTCCATCTTTCGGCGAATAGAACGTTGTTCCCCAGAAAGTCCATGCAGTCCCGTGAAGCACGCAAACTTTGACAGATGAAATCAGGGCTACCAACACAAATATCTTCAAAAAAATATATACCATGGTGTAGCTCATGTCCTAGAGAACCTTTTTCACTGAATATCTCCGATTTTGAAATTTGTCTCCCGGTTATATCCCCCCCTTTACCAAAGTCTATCTACGCCACTGACGTTCTAAATGACTGGCGCTTGAAACGCTCTCTGACGGACTGCTCTTCTCCTTTAGAAGAAAACATCAGTGAGTATAGGAATACCAACAGAAACAAAAATAAAACATAATATAAAACAATTTATTGATGTAAAAGTACAAAAACGTAATGTTGTTACTAAAACGTGATACGTCATTTTGCTAAAAGTTATCGACATGTGGTGCTTAAAACGTTATTCTACCCACTTCTTTTGGGGGCAATTTCCAGGCCTTGGCTTCTTAGTTTTTGAAATATAGGATAGTCCAACTTTTCTACATTCATTCCTGGTCTTATCCTTCCACTTTCCAATAAGTTCTTCACGTCTTTTATTTTTATTTACGCGATTTTGGTCTTTGGGTGACAGCGCAACGACCGACGGGGATTCCATCTTTCGGCGAATAGAACGTTATTCCCCAGAAAGTCCATGCAGTCCCGTGAAGCACGCAAACTTTGACAGATGAAATCAGGGCTACCAACACAAATATCTTCAAAAAAATATATACCATGGTGTAGCTCATGTCCTAGAGAACCTTTTTCACTGAATATCTCCGATTTTGAAATTTTGTCTCTTAGAACGTTTTACGGGGGACCCCTTCAATTATATTATTTGATGACTTGGCAAATTGACAGCAAAATGTTCTTTCAGTCATCTGGGTCCTTTAAGTTAATTCGAATCTTACAGTATATTGATATTTAAAAAATGTGTTTTCTGATTGTTGTGTAAATTGTTCAGTCTTTTAGATTTTAGTGTACATCAGCAGTATGTGATGATGCACAGTCAGAGGTAAATTAATTTGTGATAATATTCTTTTTTGTGTAAAGATTGTATTTTTAACACATTTAGTAATCGTATGGAAACTAGACAATAACCATTGTGGCGCCCCAATCGGCCACCTAATAATTAAGCCAAGGTAAGTCAGCAGTGAGTCTCCACCTACAAGTCAAAGGTCAATCTCGACTCACTGACCACGTCCGTCCGCGCATGCGCGAGCCGCGCGGCCCGCTGGACTGGCCGGCGGCGGGAGTCGTCTGTGGGCACTCGAGGTGAACTTCCGCAAGCAGAGCAGCAGGACATCATCATGAGTGATTAAGGTAAATTAGGAGGGGCTAGGCCGGGGCAGGGACCTTTTCAATAATGGGGTAGGCAATAATAATAATTGGTAAATTGTCATAATATTTAATTAATTTAATTATAGGGAATGTAATAGTTATCAAGGGATTATATTGGATTGTGTTACCTACAATTTAGCATGTTTGAACATTGGTTGAAATGGTTAGGGACTGGGAGCCAGCAATATTAAGTATCAGATATATTAAGTTAACTTAATAAATAGACATTAAATAATCGGTCATTAAAGCTGGCTTCTCTTTAATTCCGAACGAGGGAGGTTCATTTGCTTGTGGGATCGCGGCTGACGGGAGCTGTTCTTACGCAGTAATATTAAATCAATATAAAATTATTGGTCCAGTACGCCGCAAGTGGTAGCAGAGCGACACAGGCAATGAATTTTCCTCGTTTCCTAATTAAATTATCAAAAATAAACTACCAAAGTCATGTTTTCAACAATGCACAAACGTGCCGTATTCATGTCGCCGTATACGGCCGCGTGTGCATGTCGCCGCGGGCGTCTCTGGCCGCGGCCGACCACGTGCACGGTTAAATTATCATCGTAATATTTTTCATTAACAATTGATTACCTTTTCTTAAATAAAATTAAATGTTGAGTTCAAACTAGTATTTTTTTTCAAAACCAGTTTTGAAATTAATTAAAAAAAAACGAGATACAGTGTTGGCGATTGTTTTCAGTTTGAATATTTCGGGAAAAATAGGTAGGCCTATTAAAGACATTTTAAGATCCCTCATATTTTATATAAGCGATCTAAGACGGCCTTATGTATTAAAATTCCCTTATCATTTTGTTTCAATTTTTAAATGCCTGCCCCAATTTAACTTAGTAGTATATAACGTAGTAATTCGATTTTAGATTTAGTCAACGATTCTGTAGAGTTTATCACCAAAAAATAGTAAAGTATAAAAAAATAAAGAAAGATAATGATAACTTGCTATTTAGGCTACACTAGCAACCTTTTCATAAGCTTGTTTTTTATTTGGTTGATGGGTTGTATATTTCGCCGTCAATTGATTTAAGGTATTTTATTGGCCTAAGAAAACATAGTATATTATTGTCAATGGTGAAGTATTAAATTTCTATGATACCCTATTTACCCACATCAGCCTTGATCAGGCCCATGTGTAATTAATTTCTCACAAGTTAGCCTAGCAAAAAAAGTTATAAAACGATATTCCCTGCAGAATTGTTTGTTGATTGTTGATTTTAAATCAGAATTCCAGGTAATAAACGGAAAGTAAATTAAACTCTTGTTCCCACTGAATCACTGAATTATTATTATTACATAGCTGTAAGTTAATAAACCCTTTGTATTTATCATTTAGTTTCAATGTTTACTAACATATTTACATCACACGTAACCATAACATTCCCTTATCAACAAAGGAAGTGATTACGTGATACCTGCAGACCCCCTCAAGGTCGCTGACCTAGCTGATAACCTCCAAACTGGTTTCTAAGCAACCAACCAAATTGAAAAGCCTTTCCCAGCCGGTGTAAGATTTACAAAATGCATTACATAAATTTAATTGGAGACTCTCAATTTTGCCGATATTACGATTTTTTTCAAAATAGGTGCAATGTTGCATATAATTTTGCCATTAAAAACCAATTGGTGACATCTGGTGCTACCATTGCAGTTGTAAAACGTCAAATCAAGCTATCCCTTCCTAAATTTGAAGCTAATTATCCTTTAGTATTATTTCTTGGCACAAATGATTTGTTGCAAGGAGTGACTCTGCAGACCTTCCAAAGCCAAATAAAATCGCTGATTCGTTTAGTAAAGACAAGATTATCACCTTCTCAGCTTATTCTGCTTGCCTTACCACTTACCACCTTTCCCGAGACTTGCACACAATCACCATGCACTGACTTTGATTGACGAAATTAATAAATTTCTATCCACTTTACAATCAGCTGACACACATCTGCTGTGAATTCCTATTTCAAGAGAAAATGCGACTCATTATTTTCACAAGAAATATCGCAACTCGAACAGGCGTGATGGAATTCACTTCAATGACCAAGCATTTTATATGTTATCAACTGAGTTAGATAAAATCTTTACTGTTTGAACTGATTAAGTAAGTCATATTCATTTAGGCCTCCTCTCAAGAATTTAGGTGAATTATTTGGTTTTTCCCTTGGCCTAAAATAACTGGTTATGATTTTGCAAATTATTTTTTAAACAAATTAAATAAAATAAGATTAATTAAATTAAAAAAACGTTAAGGCTCTTGGATTAGAATTTATGTACAGTAACTGCTAGCTTTGATGTTACCTTAAATACTGAATAAATACTCAAGCACACTTAATTAACAATATATCAAGGTAACAAATTATATTTATAAAAAACACCTTATACAGGTATAAAATATTAGACCTTGAGATAATTTTGAAATAGTTGATTTCCTTATAAACTCCGTACTCTGTTTACAAAAATATTTTACTCCTACTAACAGCTCAACCTTGATGTTTTACCTCTTATACCTTTATAGATTAGCAAGCCGCTCATATTAGGGATCTGTCTGAAACTTAGAGAAGTCGCTCGACTTCAAACATGAATTAGGGCGCTGATTAATTTGGTATTTCCTCATACAAGGCACCATCCATTTAGGGAAGGTTTTGGCGCTCCCCGGTGAATTTCCTCATGCAACAATCTGCTAGGTATGTAAGTACCAAAATAAATAAATAAATAAATAAAAAATACAAAAGTAAAGAAGTTGTTAAATATAAATTTGTGAGCACATATCCTTTTACCTATAGCAACCTGCCTAATACCCTTTTATTAAACCATGGTTCTACGACACAGAATAGACTAATTTCCATGGTAAGACGGGTACTAACCCCCCCTTGTCGGCCCATTAACCTGTGGCAACTGTGCACATGCAATGAGTTGGTAAAAAAAATAAATAAATAGGCCTAAATAAAATAAAATAAGCCCTCATTACATGCCCATGGGTCAGGTGCTTGCCTCTGGTCGCCACTAATAAATAAAAAAAAGGCATAATCCCAGGTGGTAACTCTTGATGCCAGCGATGAGTCGACGGGGAAAATGGAACACAGTAAAAATTAGGATAATTTCGAATGCTTCCAGGAAATCAATCCTTACTCTGATTTCCCTTCCCACTTGCTCACTCAAAAAAACAAAAATATATATAAAAAACAAAAAAAAATAAAAAATAAATGGTACCGGTACTTTACTTAGCAGATTGGAGAGGCCTCAAATCCCGAAGCTGACACCGCACATCATGGCCGCGTGATTTGTCCATGGGTTGAGCTGCCATAGCTAGTTGACTCCACCAAAAAAAAGAAAAGAAGTCTGCAGTCTTGTCTGTTGGTTAGGAATGGATGCGTTTTGAGGAAATGCCTAAACCAACGTTGATTATTCCTCTTTTCCAAGTGTGTTTGTGGGTGAATTAGTTAGGGAGCTGGCTTGACTACTCCTTCCCACTCATTCCTTGCCTTAACTTCTCCTACAGCCCCACTTAACCATAATTAAGTTTCACAGTTGTATGGATAGATACTCCAGCAACATACAAAGATAAATTAATAAAAGCATTTGCTTATTTAAAAAAAAGTAAACAGCTATTCAAGAGCCATAAATAAATATAATATTCAGCAATATTATTTAACTTTTACCAAATAAACTTGTAAATAAGTAAATGATAGTTAAACAGATACCAAATAAACAAAGCAAACCCCTTTTTGGAAGGGTTTCCTCCCCTTCCTGCCCCTGCACGTGCAATTGAGAGTTAGATGCCCTTCGATAAAGATAACGTACCGGCAACGGTTTCCTGGATAAAAAATTTAACCGCCCCTCAGGCTATCGAGCAATGTATCGCATGTTCGATTCAACCCGCAGCCCTCCTTGAGGAAAACCGACTTTTGTTGAGAAATTTTGTTCTCGAAGCAAAAGGAAAGGTCGAGGATGAAGACACAACCCCTGAAGAACAAACACCTCAACCGACACTCACTACGACTCAACCAGAAAACATTCCTACACCCACTACTACTGACTCTGTTATTCAGACACCTACTCCTTCCACATCCATGTCTGATCCAAACCTAAGGTTATTGATTGAGTCACTTCAAAGTATAACCATGAATGCTGTTGCGGAAACGGCCAAAGTAGTAGCTAAAGAGGTCCAGAGTTCTTCTTCCTCACATAGATGTCAGGATGAAACCAAAATTCCTCCTTATATCAGAGACATGATTAAGGGTGTACCTAAATTAACAGGTAATGACCACGACCAAATTGTGCAATTCTTAAAAAGGGTTTCCAAGATTATTAGTCTTAAATTATTCCCTGAACGTGCCATATTGTTAAACTTGGGCGCATCTGTGCAAAACAGAATGCATGAATTTTGGATGAATAAAGTAGCTCAACATACAACTTGGGATCAGCTTTTAAAAGATATACGGCAAACTTTTTCACTCCTGAGGCACTTAGGCAACTCCAAAATAGATTCCTCTACCGTCACCAAGCTTATCAGGAGGACCTAGCTGAATACATTAAAGACATTCAATGTCATTTCCAAATTCTGTCCCCTGATACACATGAGTCAGAAGTTTTCAATGTAATATTTAGAGGAATAAACTCAGACACAAGAACCACCTTTGCAGGTTTACCCCCGGTAACGACTGTCCAACAGCTTATCGACATAGCTCCCTTATCAGCCAGTTTATTATCTAGGCAGTCAAATCAAAACAGTCGACCACAAAATTCTTCCCCATTTGCAACCAGATATTATGCACAACCAAATTCATCACATGGTTACAGAAATCCCAACAACACCCAGCGATCAGCTAACCCCTTCTTTTCAGGAAATAGAAACCCACCCCCCAACCCAAACCTTCAGCACATAAATAATCAAGGAAATCCTTTTCCCGAGGTTCAACCCCGTGCTGTCTATCCAACCCCGCCTACATACCACCCATATGGGTATCCATATCCTCCTCCACCACCGCCCAATCGAGCAAATTTCAGGAATCCCCACCCCAGGCAGCAAGCCAATTGGCAAAACAACCGACCTCGAAACCCTCAGCCAAACCACCAGCGCGGTCCCAGGTAGGCAGCACCGGCCCCGCGCTTGTATCCGCTGCCACAAACCAAATTAACATTACCAATTTTGAGACACCTAAACCAAACCAAAAACCATCCCAAAATACATCATTAGAAGCTCCCTTAACCTACCCATCAAGATTAATAGTAACCTTTGGTCGCAAAGAGCACAGCATCCAAACCAAGGCCACTGTAGATACAGGAGCTACTTGTTCTTTAATATCCAGTACCTTTTTCCAAGGTTTAATTAGTAAGAAAGGTGTAGTTGTATCTCCCCCAGAGGATGTCAACATATCAGCCACAACGGCCAGTTCTCACACCATAAAATTTAAATATGTAGTTAAACTTCACTTTAAAGTACAGTATCTTTCTTGGTCATTCCCATTTTTTATTGCTGAGAAATTGCCAGTAAATGTAATATTAGGAACTGATTTTTTGCGGTACTCCAAAGCTATAATCAATATAGCAAAAGATATAATAACATTTCCATATCAATCCCCTTTAGTTCTTTCTCTTGATGATAAAAGTAGTCCCAGTACAGACACTAAAACACCAAATTCTCCCACATTTGGGGAAAATCTCACTCCTGAACAAGTGGATCAGATTAAGCAATTATTTAGCCAGTTTCCTGATACAATTACCAAAAAACTTGGAAGGACTAATGTATTAGAGTACCATATAAATATTAAGGAAGGCCACCAGGTTCGCTGTAGACCTTATCAATTTTCTCCACCTAAAACCGAAATCATACGGCAACATATACAAGAGCTATTAGACAATAAGGTGATACGCGAGTCAAATAGTCCATTTGCCAGCCCAGCCTTTACAGTACCAAAGAAAGGGGGAAAAACCAGATTAGTAGTTAATTATAGGGGCCTCAACCAGGGTTTAGAGTTAGAATGTACACCAATGCCTCAAATTGAGACTAGTTTTCAGCATTTAGGGAAAGCCAAGTGGTTTACATTGCTTGACTTAAACTCAGCCTATAACCAGATACCATTAGACGAAGAGTCCAAAAAATATACCGCGTTTGTTGTACCGTGGGGACAACTTGAGTTCTGTTACGTACCTTTCGGCTTGGCACCAGGTTCAATGGTTTTGACAGACCTAATCAATAAAGTTTTTGGTGATATTAAATTCAAGTACCTTTACTCCTTTTTCGACGACATTGTTGTTTATTCAGATTCGTTTGAAGAACACTTATTACATGTAAAAGAAGTTTTGCAGCACCTCAAAAAAGCTAAATTAACAGTCAATCCCTCCAAAATCACAGCAGCCTCAAACAAAATAGAATTTTTAGGGCATGTTATACAAAACAATACACTTTCAATCAGCCGTGAGAAAACCCAACCCATTGACGATTACCCCACACCCAAAAATCTCAAACAACTGGCTAGATTCTTGGGCATGACTGCATACTATTCCAGATTCATTCAAAATTATTCTCAAGTATCTGCCCCCCTAAATTATCTAAAAAAGAAAGGAGTACCCTTCGTATGGGGATCTGAACGCTTTTCAAAAATTAAAACAAGCTCTTACATCATCTCCTGTTCTTAGAATGCCCGACTTTGATTTACCCTTTATTCTTCAAACTGATGCATCCAGATCCTCAATTGGTGCAGTACTGGCTCAGCGCCACGATGATATTCTCTTGCCTGTTGCGTATGCATCTAGACCCACCAACACACACGAGAAAAACTATAGTGCGTTCGACCTAGAAGCCTTAGCTGTAACCTTCTTCCTAAATAAATTCAGAGTTTATTTGGAACATAGACATTTTGAGCTTCATACAGACAACAATGCCCTCACCTGGCTCTTAAATCACCCTAGACAGGTGGGTAAAATAGGGAGATGGATAACCTTAATAAATGCATTTCAGTTCACAGTTTATCATATAAAAGGGAAAGATAACACAACTACGGATTTTCTCTCTAGGTTATTTGAGGAGTCACCCTCTCCCTCTGACCAAAATGTAAAGCCTCACACTAATATCTCAACACCCCCTTCAGTAAATTTTCTGTTCAAAATACCAGAAGTCTTCAAAGATATTGCAACCCACCAAGCTGAAGACCCTCATATCTCAAAAATAATAAAATCTCTTTCGAAACAAAACCCACCCCCAAATTATCTCTTACACCAAGGAATTTTAATGCATCGTACCCCCAATCAAACCAAACCTAGAATTGTTGTGCCAGACAAACTAATCAACATGTTATTTCAATACTATCACCAGGCTCCAACCACAGCTCATTTGGGTATCAACAAAACATGGGCTCGAATAGATCCTCATTTTTGGGCAGATCAGTTAAAGCTTAAAATCACAGACTTAGTCCGCTCGTGTAATGTTTGTCAACGTTCCAAACAAGCTAGCAACACCCGCCAAGGTTTATTAGCTTCTGAAACCACCACTCGTCCCTTTGAAAAAATATTCATAGACTATATTGGGCCTCTTCCTCGCACCAAGTCAGGTTTCAAATATATATTAACTATTACAGATGCATTTTCAAAATACTCAGTCTTTTTACCAGCCAGAAACACCACAGCTAAAACTACAGTAACTTTACTTAAACAAGGACTTTTTGCTTATTTCGGGTTCCCTAAATTTCTGGTTTCAGATAACGCATCTTATTTTCGCTCTAAGGAACTGACAGCCATGTGTTTGGAATTTGGTATTCAGCATATAACCACCACCCCATATTACCCAAATCCTAGTCATGCGGAGCGTGCAAACAAAAATATAAAGGTAGCGCTTAGGATTTTTCATTCAAATTCACAAACAGAATGGTGTCAAAATTTACATTTTTTCCAAATAGCTTTCAACTCAGCCAGACATGAGTCCACCGGTTTTACCCCAGCTGAATTATTTTTGAATTTCACCTTAAAGCATCCCCTTGAATTAAGGTGGAACCTTGATGGTCTACTTCAAGACAATTCCCCTCAAAACAATCAACAGAAATGGTCAGAGGCCGTATCAAACTTAAATAAGGCCAGGGCACAAAGAGAAAAAAAATACAATTCAGGTCGAATCAATCAACAATTTAAAGTAGGTGACTGGGTTATGTATAGGTTGCATCACCAGAGCAAGGCGATAGACCATATCAACGCCAAATTACTCCCCTTATGGTCTAAGCCCTTAGTAATTGAAGTATTCACCTCACCAGTTACAGTACACCTAACTGATCCCACCAATGGCAAACATGTCACAAGACCTCATGTGTCACAATTAAAGAAATATTTCCTCCCTAAGTATTAGTATATAATGAGAAACCTCCCTTCGGAAAGAGAAATGTGATACTAGGTTAAGTTAGGAATAAGTTTATACACAACACTTAACACATACACACTCCTTGACTCAACTCCCCTCCCCTTGTGTCTAAGGTTTTGCTTCGTGTAGGCATCTCCTTCAAGGGAAGAGTTGAAACAAGGACTTACACATACACACGGCTAACCTTCGCCCCCGATGGTTTGGTAAAATTTTTTTTATGGATCCAATTAATTGAGTTGATAGTAGGCCACCTTTTTGTATAATTTTTGTTTTGGTCCACTACCAAGTCACACCAAACGTATTGAGGGATGAATGAGTGTTTTACCCTGTCGCGCAAGGGAAAACAAGCCACAACACCACACGTACACCAACATACACATACACTAAAACACAATAATTATTTAAGTTGTTATATTCATTAATAGTGTCACAATTATATACTAAAACATGTTATTACACATTGTGGCACTAAACCGTATTGTTAATTTATGTTGTTATAGATTATATATTTGTTGAGTTTCGTTATATTATAATATATTTATTGTTTGTTGCCAATATTAAGTTAGTTGTATTTATATATTATGTGCTAATATTAATTATTTCAGATGTTTATATTTACAGCACTTCTGGCTCCCATATCCCTCTAGTAAGCCAAACTTCTTCACCTTCCCCAGCCCACCATCTGGACTTCTTCCCTACCTTCCTCCCTGGGGGAGGGGGGGGGGAGATTTGTGGCGCCCCAATCGGCCACCTAATAATTAAGCCAAGGTAAGTCAGCAGTGAGTATCCACCTACAAGTCAAAGGTCAATCTCGACTCACTGACCACGTCCGTCCGCGCATGCGCGAGCCGCGCGGCCCGCTGGACTGGCCGGCGGCGGGAGTCGTCTGTGGGCACTCGAGGTGAACTTCCGCAAGTAGAGCAGCAGGACATCATCATGAGTGATTAAGGTAAATTAGGAGGGGCTAGGCCGGGGCAGGGACCTTTTCAATAATGGGGTAGGCAATAATAATAATTGGTAAATTGTCATAATATTTAATTAATTTAATTATAGGGAATGTAATAGTTATCAAGGGATTATATTGGATTGTGTTACCTACAATTTAGCATGTTTGAACATTGGTTAAAATGGTTAGGGACTGGGAGCCAGCAATATTAAGTATCAGATATATTAAGTTAACTTAATAAATAGACATTAAATAATCGGTCATTAAAGCTGGCTTCTCTTTAATTCCGAACGAGGGAGGTTCATTTGCCTGTGGGATCGTGGCTGACGGGAGCTGTTCTTACGCAGTAATATTAAATCAATGTAAAATTATTGGTCCAGTACGCCGCACCATCGACCACATAGTACAAATAGATGGAGCACAGGCCCGCACACGATGAAGCCTGAGATTGTCCTTAGTCGGTGACAAGATGGCGGAACAAATTTCGTAAAAGATTAAAAATAGGGTATCAAATTAAAGGTCTGAATCTCACAATTACTATGGTACCAATTATAAATTGTTTAGAGACAGTTTACACATCGTAAAATTCGATAACCTAGAAGCTTGTCCTGACATTTTTTAAGAAAAGCTGCCGCCACGGAATGTACGTGTAACGTACCTGTGATGTGTAAACTGCTTCTAAACCATTTATAATTGGTACCATAGCAATTGTGAGATTCAGACCTTTAATTTGATACCACATTTGTATTTTTGTAGTCGACTACATCTTTCTAAACAGCAGTTTAGGATTGATTTTGTTTTTATGCAGGTGCCGCACAGATAAATTCTCCCACAATAACTAAGTTATCGACCAAACTACGGCAGCTAATTTTTTCAAAAAATATGATTTAAAAAATTCAACTCTTTAGCAACAATTTCCACTGTTTTTTATTTTACCTGACCAAATAATAAAAAAAGTAGCAGCCGACTACTTATTTCATGTCATGTTTAAAAGTTGAATACAAAACTTATGGCTTTTTATAATTTTTTAAAATAGAACAAAAATTATTTTAGAAATATGATTGATACTATTGCTGTTCAAAACTAAAGGACTCTTCACTGCAGAATTTCAACCTCAAGCCTCAATACTAAATAGTATAAACTACGAGTTATTTGAAACATGAGCAGTGTCAGATTACGCGGTTTTAGGCGTCATTTTGTGTTTCTATACCGAAACAATATGGTGTGCCCTGCTTCATTTGCTGCAATGCTATTAAGATAGGGATGCTCATGCTATTAAGATAGGGATGCTCTGTCTATTTGTGACAGATCCTACGCCCCTGCGGGACACAGGACGCCGAACATAAGTCAAGTAAGTCAAGTCGTACTATGTGGTCGATGAAAATAACGTAGTTACTGTAATGTTAAACGGTCAATCAGGGGAAACGAGGAATCTGTGCAAACCAATCAAAGAACTACCCTTACCCCCTCCATCATTGACAACTTAGGCTCCCCAACATGTTTTGAAAGTCAGCGCCCATAATGCTAAGCATTTGGGGAAATGTTTGTTTTAAAAGAACCAAAATGTGATTTGCTTCACAAATAGCATAGGATTTATTTTTAATATTTATTTAGCATACATTTTTTTTTTTCTGTAGATTAAAGTTATGGTCAAATGTATTAACACAATTGGCCTGTATTTTTAAAATTCATGAGAGCGAAGGATTTTTTTATTACTAATTAATTATTTGAACATGTTTATTCGCTCTTTAGTGTTTAAATTACACTATTTTCCATTAGTAGCTATCGTGTAGTTTAAACACTACAAGAAAATGGGAAAGTCCAAATAATCAAGAAGTAACAATAGGCCTGCTTGTTACTTGTTCGGACATTTTGTACATTACATATATTAGAATAACTTTTTCCTATAATGATTTATCTCCTTATGAAAAAATGTAACTAGGCACTAGACATGCCTTCGTCCATGGGTAAAATGTGGAAATTAATAAAATCCGCTAGTTACATAAACACTGCCGTTTTTAATTATAAACCTGCTGATCACTATTTAATAGGATGTTCATTAACCCCAAAACATAATCAACCCTCAGTATCTATAGAAAAACAAGAATTAGTTATAAAAAGTCATGTAGTTAGAGCAAAACTAGTGGATGTGATTTGGTTGGAACTAAGACAATACAACAATCCGGAGGAACTTTGTAAAAACATTTTAAAAATATTTAGTAGGATATATTTGAGCAAAGCAAGTCTTATCAAAATTATATCCACTCACTAAAAAAACCATGGATCAAAGACATTGCTTGATGAAATTAAGAAAAAAGATAAATTATTCAAAAAATGGAAAGCTGCACCAAAAAAAGAATATGCCCAGCATAGAAATAGAGTTAATAACTTATAAGGGATAGGAAGACAGAGTACATAGCTTTTGAATTTGCTTCGGCTCAAAACGATATGAAGAAATACTGGGCCTGTGTAAACAACCTTATTGGAAACAGAAAAAAACTAAATCCAGACTCTCAAATAATTCAGGCTTTTGATGCACCTTTTTCGTCAATACAGAATAATTCTGCTGACTTTTTTAAAAGTAATGTAGAAAAAATCAGACATGTCTGTGCAACTAGTCTCTCAAACAACCTGTAAACAACGTTTTTAACTCTTTCTTGTATATTCCAACAGCAAATAAAGAAAATATTTCTAAAATAGTCATAGTCTAAACATGAAAAAATCCCCTGGAATTGATAGAATTAGGGTGGGAATTCAGTGCGTAAGCAACAACATCAGCGAGATTCTGGCAAGGATTATGGCATAAGACCGATCTACAAATCTGGTCCAAGAAATTTGCTATCAAGCTATTGTCCGATTGCTATTCTTTCTGTGATTGAAAAGGTGTTTGAAAAATATGTAACGACTCACCTAAATAAGTTTTTATCAGAGAACAACACAATTTGTAAAAATCAGTATGGGTTTCAAAAGGGCAAGGGTACAGAAATGCTTTTATTGGATTTTAATGATCATGTTAATAAATGGCTTAATCAAAGACATCATGTAATCGCAGTATTTGTAGATTACTACAAAGCATTTGACACCTTGGATCACAGTATACTTTTGAAAGAGCTTGAAAAAATCGGTATAAAGAACAATCTCTTGAAATGGTTCTCAAGTTATTTAAAAGACAGACCTATATTTGTTAAAATTAACAACATCTTAAGTTCAAGTAAAGTCTTAAATCAGGGTGTACCGCAAGGTAACGTGTTAGGACCTATCCTTTTTAATAGGGGGTAAATTTTGGAAGAAAGAATTCAAAACATCAGGGAGGAGAGCTGTGCCCAGTTATTTGTTTACTTCTCTAAACCTCACCCCGCCCCCTTCCCTGTGTTAGTGAAACTAAATATTTAGGAGTAGTAATTGATCATCTATGTTGTAAATAGACTAAAAGATAAGAATAAGAAAATAATTCATGCTTAATTAATTCTGCTAAGAATTAATTTAGCAGTAATTGGTTTAAGCTTAAACCAATTACTGCTAAATTGTTTTATTTGAGAAAAACATTACCTTATGAAGCTCTTGTTATAATAATTTATAAATCGATGTTTGAATCAATAATTCAGTACGGGATAGAAATTTGGGGCACGGCACCAAAATGTTTTCCAAGACGAATAGAAGCCTTGCAAAACAAAACACTAATAATGATTTCTAAACAAAAATTTCCTGAAACACACTCACTAGTCAGTACCTTCAAAATATAAAACACCCTGTACCCAGAGCATTTTTATAAGTATAAAATTATTAAACTTTTTTATAACAAGTACAGTTTTAAACTACCAAATTTAAAAGAGCTATATTCTTTTAGAAGTTTAGAAAAATACAAATTGCCAAGATATTGCAATACCTATGGTAAAAAACTCATTCAGTCACGTGGTTCCAAAACTATTTAATGAACTGCCTGTCGATTTAGAAAATGCAAAACGTTTTGAAATTATAAAATTAGACTTGATTTCTTGGTTACTAAACAAAAGCCAAAATTACACCTTGTAATAATTAAAAAGGAAAAGGATGTGTGTGTGTCAGTGAGTGAAAGTATGAATGATTGCCATTGTTAAGCTACTGTCCAGTCTCGATTTTGACTTGCCTCAATATGTAATATTCTATGTTTTTGGGTAGCTGTGTATGGTTTCTTTTATGTTCTTTTTTATTTTTTTTAACCTAGTGCATTTAACCTTTTACGCAAATTTTTACTGAGTTTATAATTATAAATTTTCATTTGTTTTTGTATCAACTATCATTTGTTTTGTATTTGTGTAGATCACAATTATTGGTTCTCCTTGAGAAAATTGTTTCCTAGTTTC
The DNA here is from genome assembly GCA_035578135.1 of Flexamia atlantica. NCBI lineage: Eukaryota > Metazoa > Arthropoda > Insecta > Hemiptera > Cicadellidae > Flexamia > Flexamia atlantica. The sequence goes on from JAQJVK010000007.1 coordinate 15,831,702, forward strand.
AATATGTTGCAACGTTTGATGTTTAACCAGTAGGTAGAAATATTTGAGTTAGTTTGTGCACCGTCACCCAAGCGCTTTGTTAATTTTTGTATGTTTTATGTTTTTCTGTATTTCTGTGTAATAATGAGCACCCAACGACAAATCATGTGGTTTTTTGGGATTCAATGATTGTAAGATTTGTGGAAATAAAGAATCTGAATCTGATTCTGAGTTAAATTGCTAGATGTGATTTGTACTTTTATCAGAAATTTCTAGCACTGTATGAGTGGATGCAGGGTCCCAGCGCAAAATGAAAAGTGAAGATTACTGCTGTAAAACCAAGAAAAAGCGACAACCAGTCATCTGTTACAGTTTGTCCAGTGCCTTTAAATGTGGTAATTCATTGTAAATAGTAAATATGATATAATGTATTCATCATTCTATTTAATGGTTTTAAACTGTTTTTACAATGAATGTTTAAAAACAAATATGTTCCCAGAAGCTTAGAATGTTTATGATTTATATTTCATTTTGCTTGAACTAAAGGTAAATACATTATTATGCATTATCTTGTCATAATTAGAAGCAACGTTAAGTGTAAATTTTGAGGTGTGCAGGCTTGAATGCAAGTTCAGTAGCGGAGGTCTGCACTCAGGGGATGCCGCAAATAATTGTCACTGGTAGCTTGGGAAGGGAAAAGGGGAGAGGTACGCGGTCAGAAAGTTGGCGAGTTTGTATGTAGCCGGCCTGAGCTATGACTCTAGTTTTTAAGCATGTTTCGAAACTGGCGAGTTTGTAGGTTAGAAACGGTCCTAGAAAAGTTGGCAAGTTTGTATGCAGCTGGAAGGAGTAACAGAGGAATGGGACAAGGATACAGATCAGCAACAAGCTGATTGATTGGAAAATAAAAACAAACATAGGTATAACAGTTTGAATTTATTGTGATAAATTTTGTTCAAACAATGCCTGCAAATAAAATTTACAATTGAAAAGAGCTTTTCATGCCGATTTCTCATTATAATTCTAAATATGTGTATAGCAGTCATAAAAATGTACTAGGTAGCGAAGAATTGGAATGATATTGCATTACAAAATGTGATTGCAGATATCCAGCATACACAATATATAACATGTAAAACTTTAGTATATAGTATTAGATAAGCTTATACGGAAGGCTATGAGACGAGTAGAGAAGGCAAAAAGAGATATTAAGTATAAATATTCCAGTGAAAAGTACAAAGTTGAATCTGAAAAAGTAAACTTACTAAACAGAATAAATGATTGAAATCATTTGACTACTAAAGGCTAATGGATTAGTTTGTGTTATTGCCTTTTAATGCTAAATTTGCTGTTTTGTGTAACAGTTCTATAGCAACATCTAATTTGATAACCTAATCGTGAACTCATCATATTGTACAATTACAATGCCACTAAAATATTTTATATGAGATTGCTACTTGTAGATCGTTGTATCCCATTACAGTACACGTAACATTATTATTTTAGTACTTTAAGTTAAAACTAAATTATTACCTTAAATTGAAATCAGTATTATGAAACAAATGAGGGAAAATCTTGTCATAACATACTTTTTTAAAGCTATATGTAAATATAGAAACATTGTAGCAGAGGTTAGATTATGTTTAATTTGATAATCTAAATTTTACTTAATAAATAACTACGAATTTGGAAAATTATGACATGAATTGTTACGTAACTAAAAATATGTCATTTTATACAATTTATGTACCCTACTTACCAAGTCATAATTTTAGGAGATATGGGATGTTCCTTTTTCTATGGTTTCTAATGTCACTGATTTCTTAACTTCTGTGTGCAATCAGTAGTTCGAAAAAGATCAGTCGTTTAAAGAAATGTTTTTATTTGATATTTCGTACATTTGAATATTCAGACCTCACCATGAATAATGGGATTTTAAGCATATAAATCATTTATTTTCGGCACTTCAACAGAAAGCACTTAATTATTATAAATGATGTCTTGAGTTGGTTGGTGACAGATTACTAAAACACCCTGCAACTATAGATTTAATTGTAAATAAACATTTATTTTAATAGTTATAAACAAATGAATTTTTACATTATTAACCACTAAGAAAATTAAAATCTGGATAGATATTTCTAGCTTGATTCCTTAGCTTAATATGGCAGTGTGTAGATTGATAAACACACACTCAACAAATTATTACAACTGTAAATTTATAAATCACTAACATCACTTTACAGGTTAAATTTTACTTGTACAAATGAAATGCCACATATTTTACATGAAATCGCTTCTTGTATTTCATTATTTCCCATTATAGCAAAAATCCATAGTTAAAACTAAATTATATCCATATGTTTGCATAAAACTCTTTTGTTTTGGAACAGCAAGTTGTTTCAAAAGTACCTATATTGATGACAATACAAATTTGTAAACTGAAATTTAGTTTTGCCTTAAAATTTAGTTACTTTGGTACTTTGACTAGATAATGACCGGGTAAGTAAAGGACCATTAAATTGTTAACTTTTTGGGGTAAAAGTTTAGCAATCAAATTCTCTAAATATCTTCATAAAACTATAGACAGAATTGTAGACTCACCGTCATAAGCAATCCAGTTGTTTTTAATTTAGTGGACAGCTGTTTCGCACCCTTGTACTAGGGGCATCATCAGCACCATTGAGGTTAAATCATTAAAATCCTATAACTAGATGTTCTTGTCTATATAACATTGTGGTATAAAACACAAATACTGTCACTGTCACAAACTGTATAAAACACATTAAAAAACATTCAAAATGGTGCTGATGATGCCCCTAGGCAACTTGGCACCATTTTGAATGTTTTTTAATGTGTTTTATACAGTTTGTGACAATGACAGTATTTGTGTTTTATACCACAATGTTATATAGACAAGAACATCTAGTTATAGGATTTTAATGATTTAACCTCAACGGTGCTGATGATGCCCCTAGGACAAGGGGGCGAAACAGCTGTCCACTAAATTAAAAACAACTGGATTGCTTATGACGGAGAGTCTACAAATTTGATAAAGCAATTAATTCCTTGATAGCTACTTCACCACTATAGATAGATGTCTTACTTTTTTTGTTAGAAATGTCAAATAATTGCATTAACCATTTTCAACTGATTCAGATGTTACTAAACATTTAAAAAAACCCAAATATATAAAAAAGTTGACTCTACATAAAATTTATAAGTTGGTCAGGCAGTAGGTAAAACTAGACAGCATAAGAAACCGAGTGCTGTCAACAACAAATGAAACCTGGTTATAACTGAGATCGACAGACAGTTCTACAAAGGCACTCACTGTATGGCGCTGACAATCTGAAATGATAAAACAAATTCACTAACCAACGACTCATATCTGGGGTACCTAACAAGTCAGTTGAACATTAACCCATGCAATGCTACATATTACAATAAAAACCAAACAGCGACCTGAAGATATATAAAAACTTGAAAATAATTTGAATTAAAATGATTGAGCCAATACAAAAATAAAACTATATCAGAATATCAGTTCTAACGGATTCACGCTTTAGGGCAGTATAGTTGCAAATTTACTAGTTTTTAATAAGAAAACAAACATACGTTAAAGGAATCCAGGAAATCTCAACTATCAGTATCAGAAAATACTGGTCCACAATACTCAGTTTTTACGATAACAGTTCTTATAATTTTCTTATTTGTAAAAAAAAAGAGGATGGCGGCCTCTTTTTCACCTTGCCTAGTTTTAGTTAAGAAAATAAAGTATGTAATGAGTGTGAATTGAATTGAACTTAATAGTTGTTACACTCAATGAATCAATGAAACATCACAACAGAAACTCCTACTGAGAGTTTGCTTACAAGAAAGCAAAATATTTTAGGAATTTTTTATCAAAGCCCTTTCTGATGAGGATATAATTTATATTTGATTGACAACCAAATATTGAACATCAGTAAATAAGATCAGTGATCATTGTATTACAGGTACCATCTCAATACATTACATATGTACTTATATTTGTTTCCTTGTTGTGATTAAGGTCTAGATTGGTTTTCGCTTGGCTCTCAAGTGAGGTTTTCATTTGTTACGCTTCAGCACCATTAGAAATACAAATACCTCCATCGCAGCATACCTGAATACTTAGTGAATTTTCTGCAGACTCAGTGAACGTTAAATGCTTTAAAGAATAATTTAGACCAAGCTTCACATCAAAAGTAAAGTCACGCAGAAATATTCTCCACAAGAAAACGTGGGGTATATGCAAATTTGCACCCTTAATGTATGAAAATTGGAGATTTCAGGCCAATTCACTAATTCGGTATATCACAACTAGATAAAGCCACATGCCGAGCTTGTTGAAAAATAAGCAAGCTGTACAATTTTATTCCCATTAATATGGGGAGGTGAGTATGCATTTTTTCTTCCTGAGGAATCTAACAATTTGGGAATTTTAGGCCTCAATGAAGTAGATTACAGTTAGTTGGAGCCAAAAATCAATTTCCAGCAAGAGTTGAGAAATAAGTAAATTAAACATTCTTTAAATTCCCATGAAGTTTACATGGGGAGTTGGTATGCAGGTTTGCTGGCACTTAGGTGTAGAAATATGCGATTTTAGACCATAATCCAGTAGACATCAATAAGATGAAGCCATGTCGTACTAATTTTGATTATTATAGAGTGTGTTCATTTTTTTGTATACACCATTGGGATCTAGTAAACTAAAAGAGATACAAGAAAGGTTAAACTAGCAAAGTAATGCCTAATAATAAGACAAGTAAAATCGTGGTGAACAAATAAAAGTTTTCAACCAAATTAGTTCGCTACGCTCAAAAAGACCATTTTTGCCCTAAAACTAAAATTGCCCATAACTCCCTTATTTTTTAAGATACAAGACTGTAATTTGGGTCAAATTTAAACAAACTTTTACGTAGAATCTAAGTATTCAATCATAAATGTGATTTTTTTATGGTTTTCTTAGAATAATGCTCAAGTCCAAAATTTTAAATGCCGACATGTAAAATTTTCTTTTTCATTGGAAAAATATTTTTCACCTAATTACAAAAATACCACACATGTGATATTTTCCTCATCAAATAAATGTGCTTTAAATCAGAGAAAATATCTTTTTATAAATGATAATGGGTTATAATGCACAGGATTTATCATAAAAATTAAAACTATGAAAACAGCTGATTAGTACTAAACAGCTCATAAAGTGGAAATAGCTGATTGAAAGCAAAAACCTATTTTATGAACAAATGCGCATCTTCATTTAAAACAGCAGTTTTATTTGTAAATTAGCTTTTCACTGTTAATCAGCTGTTCCCCTTTTCCTTATTTATATTATAAATCCAGTTCATCATAGCCCATCATCATATACAATAATTAACTAACATTAACGTACCATTAAAAATATTTAATGGATTATGATGTATTGGATTCATAATAACAATAAATAAAATGGAAACATCTGATTAATAGTTAACAGCTGATTAACTAGAAAGAGCTGATTAACAGTTAAAAATAATTTACTGTACAAAGAAATCAGTTGTTTTAAATAAAGATGCTTATTTGCCCTTAAAACAGCTTTTGGCTGCCAATCAGTTATTTCGAGTCAATCAGATGTTCAGTACAAATCAGCAGTTTTCATAGTTTTCATTTTTACCCATTACGTGCATTATAACCCATTATAATTTATAAAAAAATATGTTCTCTGATTAAAAACACATTGGAAGAGGGAAATATCACGTGGTATTTTTGTAATCAGGAGAAAAATATCTTTCCAATGAAAAAAAAATTTACATGTTGGCAATACAAATTCTGGACTTGAACATTATTCTCAGAAAACCATAAATGGTATCACATTTTTTATTAAATATTTAGATTCCACGTAAAACTTTGTGTAAATTTGATCCCACATATAGTCTTGTACCTTAAAAAATAAGGGAGTTATGGGCAATATTAGTTTTGGGGCCAAAATGGTTTTTTGAGCGTAGCGAATGAGTTTGGTCAAATACTTTTAATTGCTCATCACCATTTTACTTGACTTATTTTAAGCATTACTTTGCTAATTTAACCATTTCTTTTAGTTTATGAGATCCCAATGGTGTGCCCAAAAAAGTGAACGGAACTTATTTTCTGTACAGTCCTCATATAATGGCTATATAATAAATTGCACTTTGTGATTGTACTGTGTGATATGGGTTCTAGGCAAGAAAACCGTAACAGATCGTAATGTGATTGGTTGCAAGCAAGAACAAACCAATCTGACCTTTCTCAGGAAATAAGTTCCATCAGGAAGGGAATGGGTACAAAGAGTCAAGTAGCTGAGGATAATTTGTGTGCTAGAACTCTTTGAATTTTTAACTCATTGAAATTGAACAAGTGAAAATGTTGTGTTAGCATTTCTTCCACACAAGATTATTGTATTACTTACTAAAGAGAAGCATTAGCAGGGAACTAGGGCCAAGTTTAGGTGTTCAGCTTTGTATACCTATATAAATACAGGTACTACATTAAAAGATTGGATTAGCATGCTATAAATTACATGTCTTTCTTTCTTACTTGTTAAGATCAACTTACTATATTTAGTTCAACATAACAAATTGCTTTAACATTATAACTACGGGCAAACTTTTTCTTAAAACACAATTTCATATTCATAAATGTACATGGGTCATCAAACATAATGGAGGGTCATCAAAATCCCTCTTTGGTTTTCAGTCCAATAATATTTAATTGTGTTTTTCATTACAAAAACGGTTTACAAGTTTTAAGTCCTGCAGCAAAATTACCTCTATCAAATTGGTCCAAAATAGTTTGTGTGACATCGAGGCTGAAAGCACTCTCAAGTTAGAAAATGTAATATTAAATAGAACAGCATGAGAAGCAACATTTGAGACTATATTTCAGAAAACGCAACTGTAGGCAAATATTTGAAAATAACCTGTAAAAAACATACAAATGGCCAACAATTGTCACCAGACTCGAACAGCCACACAATACACCATCACTGTAGCTCTACGGCACTCATGACAGATGACAGAATGTAGGGGTTAAATGCTATGCAAATTAAGTTTTGGAAGTTTTCCATTGTATTGAATCCAAAGGTATTTAGATAGGTACCAAATATGGTTCTTTGTAATCATCAAATAATACTCAATAAATAAATAAATGCATATAAATTTTAAAGAAAATATTTAAAAACTCACCTAGAGCATGATTTAAGGAACAATTTGATAAGCCTCATCCTTCACACAAGGACTTTTAATGACAGTTTTACTTTTAAGAAAAACAAATGTTCTTATAATTTGCATTTTGATCACTGAAACAAATTTGTTTTATTCATAACTAACAGGCCTTCTTATAATTTCCTTTTGATCATTGATCATTGACACTTCCTTTGTTTTGTGCATAATTTTAATGGATGGTTTACTTTAAAGTTGTTACTTACAAGTGTTTGAGAAAACTGTATTTTTAGTTAAAACAACGGATATTAATCCTTATCCTCAGATCCTGTGGCCAAGAAGTTAATTAAATTTTTATACATTTATTTACTCTTTTCATTTGCTTGTTGTATGCAGTATATATAAAAAATGATATCTAAGAACATTGTTGAAATTTGTTAGTTATTATTATATATAGTTGGAATTTGTTAGTTTATATTTTTTAAGAGATCATTTTGGATATTTTTTCTTACAAGATTAATTGTACAAATTTAAATGTTTAGATGTTTTAGAATCAGGTTCCAGATCCTGAAAAATTGTACAAATTATTTTCCTCTAGGAAGTTTGGGTAACATTCACATAACCTCTTGAACAAGTTCTTGAAATCTTTGTTCTGAAGAATTTGATAGCAATTTTTTTTTACTGATTAGATTTATACCAAAATAGAGTGCAATATGGAAAAAAGCATGGATAAATAATTGCACCCAAATGCACCTGAACTTAACCCAACACATCCAATTAGGTTATTAAAATTTATGTTAAGTTTAAAAACATGCTAGCTTGATTCTATAATTAAATGATTAATATAAAAATCTTTAAGAACACGAAGCTCTAAGAACCTTGACTTTGAAATATCATTACTATCTAAAACTGGACATAGATCATGCATTGCCTTTACTGGAACTCATTATTTCTAAATCAATAGGATATTCTATTTTTATTAACCCCTAAGCACTTTAATAACCACAAGTTCCAATATTATATTAAAAGACATAACTCTACTTTTTTATCTTTTATGTCTAGAATTATGGCTTCATTTAAAAATAGTCCTTTCTTCAGCTATAAATTGTAGCAGCTATATTCACTGCAATTCAAAGTACTCTAGTACAGCTGTTGCTGTACTGTTGTTGCTATGTGGTTGTTGTTGTTGTTGGTCGGATTCAAAACTATTGAAGTTAAAACACCTATGAACTCTTTTTGATTTATTAAAAATATGGAATTTTATTATCTGGAGGACTATCTTGGCTACAAAACTGAAAGTTAATTTTTTGGCTTTAAGTAGATGCATAATAATTATATCAGAAACGATAATGTTAAAAGAACATCAAGTATGAAGTTTGAAGTGAAATGGAAAGATTGTTACGGTTGAAATGAGCTTATGGTAATATCTGCTGTGAAAAATTCAAAAGAAAGAACCATGTGCTCTTTACATATATGCTTATATAAAAATACTACATACATTAGACCTCATATTTTGATACTACTTAAATTATTGTATACATGAAATATGTTCGCCATACGGATGAGTAAATGAATTGGTTTTAGCTAAAAAGTACTAAAGTTACCAATCCTAGCTTGAAATAACTTTTCATTTACTACGGTACTTTTAATTCTGTATAAATGCCAGTGGCATTTTTTAAACATATCAATTAGAAACAGTAAAAAACCATACCTTGTTACTATCTAACAGCAAATTTTAGGTAGTATCCATCAGTAATATACAGACTAATGACAAATAGCAACTGGACCTTCTTTTGAACCTGTCAAGATTCGAACTATCGCACAGTGCTGTGACCAATGGGCAAAATCATATTAAAGCTCATAATTCTTCTCATAAATAGGTGGAAACATAAAAAAAAACTCTTAATTATTTGGAATTCAGGTAGTTTTCTCTTTAGGGGTTGATCAAAAGTAAAGTTCATGAAGTCTGTCTTCTCTGTCTTCAAAAGAAGTTCAGAAAAAAACAAAAATGAATGGTAGTTTTAATGTACTTTAATTAATACTGGAGTGAAAATTTTTATTGTGCCCTTTTAGAGAAAACATTTGAAAAAATATGTTTTCCTTTTTTTCAAAACTTTTTTGATTTTTTTTAATCGATTGACATTTGAAGATTCATGGATTAGCCAAGGTAACGCAAAATCGTGTGTGTATATTCAATGATACAGCATCTTTCAAGAAAGAACGCGAATTTTTGTCACTGACCGTAACCAACATAAAAATGAAGATTAAAAATATTTAATATGGTTTGATAAATATGTTTTGCTGTAAATAGATTCAGTTTTAGGGCAATATTGCAATAAACAGCTCATTAAGCCTTTAGTATATTTGGTATTTCTAAAAAAAGTCAAAAAACTAAAAAAAATCAAAAAAAAGCTAAAAAATCTCTTAAATTTTGTCTAGCTCCAAGCAATCGTTCCTGATATATGAAAAACCTTTATGTCCTCATAGGGGCGTCTTTTTTGTGTGTGATTATAGTTTTATATGATGATATATCAAGTTTTGTATTTTTTATAACCCAAATCATGAAAGATACGGTCAGGGACAAGGGGTACGGTCTAGAAAAAACGAGAATCGCCGGTCGATTTACTCAATTTATTTAATGCCTCTGTTTTAAATTATCATTTTAAATTATCCGTGGCACTTTAATGGGCCAATACCCTGGTTATTTAGGAGTTGACTATACTCTATTCCACAAAAATTTATAATAAAATATAAGCATTACCTTAACTATTTACATATTTCAAAAACTAAAATTTTACTTTTTCTTAAATCCTTCAATTGTATTGTTATAAGATAAAATTGTCTTTCACTTCAACTGAAAAGTGAAATTTACAACGAAATTTATATTGATTTTCACGACCCTACAATCGATAAGACTGACGTGGTTGTGAAAAAAATGGTTTTGGTGTGACAAATACGGTCGTGAAATCACAATTATTTGTCCCTGTTCTGGTGGTAGCCCTGCACTTTGTGTTTCAGAAGACAAAGTGGACTTCTAGGTTAGCGTACCAATTAAAATATCATATCAACAAAAATTAACACCATGTCTACTATAACAAACGACTACGTACGGTCTTGGACACATCAAAATTACCAAAAACACAAACTTACCTTTATCAATCTTGATATGCATGAATAGAAAGAAAAGTCACTGGAGCAACAATAAGCATGCCCGTTCACATCTGTCTTTTCAAACCAACTGACTCTATCGTCACCAGGCTTGCCACTGTCGTGTTCCAAAGTTCCAAATTTTGCCGTTACGGTCGGGACTTAAATCGAGGGACGGACTTATTTTGTCATAATACTCAGTTTGCAGTAAATAAAAATTATTAAATACTCTTTTTTTGTAAGTTTAATAATTAGTGATGATATAAAAAATAGCATTATTTATTTTAGCACGCATAATTGTTCTAAAAATAGCATGAAAGTTGAAGAATGGACCCTAGGGACATGTAACGGTCGTGAGATTTGTGACTTTGAAAATACGGAAAAATACCTAGTACCCATTAACAACCAAATAAATATATGCAAAATGTTGCCCCCGTCCCAAAAAAATATTAAAACACATAATATGATACTATAAAAACAGTATCTACGAAATAAGATGCCAGGGACATTAAAGGGCACGATAAAAAATTTTCACTCACTGATTGAACAGAGCTATTACATTTCACCTAAATGCTGTCTTGGCAACTGAAACTGACAGTTACTATTTTCAAAGAATATACAGGTGTGCTGAAAAGTCCGGAAGAAGGTTAACATCTTTTTAACTTAACTCTTTAGGAGATTCATCTGTTGGATATCCTCTTTGAAAATATCAAACTATTTTCTGAGGCACACACAAACTGTTGACCTTCAGTGGGTGACAGCCCAGAAGGAGTAATCCAATATTCTTACACATGTAAGCGTGGGATGTGCAATGAATAAAGATTTATTTTTGAGGAGAAAACAATGACACAAATTCCAACTCAATAGAATGATTGAATTGAAAATTGAAGCTCATAAAACTTTCCAAAACTGTGACATTTGATGAAATTCAAACTGTGATCACGGCTGTTAAAGCTGTCCTTTAAAGATGCAAATTGTAGCATTATGTTATTTAATCTTTCAAGAGCAAAATGACTTATCCCATTGACCAAATGTAACATCCTTCATGGGATGACTCTTGAGTCATGAAGCTTATGACACATGGCGGAATTAGATCAGTGGTTTTTCACTATTTTATCATGCCAACTTCTATTTCAATACCATTTTATAAAGTGTACCCACCCCACTCCCCTCAAACCGAATACGAATTGAATGAAGTTTACAACAATAAAAAAATCAGAATCAATAAAAGGCATGGCAACAAATCCAGTTTTATGATACTTTATTTCAATTGAATTGACTGAATTTCATGATCAAATTCCATAAAAAGTATTCCCTTGATTGAGAAAAAAAACATAATAATTTATAGTGAACATGTTATTTTGAAACAGAAATTGTCATTTGTCAGTCTTTGTTACTTTCAAGAAGTTAACTTTGTGTTCCAAAGCTTGCAATTCATTTGCACAGTTTTCATGCAACATACAATTATTAATGAGGGCCGTATAGAAAGTAAATTCTGTTCAGTGATAGCGAAATAATTTACATATCAGAGTGCACAGTGACTCAGTGTGTTTCTTACTATGAGAGGCGGATCATCATGCTGCCACCTGTTTGCTAAATATAACCACAAAATATGAGCGCCTCAATAAAGTCCCTCCGAATTAGAGTTGCTCTGTATTTTAAGATTCTTTATAAAAAAAAAAAAAAACAGAAGTGATTTTCGATGTTCAATACACAGACTAAGTTCTTTTGAAAAATTTCCACACTATTTAGGACAAAAGTTGTATAATAAACTGCCGATTAGAGTACAAAATAGTTAATGCAAAAGGTATACTATAGTATAAAAGACTATCTAACTGGTACATTTAACTGATTAGACTAATTGTTTATAAAAATTAAGATTTACAACTTTGTGAAACAATAATCTTAGTTCATAAGTTTTGACTTGTCATCTGTTTCAACAGCTATGCTGGATCCAACGAAATATAATATGACCAATAAAAAGTTTGAGTTTGTCAATCTTGTTCGTGTAATATAAGGTGTACTTCATTTAAAGATACTGCCTGAAATAGTGAGTATTTTTTCAGTGATTTTAATTGATTATGTTATGTTGAGCATGTTATTAAATAGATTTTTTCCCCCACCTACTATGTTTAGACGCTTTTTACTCCTAACATTAGGTGAGTAAAATAATAATTTGTATCCCAGCGGGTTAGAATAACACTGAAATCAAGAATTCAAAAATTAGAGCACCTTTAAATTTCCAGCGCTTATGAAAATATGTTGCAGCTCAACGAATACAGGTGCTAACAGCTGACTTAGTGGCAGAAATAATCATATAAGATTAACAACGATCAGCTGTGAGAACGTCAAAGAATTAAGCATGTATGAACAACCAACAACCATCAACTGATCGGTGGTGCATGCATGGTTGCAGCTTCCCGGAAGCAGGCGCTATTAGCAGAACAAAACAAAAAGGATATTTTTATTTCTTACTGCATGAATAAAATAAGTGTTTATGGTCAGGATATTTATTATTGCAGGTGAGGGTAAAATGTTGTGTGTATTATGAGAGAAAAGCACATTGTCTCCCTTATGAAAATTGTCGCCCTCGCAAGCTCGGGCGCCAACATTTTAACTCGTGAGACAATGCTGTCCTTTGCTCACTTAACACACAAATAACTATTTTATTACATATGTTGTTATTTATTCTTCAATCTATCTTGTGCAAATTCCTGAATATAAGGGCATTTAAAACATTTATTGATTTGTTCTTTGATTGTTTACTTTATTTTGATTTTTCCCATTTTTTATAATAAACTCACTGCACTGTGCGGCGATCTTCATATCATGAAGCAAACTCCACGTCCTTTTGGCTAAACAGATGATTATTTTATCAAACTATTATTATTATCATGAAATAAAATCAATATGGGTCATACATTTGATTTTTATTGGGTTTATAAACATAATAATGATGTACATTCTATACCTGGAAATATTTAAATCGTTCATGGGGGGGGGGAGGCTGAATTATATTGAGGAAAATAGAATTATTTTTATTTTCATTAATTTTATTTAAATTTTAGACCTGTGGTAAAAATATATCATCAAACTGACCTTTTGTTATGGTGATAAAGTTCTTGAATTATTGTTATTTTCATAATTCGTGTGTCTTTTTAGCAATGGGTCAATGATTTATGAGTGGTATTTAATAAATTTTCAAGCAATAAAGAGTCAATATTTAGATAGAACAATTAGGGAACTAAGTAATAGATTTTAATCAAACTTGTTAAGTAACAAAATAAAACCTTAGTACTCCTTATTATTAACAAAGTAAACAGCACATAGTACTTTAAAAAATAGGGTAATCCTTTATTCTCCTTAGTTCCTTTTGAGCAAAGTAACTTTGAAAAATTTTTCGGAGAAAATAAAATGGAACAGCCAATTTTGCTTCCAGTAAGCTTATTATATTATTTTTGATAGACAGCTTCACTTGGTTCTTTTAACGTTTCTCTTATACACATAGTAGTAAAGACAAAATTTTCATTATTCTGTTACCTACAAATCTTGATTATCACAAGATTTGATTCTTTTGGATTCAACCGCATGACGAAATCTATAACGTGTGCAACAAATTATAAAAAATTACTTGAGGCACTTCATAAATACATTTTTTATCAAATTATGGCTTGTCCATTTATTTTGAAGTATTTAAAAATTAAATAATAATTTTGTTTAACAAGTTATGAAGTTTGAGTTTTTAATAACAATTTAAAGTATATGAATACAAATTAATTAATTATTTTTTAAAGACTATCATATTATTATCGTAGTCATCAAATTTATATATAAAATAACGATGCATACTAGTAACATTGCTATACGAAGGGAACAATATTTACAAAGACAACACCCACTACTTACAAAAAATCATAAAAAATTTACTTCCACATACTTACATTGATACTCCCCATCAAACATGCAGTACTTTAACGTACCATACCTTTTTCTGATTGATATTTATGTATGTGTTTGAAAATAACAACAGTCTCTTTCTGCCTGCTGACTATTTAAGCCTCAGTTTGACTTTAAATTGCATTAATTTTTATCTGTCCAGTTTTTAGATCTTGATAACATCAGGATAACAAAATGAAAACTGAGATTTCAAATCAATAGAACTAGAGTAATTTTAATTATGTATATTAGAGAAGAAACAAATTTGCTACCAAGTTAAAGGAATGCTGAGTGGGTGTTATCTTTAATTTGGTCTCAAACTGTCTCAAAATCAGGGCCGTAACAAACAGAGACCAGAAGAATTCCATATGACCTTGAACTCAGGTCTATAAAGGGAGTCCCAAATCCAAAATCAAAATTTACACTTTGGCTTGTTAGCATTTTTAAATCTTTCATACCTTTATCAAATTTCCAGGTGCCAATGAACCTGTTTTTTCTGCTGTAAGCTGTTTTATAACATGTTTACTATTTTGTTTTGTTATGAAATTAAAAACTAAGCAAAGATTGCTTTGACTTATTTCTTGCCGTTTCAAACTTGGCTTTTGGGTTTCACAAGTACTTTACAAAATAGCCACTTGCCACAACACAAAATGAATTTAGTGTGCAACTCAATTGTCAAACTTTGTTAAAGTATATACAGATTTAAATTAATATGATGCCGATAAAAAAATTTTTGAATTGTTTTTCTAAGTTTGGTTGTACAGTAAAAAAAATCAGTTTTCTATAAAAAAGCAGTTATTGTAATGCTCTAGTTGGTAACAGACCACATACAAAACACATCAGACTGGTGTGCTGTCTGTTGTTGGTAGTGAGTTAAGTAAATGTAAAAAACCTTTAAGTGAATCACTTGAAAGATGGACTTTGTCAGTAGAACTAGTAATTTGTAATTTAATTATGTTTGATTCATTACACTTTTATACAGACGTAAGCAACAATGTATAAAGATTATTTGACTTTGATTAGTCGCTCCTGATTGAAATTTCCGCTTTGATTATTTGACTTTGAAATCCTTTAAGTCACTTACACCTCTACTACAGTCCTTGAGTTACTTACTTAATGCCTGAAAGGTAGCTTAGATTCTCTTGAGCTGTCTTTGTTTGCTTTAAGACAATTTAATTTCATATATGTGCATATGGGTGTTGATTTATTCAAAAAGTATTAAACAAATTGAAAAGGAGAAAGGAGCTCTTCAACTAGTTCTAACCTCGGGTCCCAATGTTATGGTTACGGCCCTGTATTCGACTCAAGTTCTCATTTGTTATACACTATGAGCTTTCTAAACTCACACTTTTTTATACATTATTTTAATGTGTACATACATCATTGTATGTATTGCATGTATGTATATATCAATATCACATACATATATATAGTGTGTGTATATGTATATATATATACAGTGTGTTAATTTTTTTGTCCACATCATTAGGATCTCTTAAACTAGTTAAAGAGATACAAGGAAGACTTAAACTAGGATGCACTTAAGTAGTAAAAAATGTGTTTTTGGCCAGGAAAACAGCACTTCTGGGAACTCTCTGGAACTCTAACATTCCATGTTACTATCAAATTCTTTTTCTTTAAAAAAAATAACAAAAAGAGGAAAAAAATGATTCATGGATCACAGCAGACAAAAATAACTTCAAACAACACTACTCAAAATCACATTTTTGGTATATTTGATATCGGAATAAAAATATCCTTCCAATGAAAAAAAATACATGTTCGCTTTTAAAATTATGGACTTGTGAACGAGTTGAGTTTGGTAGAATATTTTTAATTAATCACCACCATTTTACATCTTTTGTTATTAAGCATTACTTTGCTAATTTAACCTCGTATCTCTTATAGTTTACGAGATCCCAATGGTGTGCATAAAAAATTAACATTCTGTATACAGGGTGTCTCACCTAAGGTGTCTCAAATGGATTGCGGACGAACCAGTAGTCCTAGAAAGATAATCAAAACTATTCCCCACTAAATCGACCCCAAGGAACAACTTAAAAATATTTTTAACCTTTTTAAAATGCAGGGTGTTCCAAAAACTGGGGGTCACGGGTTCAAATCTCGGAATTTTCAAATGTAAACCTATACCATGTTATACATTATTTTAAAGGTCTCTACTAGACGAACATTTTCGTGAAAACAGAACTCAATTATCTTCAATAGTTTCAAAATGGCGGCCATTTTTGTAAAAAATATCGATGTTTACGGAACGCCCTGTATCTCGTGAACTACAAAATATTTTTTAATTCTGATTCCAGATTCTGAATCCTTGTAAGCTCAGCTTTACTTTGTTATGCTACATGACCACATTTCAAACAAAATAATTTTTGCAAAAAAAATCCTATTTTTCGAATGTTGGTAGCCCTGAAAATTAAAAAAGTCAAATAGCAACATATGGCAAATAGTACATCATTTGAAAGGTCTCGTAAAGGCCAACAACTTTCTCCTTTACACTTACCCTCTATCTTTTCTAGAAATTTCATAATTATTAAAAAAAAACATTTTTCTCCCCATAAAACCCATGTTATTACTATCTTTAGCCACTGTGATAGAAACAGAATTAATTAAAAATAAAAGGGTGTTTTTTTAAAAACGCAACCCATTTTTAAGATTAATAATACATATATAAATATGTAATGAGTATTGTTTTATTGAGCTTTACATTTTATAGACCTATTATTTAAGTTTGATCACATTTAGTACACATTACGTGCTCAAACAGTCCGCCATTGGCATTTGTTCAAAGTTATGTTCCTTCAATCAAATTCCCAAACACGTGTTGCAAATTCCCAACAACGAATTTCTTGCATTAAATTTGTTGTTTGTTTTGAGGTGCTGAATATCCTGTGAATTGTTTTGTAGGCCTTAATTTTTATGTATCTCCAAATAAAATAATATAGTGGGGTCGAATTCAGGGATCTTGGGGGAAATAATCCTTCACCGATAAAATAAAGGTTTGGGTTGCGTTTTTAATGTGTGTGTCTTTAAGCACGATAATTCGCGTAAAAGTGGTCTGATCTGAATGAAATTTGCCACAGTAGTACTTTATTAATCTACGAAAACAATTCCCAAAATATTCAGCACCTCAAAACAAACATAACAAATTTAATGCAAGAAATTCAAAGAGGTACCTTGCAACACATGTTCGGGAATTTGATGGAGAGAACATAACTTTATACAAATGCCAATGACGGACTGTTTGAGCACATAATGTAAACTAAATGTGATCAAACTTAAATAATAGGTTGTATAAAATGTGAAGATCAATAAAACAATACTCATTACATATTTATATACGTATTATTCAATCTTAAAAATGGGTTGCGTTTAAAAAAAAACACCCTGTATTATTTTTCTATGCTAAGTCAAAAACGCATATATTTTAATTTCCTACTAATTTATAGGAATGTATTGATATTAAATTGCTAAAAAAAATCAGCTAACCGGTCTTTAGATTTATGTAAATAAAGTAAAATTTAATTAAATAATGCATCAGCTGAGAATATGAACAGCTGATTTAAAAAAATCTGTTAACAATGGAACCATGCCTTAATACTACATTTCTGAGCACGTGGTTAGAGAATAATGGTAACAGTGCACTGTCTTGCTCTCATCAGTCAAGTAAGTTAATATTAAATGTGAATATGAGATATTTATTACAATATTAGATTTTGTGCTGGATTGTTGGTTAATTTTGTCTTTAAGTGTTTGTAGGGTTAATATTTCAAAAATGCCTTTTACTAATGAAGAAGCATTCTGTATGCTGATGGTTTTAGGAGAGTGCTTAATGAATTACCGAGCAGCAGAACGATTGTATTCCGAACGATTTACTGAAAACCATTAACAAAACTACAAAAGTTTTGAGCGCCTGGCCCACAGAGTAAGAACAACAGGAGAGGTACAGCCTTCAAAAAATCGTATTCGCACCTCTGAGGTCAAAAACGAAAGGTCAGCAGATATTTTAGCTGCAGTAGCCATTGATCCTCAAATATCAAGTAGACGCCTAGAAAAAGATTCTGGTGTAAGTAGATCTACAATCTGTAGAATATTAAAGGATCACAGATATCACCCATACCACATATCATTACATCAAGCGCTTGAAGATACCGATTATTTTAGCCGAATTAACTTTGCGATAAGGTTCCAGAATAAGCTGAAGCTTGACCCAGGTTTCCATTTCAAAGTGCTTTGGTGTGATGAGGCAACTTTTAAAATCAATGGAGACGTAAATAGACATAACATGCACTATTGGAGCCCAGAAAATCCGCGGTGGATTCGAGAAGTAAGCCATCAAAGGCAGTGGACTCTGAACACGTGGTGCGGAATTCACAACGGGAGGATAGTTGGGCCATATTTTTTTGAAGGTACAGTAAATGGTCAAACCTACAATAATTTCCTTAATAATGAATTTTTGCAGTTGATCGACCAAATACCAATTGAAGAACAGCATGAAATGTGGTATATGCAAGATGGGTGCCCGGCTCACTACCACGTTGATGTCAGGTATACTCTAACTGCAATGTTTGGAGACAGTTGGATCAGCAGGCGTGGACCCATTCATTGGCCAGCAAGATCCCCTGACATGACTTGCATGGACTTTTACTTGTGGGGAAGGCTGAAAGACCTTGTATACCAAACCGCCCCTACAACTGGAGAAGACATGAAAACAAGGATACGTTTAGCATGTCAACAAATAAGCAGTGAAGAACTGATTTACGCAACAAACTCTGTTCTCCGCAGGATAGATAAGTGCTTAGAGGTTGGCAGGGGACTCTTTGAGCACATACTCCGATAAACCAGTCAAATGACGTAGAGAGCATATTATGTCAACAATGTAAATAAAGAAATAATCTAAATAAATAAATCATATAAATAAATTAATAATGTAAATAAATTAATCATGTAAATAAATAAACAATGTTAATAAATTTTATGAGATATTCTTTAATATGAATTTTTAATGAACTATGCGATTAGAAATTAATTTTGGTACAGTAAGATAAGTCTCCTAAAAGTTGATAACATAGCATTGGACACAACGCCAAGGGAAAATAACATGGGTTGTATAGGGAGAAAGTGTTTTTTTAATAATTACGAAATTTCTAGAAAAGATAGAGGGTAAGTGTAAATTAGAAAGTTGTTGGCCTTTACGAGACCTTTCAAATGATGTGCTATTTGCCATATGTTACTATTTGACTTTTTTAATTTTCAGGGCTACCAACATTCGAAAAATAGGATTTTTTTGGAAAAATTATTTTGTTTGAAATGTGGTCATGTAGCATATCAAAGTAAAGCTGAGCTTACAAGGATTCAGAATCTGGAATCAGAATTAAAAAATATTTTGTAGTTCACAAGATACAGGGCGTTCCGTAAACATCAATATTTTTTACAAAAATGGCCGCCATTTTGAAACTATTGAAGATAATTGAGTTCTGTTTTCACGAAAATGTTCGTCTAGTAGAGGCCTTTAAAATAATGTATAACATAGTATAGGTTTACGTTTGAAAATTCCGAGATTTGAATCCGTGACCCCCAGTTTTTGGAACACCCTGTATTTTAAAAAGGTTAAAAATATTTTTAAGTTGTTCCTTGGGGTCGATTTAGTGGGGAATAGTTTTGATTCATCTTTCTAGGACTACTGGTTCGTCCGCAATCCATTTGAGACACCTTAGGTGAGACACCCTGTAGTATATATATATATACTGTGAGTTAATTTTTTGTGCACTATTAGATTTTGAGAAAACTTTTGATGGGGGAATTCACCTATTTTATTAGACAAGCAAAAATATGAATTCCATTTTCTTTCAAATAATGGCGGCCATTTCCCCTGTATGGCAGACAACTTGGATTTTTCTTAAGGAACACCTGTACTTGATGGCGTAGTTAGATTTTAAGCTAAATTCTTTAGAACTTTTTATTCTTTGAATTTTTTTCTAATTGCAATGGTTAAGGAGAGATAAGCTGTTCAAGTTTTACTTTTTCGTATAAGAAATGCATTGCGTTATTGTCGGGTAGTCTATAATCGATAACAGTTAGGTTTAATAAAACATTCCAAAGAACTATAGTGCCATACATGTGATTTCATTTGAGATTCAAATGAAATCGATTGCATAATCGATAACAGTTAGGTTTAATAAAACATTCCAAAGAACTATAGTGCCATACATGTGATTTCATTTGAGATTCAAATATACAAATATTTTTTAGTCGAGACTCACTTATAGAAATGAATAATTTTGAATATTGCAGTGCTCCATAAGGAATGGAATGCATGGGATGGCACGGTCAAAATTGACACAATGCGTTTAATAGGGAAAAATCAACTTTAACTGCTTATATCTCCTTAACTATTGAGATTGAAACAAAATTTCAAAGAATAAGAAGTTCTTAAAATTAAGCGTAGAATCTAGAATACAGGGTGTTTCATAAGAAAAATCAAAGTTGTCCGCCATATTGGAAAATGGGAGCCATTTACAAAAAATGGAAAATTAAATATAAACATATTAAATTTTTGATTGTCTTAAAAAAGTAGGTGAAGTCCCCCTTTTAAAGTTTTCTATAAATCCAATAGTTTCTGAGATGCCAATGGTGACACAGTTAAGTCGGACATCCTGTATATATGCACACATCAGTTTCCCTTTATAAAAAGGAGTATTTATCACTTAAAATACATTTACTATTAAACCTCACTAAATTTGCTACCATAACTGTTAATTCTTTATATTTACATATTTATACTTCCGTGTATGTCTGTATATATATGTATATACATACATGTATGGGTATATATATACATATATATATTTAGCATTTATTTTCATATTTATAACTATATACATTAACAGGGTCGCTTCATACGACGTCGATAATCGGTTTTAAATTTCAAAATTCGTAATATATATACTTATATCGGCTCTCCCTATAAAACAACCCGATAATGTGTTAATCGTATAACAACAAACACTCCATATACATGTGTAAATCACAGGCGAGCTCAGTCAATGAACACAGGGCCCTAAGTAAACTTACAGATTATAACTTCTGTACAATAACATCTATATAACAACTAGCTCTCAGAAAATCATAGGAGTTATCGAAATTTGTACCATCAAGCGGGTTCCCGACTCGTTTATCGGTTACAGGAGTTGAAAAATATCGATACAAATTTTGGTACTTATCTATCCACAAAGTTTGCTTTGTTTCGTATAAAAACACCGACAAAATAAATACTCGTAATACGATAACAAACACACGTTACTAAGCTCGCGGTGGCGCAGTGGCTTAGAACCAACTGCCACCCCCGAACTTGGAGAGGCCACCGATGCCCTTGCCCATGACGTTGCCCAGCTTGCCCGCCACGTTGCCTGTGATGTTGGTCAGCTTGGCTTGGATCCCGTCCTCGCCGAGGGTCTCGCGGATCGTCACCTTGGGCTTGCCTCGGTCCACGTCCTCCTCTCCTCCCGCCTCGCCGTACTCCCTGCCGACAGTCACACTCTGTTATGCTGATGGCGATCAATAATCGACATACTAAAAAGGTTTAGTTTGTTTTTTCGAAACATGATTTATTTTTAGTTTTGAACATTGCATTTTTATAAATAAAATTATCATTTTAGAATTAAAGTTTAAATGTTATATCGGTAAATGTGACCCTTCAAGGGAAGTGGGAGCTTAACTTCCTAGAAAAAATTTTACAGGACAGCAAATTTTAGAGGTAAAAAAATTTCAGATTGTTATTGTTTTTTACTCTATATATGTTTCTGAAAAATATTTGTCCATCTTACGCTTGAGTTTAATTTGAAAAATGGTTAAATTAATTTTTTTTTAACCCTCGTAATCTGGAGAAATGTGACCTCATTTTTTCTATTTTAACACTTCGAAGTTAAAACAATCATAGAGTTCGGTGAGGAACAAATGCAGGACTTGCTAAGCCCTGATCCAAGAACCGGAACCTGAAAACAGGATACCGGATCTTCCAGAAGTAGTTGACGACATACTTTCTATTCCAATAAATTTTCACCACCAAAAAAATTTACCAAAAAGTAACAAAAATTAAAAGTAAAAGGTCAGACAGCTAATATATCAAATATATTGTTGAGATTAATCGAAATAAATTTTGATTTGAGAACAAAACTAAAATTAACATTATTTTTCAACCATGTAACAAGATATTTTGTCTTTAAAATGTTGCTTTTTTTATTACTCCCAGATCCATTTAAACAAAATTCGACAAAAAATGCAAACAGTTGTCAGAAATTAAGTGCCACATTCATAATCAACTTTAAATTTCTGACAAAATGATATGTAAAACATAGGCAATAAAAAAAGTAGGAACAAAAAAAATATAATTTAGAAATTTTTAAAACTTTGGATCTCCTTTCATTAGTACTTGTTTTTAATATTTCAAATTAAATAAACGGTATGAGCAGACTGGCACATACTTTCTCCTTAAAGACATTTAAAGCAAGAAAACCTATACAATGAAGTTTAATAAAATTACAACTATCCCAAATCATATACCAAATTTTATCTAAATCGGTTAGTAATTTCAGAGATATCAGTTTTTAAATATTTGCCATAAGAATGACAGTAGGCAATGTACTGTGTTTACCGCCTATCGCCAAACAAAAGTATCAATTATCTCAACAACCAGTTGGCGTATTATTATTTATTATTATTTTACGTAAATTTGAATTTTACTACCTTAAATCCCCATAACTTCTGATCCTGAATTTTACAGACATGCGGGTGGTGGCATTTTGTTTGTAATCTTAAGCACTGAAAACTGTGAAATTTTTATCAAAATCATTAGAGCTGTTTTTGAGAAATTTGGATTTTTGTCATTTGTTATGGGGTTTTATGGGGTAAATACCCTTGAAAAGTTAAAAAAAAAGCCAGGAGGTGTCACGGTTTGATACCTACATGCAAAATTTCATGAAAATCTGACCACTTGTGACGTCTCTAGCTTTGTTTACATCCGCGCACGCACACACAAACACACGGATGGACAGACAGCACTCCGAAAACCACTTTTTTTGGATTCGGGGAGCAGTAAAACAAATTTTTCCACCAACAACTCAAATTCGAAAATTTTGACAAAAACAATACTTTCTCCATATAACTTACTTATGTGTATGGGGGAGAAAGCAAAAATTTATAGCTCAGGCATTTTTCAAGATATCTTGAAAATCTTTTACCACTTTATTTGGTTTTTAATGTAGGATGAGGGTATACTAATAACTCAATTTCGAAAAAATAGAAGTTAAGGTCCCTTTTTCCTTGGCGGGTTATAATTGCTAGTGATAATGAAAATCGAAGAAGTAGAATAAAATATCATAAAAATAGGGTATTTGAAGATTTGAAATCTTAGAAGAATTACTATCTAAATCAGTATTTAATTTGGAAATTTTATACATTTTAAATATTATTTCAAAGTTTTTTACTTACAAAAACTGCTCAGCTCAATTTATTTTGACACCTCAAGGCAGTTTAGGAAAGTAAATAACTTTGAAAAGTATTGTATAAATATTAAAGGATAAGATAAAAAAAATTAAAAGTTCAAGAAATCAATGCTTAGGTCATGAAACATAAATGTACTCCATACATTTTTAAATTGTTTTTTAATAGTGTTTCGATCTATTCAAACATTTAAATACTGTAGAACCCCTCATATCCGGCCTCGGTTTTACCGATCCTCGGCTTATATGGTCGGTTCTCAGAAGCTATGTCAAAACATATTTCCTACGCTTACAGACGCATTTTCCACTGATTCTCTGTTGGTCATTTCTCTGATTGTTTAAGCTGTATTATCCCTGTTTGTTTATGGATCCAGTTTACTACCAACAAACAGTATGATACTGGTGAATGCGAAGTTCAGCATGACTCTCCTAAGGCCTCACGCGGCAAATTGTTCGCCGAACGTGTTGGCAAATTGGATCTGCCCTGATTCGGCAATCGTTAACTTGAGTCATAAATGTGTACTGCCATGTGTACAATACTCAGTTGAGCTAGTGACCTCTAAACTGTTGTTTAATATGTATCCAGTGAGGTTATTAATTGTTTTGTTTTGTCAAGTCCCATAGTATGGCAGGCATACAAACAGCAATGAAAGCGGTGGTGGTAGCGAATACGATTGGGGAAGTGATTTAGTTTGAAATTTATTCAAATCCATGAGTGAAACAAGATAAACGAGTGGCCAAGTGATGTGTTGGTTTTAATAAATGTGAATTTTGAATTAACCCAGATAACTTAAAGCTCTACTTTTGGCTTAATTCATTAGCTGTATTATTATTTAGGTATAAATTATCGTTTTCATAACAGGTTGGATTATCCGGCCAAGTCGTTAGCCGGTCTGGGCTCGGTCCCGTGGAGGCCGGATATCAGGGGTTCTACTGTACCCTCATCTGCTTTTTGTCACAATCATTTAAACTTCAGAGGAAATACAGTCGACTCTCGTTAACTCGAATTTCCACGGGACTGCGATTTTTCTTCGTGTTACCTATAGTTCGTCGTAGACATAGTTCAAGTTATAGAGGTAAACCAAATGAAAATTCGTGATACAGAGGTAAAGAAAAGTTTATACCCTACATCTTCGACAAATATAAGCTTTTAACTTATTTAAATATTATATATCAATGAAAAATAAAGCATTTGTAATTTAATAATTTACAAAACACAATAACAGATGAGATCATGTTAATTCTAATTAAAAATTCCGTAGTCTTCCTCTGCTTTAACATGTTCAGTGCCGGCCTTAGCGAGTGCGAGGCCCTGGGTAAGAAAACGTTTGCGAGGCCCCCCAACGCCAGTCCTTCTCAGCGCATTCTTTAATTTTTAAACAAATATTTAATCACATGTAAATTACGTGTATAAGCGATGGGAAATAACATCGTAGTTCTTGATACTCCTCCCATAAGACCAATTCAAAGACCACTAAGCAATGTTAGGGTCTTAGTCACAGAGTTTCTAATTCCAAGAGGGAACATCATTACATAGCAAGAAAAATGAGATACAGTTTAACATCTCATCTCCATCCATCCATGTATTATATTACTTATATAGAAAAACTCCCAACTTTTTAGACCGCAAATCTCTAACTATTTTTTACAAATCTGCCAAACTGCGTTGAGTACTATTAAATTGAGACACTTATTGATTAGAAAGAATTTAAGTAGGAGGGTTGGGAAATTCCCGTGAACTTAGAACCGTTCCTAAGTTGAGACTGGTCTCCTCACTCAACAGTTTGGCAATTGTGTCATGTGACGCCACCGCTACTACTGTGAAACATTTTGTAATTCATTGGCAATAACCTTCCGCATAGAACGGATGAAACTAAGGGGATATTAATTCACTGCTACTTCCCTTCAGTACCTAGTGATTACGGTGTTTAATTTGAGTGTTTCTAGTAGTTCATACATTATGTTCTATAGGCCACGCGCAAACCATATAACTTCATCAAATAACCTAAAAGTGAAGATACTTGGCTTACCGTTTTGCCGCCTTTTTAAGTTGCAGTTTTATTATTACATGTAATCATTCTCATGGTTGAATAAATATCTCTGTGCTGTTTATTGTAATTTTATTTTTTGTTGTCACCTATTTTAAACATTTTAAAACTTCTATCGGAAGCGCGAGGCCCTCCCAGGCGCGAGGCCCTGGGCGGCCGCCCTTGATGCCCCCCCTAAGGCCGGCACTGAACATGTTAAAACAATTACAGTATCGATCATATTTTTTATTATAACAATACTATAAAGAGACTATACTGTATGCGCTAAAGATACAAAAATAAACTTTTAACTTTTATTAATTCCACTAATTAAAAAGTATATAATCTTCCTCTTTGTAAAAACAATTACAGTATCGATCATAATTCATTAAAACTACTTAGACTGCAGACAGACTAGGACTGCTTGACCCCGGATATGATCCTTCGACAGGTTGTTTCCTGAACGCCGGGATTTCGTATTACAGAGGTCCATTCTGAAAACTTCGTGGTGTGGAGGTAAACTTCGAGTTATGGAGGTAAAGCGCGAATCGAATTCGTCTTATCTACTGTAATTTGTGTTATAGAGGTAATTATTGTGTCCCTTCGAGTTATAGAGGTAAAATATAACCGGAAAATTAGTTTGTGTTATGTATAGTAATTTATTCATGTTAGACAGGTTTTTCCAAGGGGATTAAAAATAATTCGTGATATCGAGGATTTTGTAATATCAGGGTTCGTGTTAGCGAGAGTTGACTGTAATAAAGAACCACAAAAACTTAGTTACAATATGATTTTTACTCTCAGTTAAAACTTTAGAAAACCAAACAAAGCTTTAATAACTTTAACCGCTATATCTTCCAGTCAACTCATTTTAAGGTTTTAAAATGTAATATTTCAACCAATATCTCAATTATATATTCATAGTTTTATAGTAAATTCTTGATATCTTAAATCTTCAAAAGTTACATTTAATATTTTTATGCCTGAAATATTAATACTTTAAAGTTTACTTAAACTTGAGTTTTGTCTTTATTTTTATATTTACAAATATACAACATAAAAAACATGTACAAATTCGGGAGGTTTGGATCTTCTTTTGTGTTTAAAGATATGTGTTTGATTGTTAGCAAACAGATGTGACCACATTAATAATTTAGATTCATTAAGTATAACTTTCTTGTCCTGGATATTTTTTAACATACATTTGACCCATCCTATCAAATGATTAATGTGATTTGTATGAAGAAGAATGAAATTAAGTTTTTGATTTAATTATATTGAATGTCATAAAAGCAGGTGACTCAAAAGAACTTGTTGCTGGCAATGTTGAAGAGAATTCAGTCTAGCATCTAAATTTTTTATATTTAAATACATTTGTATGTAAGAATCATCAATATATTTATTGTTGTTTTATCTAATATATTGTTTGGGTTTTGTTCTATATATGAGTCATTTTCAATGTGCTTTGATCAAAAGTATAGTATTTGTATTTTTGGAAAGTCCAGTTCTTAAAACTTCAAAAACATTTATGTAACAATCAGTGGCGAGGCGTGACATTTTTCCTTGATCATCACATCATTATTTTTACAATACCATTATTCTTACATTTGGAAAAGAGAAAATTAAAGAACGTTATCACAAAAAAGTTAAAAAATATGAATTTTTTAATGAATGAAACATATACCAAATATTGTTTTTGTCATGTTAATACCTGTGTGATATTATTATTTTGATTCACAATAAGACACCCTACTTGTTTATCTTCTGTTAGCTAATCCTCAATTCCACTAATTCCATTGTGGTTCTGTAAGCCATGACGCTATAACGCTGTGTGCGCTGGAGTGTCGTCTGCCATGCTGAAACTATCTGTTTTAGGTAATCAGAAATTGAAAAATAAATGAGGTTAAAGCCTTGAACTTGTGTTAAAATCGCTAACTGAGACAATTTATAAGACCAATTCCAATCGAATCTTTGACAGTTAAATTAGGCAAATTGGGACAAGGTGTCACATTTGGTAGGGTCTGTAGTTTTTCCTCAAAATTAAGAAAACTAAATGGGCTTTATTTATGTACCAAAATTATGTTGGTTTCTTCTATTATTGTTACGTATTTAATGGAATTAAAACATCTCCATAGTGACTATCGTGAGCCACCTATTGCCACGCCGTAGCTGAGCATTTTAGCTTTTTAGAACACTTGAAAACTTAAAATTAATCATTAACGCACTGCAACATATTCCGATGTTTATAAACCTCAGCATGAAGTTGAGAATTGCCTGTCACCTACAGTCACGAAGTGTTTCCAAACTGCAGAAAAAAACCACGCAAATAAACCTAAAAGCATACTCTATCCAACTTTTTATCATAATTTAATAAAAAAAATAACCCTCATTTTCACTAACCCTATATTTTATCCTAAATAACATAGTTGGATTTGTGTTATTAAATAATTGTAAAACTAAGGAAAAATAATGGTACCCCTCAAACAGATAAAAGTCCCATATTTGGAGTAAAAATCCCTTAAGAAGAAACACTGCAGTAGTGGAGTTGTCGTTGTCGTCATTTTCTCAGATGCGAACACCCACGGAGGATACCGACAAGTCACGAGAACAAAAATGGTTAACAAACCTCTACCCGTCGCAGTCCTCACAGGTTTGTAAGCCACTTTTGTTGTAAACGTCAGTTCTAGAGGCTCTTTTACAATGAATAAGTCACTGAGAGTTGCCGACAATCTCCTGACACTCTCGATCTCAGCGTGTTTGAGCGGGAGTCTAAAAGTGTTTTGATTGGTTGTTGTTTTGGGAGGAGGTAGGGGAGGGGACCTTCTTCGATGGGTGCGGGGGGAAGTGTGAAAATTGCAACAGATATGCCGCTTGCGCATGCTTGTAAGTCGAGAGTTTGATCAGAAGTTTGATCACCACTGGCGATATATTACGAAATATCCGATAATAATTTATCCAAATAACTGGGTAGTGTGTGGGTAGCTTATTCACTGATACTTTAAATTTATTTATCCTTTCTGGTAATTGCCGAATAATCCAGAAATGATCGCACGCTTCGCCACTGGTAATAATAATGAAAACGTCTACAGTATATTCTTAAGTGACAATTTCTCAAAAAGAAAAAACTAATCTTAAAGATAAGATCTAAAATAAATAGACATAGCATCAAAGTTTTTCCACATTCAAATTTTTACCAGGCAGAAAAATGAGGCAGTAAATAAATATTACTTAGACTTTCAAACTAATGGTACAGCCATGCAAGATTATTTTAGAAGAAACAAAACAACTATAAGATTTTCTCTGCCATGTGACTTCTCACCGATGATTTGCAAACCAAGCACCTTATTTATATTCTCTTAATTAAATCTGAATACACCCAGGGTGACCAGAAGGAAACTTTTTCAGGGAGGACAGTTGGATTAAAAGATCATTCACAGAAAGAGGAGCGTTAAGTATAATTCTAATAATTTTCATTAAAGCTCTATGTATGCAATTAATTAGTATAGTGGTATCAATCATAGTCTTATGTGTTATAAATACACAAATACTTAAATATACTATACTCAAATATAAAAATCACTCTAATTGTTTTTGTTTTTAAGCAAATAAAGTAGAAGGATAAAATAAATATGCTTTTTGGCTTTAAATATCAATTATTGATACCCAAAAGAAAGGCCAGATGTTCACGCCTGGCAGGGTTAAAAATGTGTTTTCCCTTTTTATGAGATAACAATAAGCATCACTTAAAATAACTAGGTGACTAACCTTTTCGTCTTCAATCCATAAACTTAATCAATTGGATGACTAGTTTCGGGATTCTATCCCATTATCAAATCCTTCGTCAAATAATAAATTACATAACACACATCTTCGTCAACATTAAAATCTTGACACAACACAAACACGGACAATTCACGGTACAAAAAACATTTAAAATTTACACGCGTGGCCATACGTGTTGAATTCTATGACAACTTTGACGATACAGGGGTGTATAAATTATCATGCAGCGATTGTCCTAAAATTTATGTAGGACAATCAGGTCGTTCCTTTCGAAAAAGGTTTAATGAACATCTGCCTAAACCTAAATTACGAACTCATCGATCTAAGTTCGCAGAACACCTGATGAATGAAAATCACAGTGTGAAAAGCTGCAATGATAATTTAGAAATATTACATAAATGTTGTAAGGGTAATGTCATGAACGTTTATGAAAGCTTGGAGAGCTACAAGGCCTTTAAAAAATCGCCAAGTGATGTTTTGAACGAAAAACTAAATTTTGGATCCAACATTCTGTTTGACAGAGTAGGAGAGCTCCAGAACAGTAGATCAGATAGTCAGCTGATACCCGTCCCCCAAGGTCAACGTCATCAAGTCGGCATCGGCTAACCAACGCTCGCACCCCGCAGTCTGGAATCGTGTCTGTGGCCGGCCACGCGTGTAAATTTTAAATGTTTTTTGTACCGTGAATTGTCCGTGTTTGTGTTGTGTCAAGATTTTAATGTTGACGAAGATGTGTGTTATGTAATTTATTATTTGACGAAGGATTTGATAATGGGATAGAATCCCGAAACTAGTCATCCAATTGATTAAGTTTATGGATTGAAGACGAAAAGGTTAGTCACCTAGTTATTTTAAGTCAAAAATCAATCCAGGAGGCAAATCATGAATAAATAAGCATCACTATAGTGATACTACTTTGGTATGTATTGTAATCAGCCGCTTATGTGCGAAGTGTTGTTACACATAACGCAGAATAATCTGCAAACGGCAGGAGTAAATTTAAATCATTAATCTAATAAATGCGGACGGCAGTAAAAGACGATCGTGCAGATTTACTGATCGAGAGTAGGCAACGGTAGTAGTTTTACCAAAGACGAATGGAGTTGTTTCAAATTTGCGAATTTGAATTTACCGTACCCTATTTATGGTCGCGGAAACACGATGAAAGTATATCTTTGCTAAAGGCCAGATTTTGGGGAAGGCCGGACATTTAATAAATTTTTTGAAAGCCAGGAGGATAGGAGAACAGTCGTTACAAAGAAAGACATGTCCTCCTAAAAACGGACATCTGGTCACCCTGCATACACCAAATAATCAAATTGAATTTCAAACACTCTTTGTACAGAAAAAGATTTATTCTTTATATTGGGAGTGAGTTTACAATTTAACTAATACAAAATTTTATTTACAAATTAAATTTAAGAATTTTTTATTGAATAGAGAGCCTTTTATAATATGTTTCAACTGAAAATATTTGAGTTTATCGATTCGGGTTAAAATCTCTAGAAATTACTTGAGTAACAAGGCTCTGTCTTCTAAAAGAAAAACCAATCATTGGCTGGAAAGTCAGACTTGTAATGTGGAGTTCAATACAGCATGTTTCAGGTCATTGAATAATTTATTTTTTTATAAACAATTAGTGTCCAATTATTTAAAAATTCCTGACTAGTCAACCTGATCCAAACTAATTAGGATGTATCAGTTTTACTGTATTTTAAAATTAAAGTAATCCTTTGTTTTGATTTTTTTTATTAATTTACAAGCCTAATCAGTAGCATAAAGAAACAAAAACAAATAATAGCTCCAATTTTTGGAAACTCTCACAGTCCATTCTTAAGTTAGTGAAGTTTTTAAATTAGACTTTTTCCTCTTTAAAATTGCAAGCAATTAATGAAACAGCCACTTAACTAATTTCTTAACAGTTGGAATTCATAGAAAGTTACACATGAAACTGTTGAAACACCAATATAGACCCTACCTTCCATCACAGCAAAAACAGTGCATCTCTGTTGATTTCTATCATCTATCATGAGACCATCCAGAACTGTGTTGAAACTGAATTTTGGTCCATTCATTTATACAATTGGTTCACTCGCGGCTAAAGTTCAGTAAAGGTATCCTATATCGCTTTCTCCCCGTTCATAAGGCTCTCAATTTGCTCTGTTCGTAGCTGACCCTCATTTAGTCTTCCCTGGCTTCCTTTCGTTGTTTGATCTCTTTTCATATGGGGTAGGAAGTTGATGAAATGTCTATTTCAATTTATATTCAACTATGATTTAGAAATGAAAATCCATGTTATGAAATACTTTGGTTTCATGCCCAGATAGTGCCATAGAAGATAGATATTACATCACATGTCGTGTACTGTAATTTTTCACTTAGTTAATAAATATCAATACCTGTTGATAAGTCAATGTTGACTTACAGGGCCAATATCATAACTTTTTTCAAATAAATGAACTGAATTGAAATCAAATGTGCAGGAAAACAGTTGTAAATTGACTTCTTAAACTTTTCATTAGTATTTGAATGTGACCTGACACTGACATGTGTTTTGCAAATGACACTCAGCTCAGAATTAACCAAACATAACAGTTCTAATAACTAACTTGTACCATCATCTGAAATCTTAAAAAATGTATACCTTTTAGAACAATCCAGCAATCCAGTTTTATGTTTATTTATGTGAAACCATAACCTCTAAGTTTACCTGACCTATACAATAATTTATTCAAGTGAAACCATAACCTCTAAGTTTGTCTGACCTATACGAACATTAAGATATATTTGTCATAGCCACTTGCTGTAATCGAGCACTTCATGAAGTGTCCAGTGCTAACCAAACACTTCATGAAGTGCACAGCTCTCGCCTGGACACATAGTGTAATTTAATGGTTGAATTAAAAATTACTATATGTGACCAACAAAACAGGGCACTCCATGAAGCATTGAACACACTCGTTAGGCACTTGCTATAAAAATGTAAAACTGTGGTTTATGTCACTGTTGGTAGGATCCGATGTATTATTTTTAATTATACAAAATAAGAACATTTTAAAAGAACATTATATAATATTGTCAATAATATTGTCTACCATTAAGCTATTCAAATCAGTCCATTTAAATGTTTGCTCTAATAACTAAATTAAACATGAAACATTTGTACCTAACACCTTCACATTTAAGTTATATTATATTATCTGTCACACTCATATTATCATTAACTTTTTAAAGTGTTTTAATGTTTTAATTTAATTACCTAGATACATGGTTGCCCTAAAAAAACTTATAATAAATCAAAATATGGCAAGGGAAAACAAATTTTCAGGTTTGAAAAAGACTTCCGTACACAAATTTAATAAAAACTATTCTACAGTTACTTATTTGATTTAAAACAAAACTTTTAGATTACGTTTTATTGTTTTGATGGTTCTT
Organism: Flexamia atlantica; assembly: GCA_035578135.1. Lineage (NCBI taxonomy): Eukaryota > Metazoa > Arthropoda > Insecta > Hemiptera > Cicadellidae > Flexamia > Flexamia atlantica. Next base: position 15,864,729 of record JAQJVK010000007.1, read on the forward strand.
TTTAAAATGTTATTGGAATCAATGTAAATTGAGGTTAAAGTTTTTCTTTTATGTTTGTATAAATGAGTGAACATAAAATCATTACAGCAATCCTTTGCACTGTAATATTTTTTTAGTATTTGTTTATGAAATAATGAAAAATCAATATGGAGTGACCTGTTTAATTAACAACTTTCCAGTAATATACTTTAAATCGTTTATTCCATTCATGCAGACACCGGTGGTTTCAAAATCAAAGTTTATATTATAGGACTAAAGCCTATACGGTATTTGAAAATTCACTTAAAACATTTAACTAAAGAGATAATGAATCAATTTTAAAAGTTATTCAAAGGTAGGGGGTTGCTAGCAAATGTTCAATTTTAATTATTGTTATTTTTGTTTTTAATGAAGCATTAAATACCATTTTTAAACTTTCGTTTAATTTTATAGCTATTTGAAAGCCACCATATTAATTTTAAAACGTTAAGTAATTTATTACACAAAATTACTCAAATAATAAATTGATCATTCAAGAAATTTAAGAAATTATAAGAAATTAAGAAATTATTTAATAAAATAAAAAATAAAAGAAATTATTTATAAGAAATAAGAAATTATAAGAAATTATTTATAGTATTCAATTCTAGAATCAGTGTCAGTGGTTGCTATTATGATGCCAAAAATAACTAAGATATTGTTAACTGTTTATTTAAAGCTCCAAAGTCACTATCCAATACTATGTAGACTATTTACATTTCCAAAAGGCATTGTAGTCCAGGCAACGAAAAGGTATAGAGGGCTTTTTTTGGAACACAATTTTTGACTTTGCAACTTTGTTTGGACTAGTTAGGAGGTGAACATATCAAAAATCCCCTTTTTCCTAAATATCTTGAAAACTATCAACTTTTAATATTCCCTATTAGATTTTTTTTAAATTAAAGAAAATTAAATTTCCTGTAAGAAAAGAATATAATATGTCTATTTTGGTCCAACCATTTACAAGGTAAGCACTAATTTTATTAATATTTAAACAAATATCCTTTCCATAAGAAATACATGTAAATTTCTGGGTTACATACATGCCCAATGGGGCAACGCTTTTTCACCTAAAGGAAAATGAACAGCATTCAGGAAATATTGACAAACCTTCCAGTAATTTGACACCTCAATCATTAAGATCAGTCTAAAATAAAGGTGTTGGCGAGTTCACAAGAAACGTTATTTTTCAATAAATTATTACATATTTGTAATAATTCCTTGAAAAATAACATTTTTTATGAGCTCACCGAGACTTTTACTTTGCACCAATTTTTATGATTTAGGTGTCATATTAATGGAAATTTTGTCAATATTTCCTGAATGTTGTTAATTTTCATTTAGGTGAAAAAGCATTGCCACATTGGGCATGTATGTTACACACAAATTCACATGTATTTCTTATGGAAGGGATATTTTTTTTACTCTAACATACGAAGCTACAGCAAAAATTTTGATGAGTTATGTCTTTATTTAAATAATTTTATTTTCAATATTGATGTTATTGTTTTGACAGTGTTGGCTTTCCGGCGGGGAGGGGGCGGCGACCTTGGAGGGCTTTGACCTTTATCACACAACAACATACCGCAACCAGAACGACGGGGCAGTGGCGTACCGAGGGGGGGGCGGGGGGGGGGCGATCCGCCCCAGGCCCCAAACCAGCATAGGCCCCCAAATGGCAAAAAATTAGGGATGATCGGGGCCCGAAATTTCGGGAAATTTTTGGAAAAATTAAATTGTCGATATTCGTGCGGGATTTTTATTTATACTTCGGGAAATTTTCGGGACGGGATCATTTTAGCGATCGCAACCAAACAACGGGTGTAGCTTCGCAAAACTCGCGATCGCCCGCGGAAAATGATCTCGCGTATTTTTCGATCGCAAATAAACGGTAAATCCAGCTTTGCAAAAACTAGAAAAAAGTCCGCTAAAAACTATATTGCCTATTTGCCGATCGTAAATAAACGGCAATTGCGGCCTTGCAAATCTCTTGATCAGCCGCGAAAACCATCACGCGTATTTGCCAGTCGCGGATGAACGGCTAAAATAGGTTTGCGCTGTTCGGGAACGGCCGCGAAATACGCTGGCTCGTATCTGTCGATCGCGGATTAACGGCCGATGTAGCTTTACAAAACTGCGATCGGCCGTGAAGAACGATCTTGCCGATCGCGAATAAATGGCAAATCTAGCTTTGTAAAATTCGCGAGCCATCGCGCGTGTTTGCCGATCGCAGATTAACGGCTGATGTTGCTTTATGAAACTCTCGTTTGACCGTAAAAAACGATCGTACGTATTTGCCTATCGCTGATAAACGGCAAATTTAGGATTGTTAACTCGCAATTGGGTGTGAAAAGCAATCTTAGGCATTCACTGATACGGTTGATCGACGGAAATAACTTGCTATAAGGCGTGACTGTGATGATTGTTCATTTTATAGGCCACATTGGTCTGCTACAAATTGTGGTTTTGCCTATTGATTTAATTTTCTAAACGAATTCAAATGTTTTTGAATCCTTGTCAAAAGTATGATATTTTTCATAAATAAGTAAACAAAATGAAGATAGTAGACAAAAAAGACTTTTCATCTTAAAACTAAATTGACTTTTATTTTTTTACCGTAATATAAAGTGCTGGAAAAATTACGAGTTTTTTTCCTAAAACGCAAGAACTTCAAAAAGTTTATAAAAATACAATAACATATGTTTACTGATTATACATGACAGAATATTGTCAACATACAATAACCACTCTAGTATTTTACTTTTAGCTTTTTGGAAACCAAACAATAAAACAAAAAGCAAAAACTTAAAAACTAAGTTATTATGTTTCTATCAAACGTTAAAAAATGTATATTATATTTATTTATTCCTTATACCGGGTGTCCCATAATAGTCCCCCCCCAAACTTTTTCCTACATTTTTTCAAATATCAGTTCCACATCACCCCCAAACATTATTGGGTAGCTAATACTTCATTTTGAGGGGGTACCCAATTTTGGCCGCCATCTTGGATCCGCCATATTGGATCAAAAATTATTTTTTTCAAATGTAAAAGTGGTGTTGTGACCCATCATTTCGAATTAGATTTTTTCACTGATTACAATGCCGCAATCAGTTTTTTAATATCTCAATTGGTCCTCAAGATATGGGTACTTTTAATTAATTTATTTTCAACCAATTTAAACATTACAAATTGATTATACAGGCTTATAACCACAAAATAATGCTAGATAGTGATGAATAACCACCATCAGTCATTGTTGAGCGATTTACACTTAACTTTCACCAATGTAAATTTTTCGGCCGCCATCTTGGATCCGCCATTTTGAAATGAGGTAAGTTATTTCAAATATGAAGTTGGTATTGTGACCCATCAATTCAAACTAGTTTTTTATGCCGAATTCAATGCCACAATCCGTTTTTAATTATAGTGTTTAGTTTTCAAGATATTGACATGTTTCTAATAAAAATATAAAAAAATATGAATTTTCAAAAACTAAGTTTTACAGCTAAAAACGGGTTGCGGCACTGAATTCGGCGTAAAAAACTAGCTTGAAATGATGGGTCACAATAACAACTTCATATTTGAAATAACTTACCTCATTTAAAAATGGCGAATCCAAGATGGCGGCCGAAAAATTTACATTGGTAAAAGTTAAGTGTAAATCGCTCAACAATGACTGATGGTGGTTATTCGTCACTATCTAGCATTATTTTGTGGTTATAAGCCTGTTTTATCAATTTGTAATGTTTAAATTGGTTGAAAATAAATTAATTAAAAGTACCCATATCTTGAGAACCAATTGAGATATTAAAAAACTGATTGCGGCATTGTAATCAGTGAAAAAATCTAATTCGAAATGATGGGTCACAACACCACTTTTACATTTGAAAAAAATATTTTGGATCCAATATGGCGGATCCAAGATGGCGGCCAAAATTGGGTACCCCCTCAAAATGAAGTATTAGCTACCCAATAATGTTTGGGGGTGGTGTGGAACTGATATTTGAAAAAATATAGGAAAAAGTTGGGGGGGGACTATTATGGGACACCCGGTATATCATTAATGTTTTTCAATGCATTCAAATAATTAGAAAGAATAAAAATTTAAATTCAGTAACACATAATAATAAATAAACAATAAATTCAACTACCATTTTATTTATAACTAACAATTTCATTGAGTTTTGTTTTTAAATGTGTTTCGAATTTTTGCTATTTTGTCAATTGGATAAGTTAGTATTTTCACTTAAATTTATTTATTGAAATTCAAAGAAATTTGTGAACAAATATTTCCCGAAGCTTTAGGGAAGACAAAAATCCCGTCTCGTCCCGTCCTGAATTTAAGAGGGAAGAAAATAATCCCGTCCCGTCCCATCCCGAACTATAAATCCAATCCCGTCCATCCCTGCAAAAAATCTATATTACTAATTCTGTAAGCGATTTTTTTAATCAAAATTGTGAGAGTTTGACAGCTTGCAGGATGATGGGAGAGGGCTCAAATTAAAGGTCCCAGGGGGTCGGGAAAAATATCAGATTATGTCCAAATCTACCAGAAAATGAGAAATAACGAAAAATATCTTCCATTTTAAATGCATTGGGATTGAAAAACGTCTGCTTTGTTTACATTAAACATGAGGTGCTAATGCTTGATTCCAAGCCATATGGTAGATGTTGACATGTGGGATTTTTTTTCAAAATGCAGCTAACTGTGCACGTTCAATGTACTATAACAAAAAATATTATAAATTTAAGATTTTCTTATTTTATAATAATTAAGGGTTTGAATTTTCATAATTTAAAATTATAAAAAGTTAAGTACGTTTGTTTAGTTTATGTTATAACGATGCAGATTTAATACCAAATGCGTATGTGTATGTTTATGTATATATATATATATATATATATATATATATATAAAATTACGTGAGCGAAATTTTTGCAAAGAAATTGTGGGCGTTTGTAAGGTTGCAGGATGATGGGGGGGGGGGGGCTGGAACTGAAGGTCTCCATCTCAGGGACTCGGGGAAAATACTGAAATTGCTTTCAGCTTACTATCAAATGAGAAATAACGTAAAATAGCTGTTATTTAAAAACCATTAGGATATGAAAAGGTCTGGTTTGTTTAGTTAAAACCAAATGCTAGAAATAATCTTAATTTTGTGGATCCTTTAGCCTATTTTCTAAGAAGGTATTTTGTACTATAGTGAAGAAGGATTATGCTTAGGGGCTATTAGCCCCTTCAAGTCTCTAGTACAAATAAATTAAAAAAATTAAAAACAACTTATCAGGCCCCATGACGGCGAAGGTCTTTAACGAAGGTAACCACGGTAACTAGAAAAGTGGAAGGTAACTGACTACTGTAACGCGAGTCAGTAGTCCCTCACAAAAATAGAGTGACGGAGTGACGGTGAAAAGATTATTAATGTTACTAAGCGGATTGTTCATCATGATATATTAAAACCAACCATATAAACTAGAAATGTAAAAAGTTAAAAGGAAAAGTTTCGCATCATTACATGTCTATAATTTAACACTGAATTATGAAGAGAATTTTTCTAATAATAATAATATATATATATATATATATATATATATATATAGGGCCCCCTCATCTATAGCCGCCCCAGGCCCCCAACTATGTCATTACGCCACTGCGACGGGGGTGATTGTTTATGTAAACAAACATTTATCAGCCACTGCAACTGAAATTACTATTGGGGACGTTTATGGGATCGAATTAAAATTTACACTTTTTAATAAGCATTTCATATACTAGCTGTTTACAAAACATTTTACTGCGAAGTTATTAATTTTTTAAATGGACTTGAGACTTGTAAATAACATTAATAAGGACCATGTGTGTATTTTTCTAGGAGACATAAATATTGACTTATTAAACAATGACTTGCTGACAGATAAGATACTTAAACTGTTTATTATGTACGGGTTTCACTCAGTGTATCGACAAACCTACTAGAGTGACGCAAAACACTAGTACCTGTCTAGATCATATATTTATTAAATATAACGACTTGAATGCGGTCAAATCAGCAGTGCTCCAGACATGTGTGACGGATCACTATAGTACCGGCATCGTCATCACATCCCCCATTCCTCACCGCGACTCTGACAGTGACTCATTCACTCCACGCACTTACCTCCACTGTACAAATCCAACGACATTACAATTAAATCCAATTTTCGTCCAATAAGTTTGCTTAGTGTTTTTTCAAAGGTTTTAGAAAAAGTCGTTAAAGATCAATTGGCTGTTTATCTGGAAATAAATGAAATCATAACAGAACACCAGTTTGGGTTCAGGAAATCCAAAAATATTTCTGACGCGCTTTTCAAAATAACTAAAGATATAAATTCTTCTCTTGACAAAAATAAGCGTTGCCAAATATTATTTTTGGATTTAGCCAAGGCATTTGATACAATAGATAGGCAGAAAACTGCTTGAAAAATTAAATTTGATAGGGATTAAGGGTTTGGCATTCAGTTGGTTTAGGAGTTACTTGGAATCTAGGAAGCAAGTAACGTCAATTAATGGGGGTCGATAGTAGCACTAGAAACATTGATTTTGGAGTTATTCAGGGCAGTACATTGGGTCCTTTACTGTTTTTAATCTATATAAACAATCTGGCCAAAGTAGAAATCACAGGTAAACTATATCTTTTTGCTGACGATACAGCTATTCTTCATGAAGGGGACACTTGGGATTCTGTTTTTCATTCGGCAATGAGGGATTTATCTAAGATTAAGTCTTGGTTTGACCAAAATTTATTAACACTTAACATATCCAAAACCAAATGTATGCCAATCGCCTTGAGAGATCGATCCGACACGGGAATTACTAGCCTCAAACTACATGTTTGTGGAAACCTAGAGTCAGTAAACTGTGGATGCGAATCTATTGAAAGGGTGAATTCGTATAAATATTTAGGTGTCTTGATGGATAATAGAATGTCTTGGAATGAACATGTCAAATTTATTAATAACAAACTTCGGAAATTAATTTACGCTTTCTTCCAACTTAGCCATGTTTTAAACCCAAAAGAAATTAAAATAATATACTGTGCCTATGTTCAATCTATCTTAGAGGGAGGGATATTGGCTTGGGGTGGGGCGTATAAATCAACAATTCAACCACTGATAACAACTCAAAAAGCAATTCTCAAAGCAGCAATGAGAAGGTGTCGGCGGTATCCGTCGGACGCGTTATTTGAAGAAATTAAGGTTTTAGACGTGAGACAACTTTTTATAAGAGCAGTTATTTGCAATTTGTTTAAAAATTCTAGAAGTATTTTCCAAATTCCAACTCATACTTATCTAACCAGAAACATTGTAAATTCAGGGAATTCAAATCCCTAAACTGAATAAGACTTTTTCAACCACTAACTCTTTTTATATTTCGCATGTTTTATATAGAAATATTCCTGATTCCTTAAAAAATTTTGATACATCTTTTTCAGTCTACAAAGTAAGAATAAACCAATTGGCTGCATTCGATTGGAAGGAAAAATGCAGATGACTTAATATCATCGATATATAGGCAGTAGTAGGCCGATGAGCCGTGAATGTGAGCAGAGAGAGAGAGAGAGAGAGAGAGAGAGAGAGAGAGAGAGAGAGAGAGAGAGAGAGAGAGAAGAGAGAGAGAGAGAGAGAGAGAGAGAGAGAGAGAGAGAGAGAGAGAGAGAGAGAGGGTGAGTGAGAGAGA